>CM046862.1:8396554-8891554 GCA_025617745.1 Heliocidaris erythrogramma | reverse complement strand
CACTCCATTGAAAAAAACAAGAACTCGGGCCAATTTGGATAGATTTAAGACATTTGGCGTTTTCGCCAACCATGATGACCCCGGACCTGCAGCTATTTTCTTTAAAAATTGTCAAATTCATAAGGCATATTTTGGCGTTTTCGCCAAAAATGATGACCCCGGACCTGCAGCTATTTTCTTTAAAAATTGTCAAATTCATAAGGCATATATTTCATCGCTGAAGTAGTAACCTACTTCAGCGATGAAATATGAAATATGAATTTGCAATTTTCCTATTCCACTCCATTGAAAAACAAGAACTTGGGCCAATTTGCATAGCTTTAAGACATTTGGGCTTTTCGCACAAAATGATGACCCAGGACTTGCAGCTTTTTATTGATTTTTTTTTTAAATTCATATTTCATCGCTAAAGTAAGTTATTCCTATTCCACTCCATTGAAAAACAAGCACTCATGCCAAATTGGATAGATTTAAGACATTTGGCGTTTTCGCCAAAAATGATGACCCCGGACCTGCAGCTATTTTCTTTAAAAATTGTCAAATTCATAAGGCATATTTTGGCGTTTTCGCCAAAAATGATGACCCCGGACCTGCAGCTTTTTTCTCAAAAAAATTCAAATTCATATTTCATATTTTCTCACTGAATGAGGCTTTTATCATTCCACTCCATCTAAAAACATGAACTCAGACCGAATTGGCCATATTTAACACATTTTGGTTTTTCGCAAAAAATGATGACCCCGGACCTGCAGCTTTTTTCTCAAAAAAATTCAAATTCATATTTCATCGCTATTCCACTGAATGTATATGAACTCAGGCCGCATTGGCCATATTTAACACATTTGGGCTTTTCGCACAAAATGATGACCCAGGACTTGCAGCTTTTTATTGATTTTTTTTTTCAAAGTCATATTTCATCGCGAAAGTAAGTTATTCCTATTCCACTCCATTGAAAAAACAAGAACTCGGGCCAATTTGGATAGATTTAAGACATGGCGTTTTCGCCAAAGATGATGACCCCGGACCTGCAGCTATTTTCTTTAAAAATTTTCAAATTCATATGGCATATTTTATCACTGAATGAGGCTTTTACCATTCCATCCCAGCTAAAAACATGAACTCAGGCCGAATTGGCCATATTTAACGCATTTTGGTTTTTCGCAAAAAATGATGACCCCCCGGACCTGCAGCTTTTTTCCACCAAAATTTCAAATTCATATTTCATATTTCTCAGTATAGCACGGTATAACGCGTTTTACGTGTTACACCGACTTATATACCGCGTTATAATTCATATTTCATATTTAATCGCTGAAGTAGGCTATTCCTATTCCACTCCATTGAAAAACAAGCACTGAGGCCAATTTGGATAGATTTAAGACATTTGGCGTTTTCGCAAAAAATTACCCCGGACCTGCAGCTTTTTATTGAATTTTTTTTTTTCAAATTCATATTTCATCGCTTAAGTAAGTTATTCCTATTCCACTCCATTGAAAAAACAAGAACGCGGGCCAATTTGGATAGATCTAAGACATTTGGCGTTTTCACCAAAGATGATGACCCCGGACCTGCAGCAATTTTCTTTAAAAATTGTCAAATTCATATGGCATATTTTATCACTGAATGAGGCTTTTATCAGTAAAAGCATCTTAAACTCGGTATGACACGTATAACTTGTTATATCCCGGTATAAGTCGCATAACGCAGTATAACGAGGTATAGCGAAGTAAATCACGTAAAACGTGATATGACGGGGTATTTCTTAGTATAACACGGTATACGCGTTTTACGCGTTACACCGAGTTATACCGCGTCCGAATTCATATTTCATCGCTGAGGTAGGCTATTCCTATGCCACTGAATCTAAAATCAGGAACTCAGGCAGAATTGGCCAGATTTAACACATCTGTGATTTTCGCAAAAAATGATGCCCCTGACCTGCAGCTTTTTTCACAAAAAATTTCAAATTCATATTTCATCGTTATTCCACTGAATGTATAAAATATGAACTCAGGCCGCATTGGCCATATTTAACACATTTGGGCTTTTCGCACAAAATGATGACCCAGGACTTGCAGCTTTTTATTGATTTTTTTTTCAAAGTGATATTTCATCGCTAAAGTAAGTTATTCCTATTCCACTCCATTGAAAAAAACAAGAACTCGGGCCAATTTGGATAGATTTAAGACATTTGGCGTTTTCGCCAAACATGATGACCCCGGACCTGCAGCTATTTTCTTTAAAAATTGTCAAATTCATAAGGCATATTTTGGCGTTTTCGCCAAAAATGATGACCCCGGACCTGTAGCTATTTTCTTTAAAAATTGTCAAATTCATAAGGCATATATTTCATCGCTGAAGTAGTAACCTACTTCAGCGATGAAATATGAAATATGAATTTGCAATTTTCCTATTCCACTCCATTGAAAAACAAGAACTTGTGCCAATTTGGATAGCTTTAAGACATTCGGGTTTTTCGCCAAAAATGATGACCCCGGACCTGCAGCTATTTTCCCAAAAAAATTCAAATTCATATTTCATATTTCTCAGTATAACACGGTATAACGCGTTTTACGTGTTACAACGAGTTATACCGCGTCCTAATTCATATTTCATCGCTGAAGTAGGCTATTCCTATGCCACTGAATCTAAAATCAGGAACTCAGGCAGAATTGGCCAGATTTAACACATCTGTGATTTTCGCAAAAAATGATGCCCCTGACCTGCAGCTTTTTTCACAAAAAATTTCAAATTCATATTTCATCGCTATTCCACTGAATGTATAAAATATGAACTCAGGCCGCATTGGCCATATTTAAGACATTTGGGCTTTTCGCACAAAATGATGACCCAGGACTTGCAGCTTTTTATTGATTTTTTTTTTAAATTCATATTTCATCGCTAAAGTAAGTTATTCCTATTCCACTCCATTGAAAAACAAGCACTCATGCCAAATTGGATAGATTTAAGACATTTGGCGTTTTCGCCAAAAATGATGACCCCGGACCTGCAGCTATTTTCTTTAAAAATTGTCAAATTCATAAGGCATATTTTGGCGTTTTCGCCAAAAATGATGACCCCGGACCTGCAGCTATTTTCTTTAAAAATTGTCAAATTCATAAGGCATATATTTCATCGCTGAAGTAGTAACCTACTTCAGCGATGAAATATGAAATATGAATTTGCAATTTTCCTATTCCACTCCATTGAAAAACAAGAACTTGGGCCAATTTGCATAGCTTTAAGACATTTGGGCTTTTCGCACAAAATGATGACCCAGGACTTGCAGCTTTTTATTGATTTTTTTTTTAAATTCATATTTCATCGCTAAAGTAAGTTATTCCTATTCCACTCCATTGAAAAACAAGCACTCATGCCAAATTGGATAGATTTAAGACATTTGGCGTTTTCGCCAAAAATGATGACCCCGGACCTGCAGCTATTTTCTTTAAAAATTGTCAAATTCATAAGGCATATTTTGGCGTTTTCGCCAAAAATGATGACCCCGACCTGCAGCTTTTTTTCTCAAAAAAATTCAAATTCATATTTCATATTTTCTCACTGAATGAGGCTTTTATCATTCCACTCCATCTAAAAACATGAACTCAGACCGAATTGGCCATATTTAACACATTTTGGTTTTTCGCAAAAAATGATGACCCCGGACCTGCAGCTTTTTTCTCAAAAAAATTCAAATTCATATTTCATCGCTATTCCACTGAATGTATATGAACTCAGGCCGCATTGGCCATATTTAACACATTTGGGCTTTTCGCACAAAATGATGACCCAGGACTTGCAGCTTTTTATTGATTTTTTTTTTCAAAGTCATATTTCATCGCGAAAGTAAGTTATTCCTATTCCACTCCATTGAAAAAACAAGAACTCGGGCCAATTTGGATAGATTTAAGACATGGCGTTTTCGCCAAAGATGATGACCCCGGACCTGCAGCTATTTTCTTTAAAAATTTTCAAATTCATATGGCATATTTTATCACTGAATGAGGCTTTTACCATTCCATCCCAGCTAAAAACATGAACTCAGGCCGAATTGGCCATATTTAACGCATTTTGGTTTTTCGCAAAAAATGATGACCCCCCGGACCTGCAGCTTTTTTCCACCAAAATTTCAAATTCATATTTCATATTTCTCAGTATAGCACTGTATAACGCGTTTTACGTGTTACACCGACTTATATACCGCGTTATAATTCATATTTCATATTTAATCGCTGAAGTAGGCTATTCCTATTCCACTCCATTGAAAAACAAGCACTGAGGCCAATTTGGATAGATTTAAGACATTTGGCGTTTTCGCAAAAAATTACCCGGACCTGCAGCTTTTTATTGAATTTTTTTTTTTCAAATTCATATTTCATCGCTTAAGTAAGTTATTCCTATTCCACTCCATTGAAAAAACAAGAACGCGGGCCAATTTGGATAGATCTAAGACATTTGGCGTTTTCACCAAAGATGATGACCCCGGACCTGCAGCTATTTTCTTTAAAAATTGTCAAATTCATATGGCATATTTTATCACTGAATGAGGCTTTTATCAGTAAAGCATCTTAAACTCGGTATGACACGTATAACTTGTTATATCCCGGTATAAGTCGCATAACGCAGTATAACGCGGTATAGCGAAGTAAATCACGTAAAACGCGATATGACGGGGTATTTCTTAGTATAACACGGTATACGCGTTTTACGCGTTACACCGAGTTATACCGCGTCCGAATTCATATTTCATCGCTGAGGTAGGCTATTCCTATGCCACTGAATCTAAAATCAGGAACTCAGGCAGAATTGGCCAGATTTAACACATCTGTGATTTTCGCAAAAAATGATGCCCCTGACCTGCAGCTTTTTTCACAAAAAATTTCAAATTCATATTTCATCGTTATTCCACTGAATGTATAAAATATGAACTCAGGCCGCATTGGCCATATTTAACACATTTGGGCTTTTCGCACAAAATGATGACCCAGGACTTGCAGCTTTTTATTGATTTTTTTTTTCAAATTCATATTTCATCGCTAAAGTAAGTTATTCCTATTCCACTCCATTGAAAAACAAGCACTCATGCCAAATTGGATAGATTTAAGACATTTGGCGTTTTCGCCAAAAATGATGACCCCGGACCTGCAGCTATTTTCTTTAAAAATTGTCAAATTCATAAGGCATATTTTGGCGTTTTCGCCAAAAATGATGACCCCGGACCTGTAGCTATTTTCTTTAAAAATTGTCAAATTCATAAGGCATATATTTCATCGCTGAAGTAGTAACCTACTTCAGCGATGAAATATGAAATATGAATTTGCAATTTTCCTATTCCACTCCATTGAAAAACAAGAACTTGGGCCAATTTGCATAGCTTTAAGACATTCGGGTTTTTCGCCAAAAATGATGACCCCGGACCTGCAGCTTTTTCCCAAAAAAATTTCAAATTCATATTTCATATTTCTCAGTATAACACGGTATAACGCGTTTTACGTGTTACACCGAGTTATACCGCGTTATAATTCATATTTCATATTTTCTCACGGAATGAGGCTTTTATCATTCCACTCCATCTAAAAACATGAACTCAGGCCGAATTGGCCATATTTAACACATTTGGGTTTTTCGCCCAAAAATGATGTCCCAGGACTTGCAGCTTTTTATTGATTTTTTTTTCTCAAATTCATATTTCATCGCTAAAGTAAGTTATTCCTATTCCACTCCATTGAAAAACAAGCCCTCATGCCAATTTGGATGGATTTAAGACATTTGGCGTTTACGCCAAAGATGATGACCCCGGACCTGCAGCTATTTTCTTTAAAAATTGTCAAATTCATATGGGATATTTTATCACTGAATGAGGCTTTTATCAGTAAAGCATCTTAAACTCGATATGACACGTTAACTTGTTATATCCCGGTATAAGTCGCATAACGCAGTATAACACGGTATACGCGTTTTTACGTGTTATACCGAGTTATACCGCGTCCTAATTCATATCTCTGAAGTAGGCTATATTCCTATGGCACTGAATCTAAAATCAGGAACTCAGGCCGCATTGGCCAAATTTAACACATTGGGCTTTTCGCACAAAATGATGACCCAGGACTTGCAGCTTTTTATTGAATTTTTTTTTTTCAATTTCATATTTCATCGCTAAAGTAAGTTATTCCTATTCCACTCCATTGAAAAACAAGCACTCATGCCAATTTGGATAGATTTAAGACATTTGGCGTTTCGCCAAAAATGATGACCCCGGACCTGCAGCTATTTTCTTTAAAAATTGTCAAATTCATATGACACTTTTTATCACGGAATGAGGCTTTTATCATTCCACTCCATCTAAAAACATGAACTCAGGCCGAATTCGCCATATTGAACGCATTTTGGTTTTTCGCAAAAATGATGACCCCCAAACCTGCAGCTTATTTTCACCAAAAATTTCAAATTCATATTTCATATTTCTCAGTATAACACGTACGGGTTAACGCGTTTTACGTGTTACACCGAGTTATAACTCGTTAATATCGCGTTGTTCACAGTTATAACACAATTTTCCTATTCCACTCCATTGAAAAACAAGAACTTGGGCCAATTTGGATAGCTTTAAGACATTCGGGTTTTTCGCCAAAAATGATGACCCTGGACCTGCATTTTTTTTCTTGAAAAATTGTAAAATTCATATTTCATATTTTCTCACTGAATGAGGCTTTTATCATTCCACTCCATCTAAAAACATGAACTCAGGCCGAATTGGCCATATTTAACGCATTTTGGTTTTTCGCAAAAATGATGAACCCTGACCTGCAGCTTTTTTCCCCAAAAATGTCATATTTCTCAGTATAACACGGTATTACGCGTTTTACGTGTTACACCGAGTTATACCGCGTTATAATTCATATTTCATATTTCATCGCTGAAGGAGGCTATTCCTATTCTACTCCATTGAAAACAAGCAAGGCCAATTTGGATAGATTTAAAACAACTGTGGTTTTCGCGCAAAATGACCCCGGACCTGCAGCTTTTTTCTCAAAAATTTCAAATTCGTATTTCATCGGTATTCCACTTGAATGTAAAAATATGAACTCAGGCCGCCTTGGCCATATTTAACACATTTGGTTTTTCGCCCAAAATGATGACCCAGGACTTGCAGCTTTTTATTGAAATTTTTGTTCTCAAATTCATATTTCATCGCTAAAGTAAGTTATTCCTATTCCACTCCATTGAAAAACAAGCCCTCATGCCAATTTGGATGGATTTAAGACATTTGGCGTTTACGCCAAAGATGATGACCCCGGACCTGCAGCTATTTTCTTTAAAAATTGTCAAATTCATATGGGATATTTTATCACTGAATGAGGCTTTTATCAGTAAAGCATCTTAAACTCGATATGACACGTATAACTTGTTATATCCCGGTATAAGTCGCATAACGCAGTATAACACGGTATACGCGTTTTACGTGTTATACCGAGTTATACCGCGTCCTAATTCATATCTCTGAAGTAGGCTATATTCCTATGGCACTGAATCTAAAATCAGGAACTCAGGCCGCATTGGCCAAATTTAACACATTTGGGCTTTTCGCACAAAATGATGACCCAGGACTTGCAGCTTTTTATTGAATTTTTTTTTCAATTTCATATTTCATCGCTAAAGTAAGTTATTCCTATTCCACTCCATTGAAAAACAAGCACTCATGCCAATTTGGATAGATTTAAGACATTTGGCGTTTCGCCAAAAATGATGACCCCGGACCTGCAGCTATTTTCTTTAAAAATTGTCAAATTCATATGACACTTTTTATCACGGAATGAGGCTTTTATCATTCCACTCCATCTAAAAACATGAACTCAGGCCGAATTCGCCATATTGAACGCATTTTGGTTTTTCGCAAAAAATGATGACCCCCCAAACCTGCAGCTTTTTTCACCAAAAATTTCAAATTCATATTTCATATTTCTCAGTATAACACGTACGGGTTAACGCGTTTTACGTGTTACACCGAGTTATAACTCGTTAATATCGCGTTGTTCACAGTTATAACACAATTTTCCTATCCACTCACCATTGAAAAACAAGAACTTGGGCCAATTTGGATAGCTTTAAGACATTCGGGTTTTTCGCCAAAAATGATGACCCTGGACCTGCATTTTTTTCTTGAAAAATTGTAAAATTCATATTTCATATTTTCTCACTGAATGAGGCTTTTATCATTCCACTCCGTCTAAAAACATGAACTCAGGCCGAATTGGCCATATTTAACGCATTTTGGTTTTTCGCAAAAAATGATGAACCCTGACCTGCAGCTTTTTTCCCAAAAAAATGTCATATTTCTCAGTATAACACGGTATTACGCGTTTTACGTGTTACACCGAGTTATACCGCGTTATAATTCATATTTCATATTTCATCGCTGAAGGAGGCTATTCCTATTCTACTCCATTGAAAACAAGCAAGGCCAATTTGGATAGATTTAAAACAACTGTGGTTTTCGCGCAAAATGACCCCGGACCTGCAGCTTTTTTCTCAAAAATTTCAAATTCGTATTTCATCGGTATTCCACTTGAATGTAAAAATATGAACTCAGGCCGCCTTGGCCATATTTAACACATTTGGGTTTTTCGCCCAAAATGATGACCCAGGACTTGCAGCTTTTTATTGAAATTTTTGTTCTCAAATTCATATTTCATCGCTAAAGTAAGTTATTCCTATTCCACTCTCATTGAAAAACAAGCCCTCATGCCAATTTGGATGGATTTAAGACATTTGGCGTTTACGCCAAAGATGATGACCCCGGACCTGCAGCTATTTTCTTTAAAAATTGTCAAATTCATATGGGATATTTTCTCACTGAATGAGGCTTTTATCATTCCACTCCATCTAAAAACATGAACTCAGGCCGAATTGGCCATATTTAACGCATTTTGGTTTTTCGCAAAAAATGATGAACCCCCAAACCTGCAGCTTTTTTCACCAAAAATTTCAAATTCATATTTCATATTTCTCAGTATAACACGTACGGGTTAACGCGTTTTACGTGTTACACCGAGTTATAACTCGTTAATATCGCGTTGTTCACAGTTATAACACAATTTTCCTATTCCACTCCATTGAAAAACAAGAACTTGGGCCAATTTGGATAGCTTTAAGACATTCGGGTTTTTCGCCAAAAATGATGACCCTGGACCTGCATTTTTTTTCTTGAAAAATTGTAAAATTCATATTTCATATTTTCTCACTGAATGAGGCTTTTATCATTCCACTCCGTCTAAAAACATGAACTCAGGCCGAATTGGCCATATTTAACGCATTTTGGTTTTTCGTAAAAAATGATGACCCCCGGAACCTGCAGCTTTTTCCCAAAAAAATTTCAAATTCATATTTCATATTTCTCAGTATAACACGGTATAACGCGTTTTACGTGTTACACCGAGTTATACCGCGTTATAATTCATATTTCATATTTTCTCACGGAATGAGGCTTTTATCATTCCACTCCATCTAAAAACATGAACTCAGGCCGAATTGGCCATATTTAACACATTTGGGTTTTTCGCCCAAAAATGATGTCCCAGGACTTGCAGCTTTTTATTGATTTTTTTTTCTCAAATTCATATTTCATCGCTAAAGTAAGTTATTCCTATTCCACTCCATTGAAAAACAAGCCCTCATGCCAATTTGGATGGATTTAAGACATTTGGCGTTTACGCCAAAGATGATGACCCCGGACCTGCAGCTATTTTCTTTAAAAATTGTCAAATTCATACGGGATATTTTATCACTGAATGAGGCTTTTATCAGTAAAGCATCTTAAACTCGATATGACACGTATAACTTGTTATATCCCGGTATAAAGTCGCATAACGCAGTATAACACGGTATACGCGTTTTACGTGTTATACCGAGTTATACCGCGTCCTAATTCATATCTCTGAAGTAGGCTATATTCCTATGGCACTGAATCTAAAATCAGGAACTCAGGCCGCATTGGCCAAATTTAACACATTTGGGCTTTTCGCACAAAATGATGACCCAGGACTTGCAGCTTTTTATTGAATTTTTTTTTTTCAATTTCATATTTCATCGCTAAAGTAAGTTATTCCTATTCCACTCCATTGAAAAACAAGCACTCATGCCAATTTGGATAGATTTAAGACATTTGGCGTTTTCGCCAAAAATGATGACCCCGGACCTGCAGCTATTTTCTTTAAAAATTGTCAAATTCATATGACACTTTTTATCACGGAATGAGGCTTTTATCATTCCACTCCATCTAAAAACATGAACTCAGGCCGAATTCGCCATATTGAACGCATTTTGGTTTTTCGCAAAAAATGATGACCCCCCAAACCTGCAGCTTATTTCACCAAAAATTTCAAATTCATATTTCATATTTCTCAGTATAACACGTACGGGTTAACGCGTTTTACGTGTTACACCGAGTTATAACTCGTTAATATCGCGTTGTTCACAGTTATAACACATTTTTCCTATTCCACTCCATTGAAAAAACAAGAACTTGGGCCAATTGGATAGCTTTAAGACATTCGGGTTTTTCGCCAAAAATGATGAACCTGGACCTGCATTTTTTTTCTTGAAAAATTGTAAAATTCATATTTCATATTTTCTCACTGAATGAGGCTTTTATCATTCCACTCCATCTAAAAACATGAACTCAGGCCGAATTGGCCATATTTAACGCATTTTGGTTTTTCGCAAAAATGATGAACCCTGACCTGCAGCTTTTTTTTCCCCAAAAATGTCATATTTCTCAGTATAACACGTATTACGCGTTTTACGTGTTACACCGAGTTATACCGCGTTATAATTCATATTTCATATTTCATCGCTGAAGGAGGCTATTCCTATTCTACTCCATTGAAAACAAGCAAGGCCAATTTGGATAGATTTAAAACAACTGTGGTTTTCGCGCAAAATGACCCCGGACCTGCAGCTTTTTTCTCAAAAATTTCAAATTCGTATTTCATCGTATTCCACTTGAATGTAAAAATATGAACTCAGGCCGCCTTGGCCATATTTAACACATTTGGGTTTTTCGCCCAAAATGATGACCCAGGACTTGCAGCTTTTTATTGAAATTTTGTTCTCAAATTCATATTTCATCGCTAAAGTAAGTTATTCCTATTCCACTCCATGAAAAACAAGCCCTCATGCCAATTTGGATGGATTTAAGACATTTGGCGTTTACGCCAAAGATGATGACCCCGGACCTGCAGCTATTTTCTTTAAAAATTGTCAAATTCATATGGGATATTTTATCACTGAATGAGGCTTTATCAGTAAAGCATCTTAAACTCGATATGACACGTATAACTTGTTATATCCCGGTATAAGTCGCATAAACGCAGTATAACACGGTATACGCGTTTTACGTGTTATACCGAGTTATACCGCGTCCTAATTCATATCTCTGAAGTAGGCTATATTCCTATGGCACTGAATCTAAAATCAGGAACTCAGGCCGCATTGGCCAAATTTAACACATTTGGGCTTTTCGCACAAAATGATGACCCAGGACTTGCAGCTTTTTATTGAATTTTTTTTTCAATTTCATATTTCATCGCTAAAGTAAGTTATTCCTATTCCACTCCATTGAAAAACAAGCACTCATGCCAATTTGGATAGATTTAAGACATTTGGCGTTTTCGCCAAAAATGATGACCCCGGACCTGCAGCTATTTCTTTAAAAATTGTCAAATTCATATGACACTTTTTATCACGGAATGAGGCTTTTATCATTCCACTCCATCTAAAAACATGAACTCAGGCCGAATTCGCCATATTGAACGCATTTTGGTTTTTCGCAAAAAATGATGACCCCCCAAACCTGCAGCTTTTTTCACCAAAAATTTCAAATTCATATTTCATATTTCTCAGTATAACACGTACGGGTTAACGCGTTTTACGTGTTACACCGAGTTATAACTCGTTAATATCGCGTTGTTCACAGTTATAACACAATTTTCCTATTCCACTCCATTGAAAAACAAGAACTTGGGCCAATTTGGATAGCTTTAAGACATTCGGGTTTTTCGCCAAAAATGATGACCCTGGACCTGCATTTTTTTTCTTGAAAAATTGTAAAATTCATATTTCATATTTTCTCACTGAATGAGGCTTTTATCATTCCACTCCGTCTAAAAACATGAACTCAGGCCGAATTGGCCATATTTAACGCATTTTGGTTTTTCGCAAAAAATGATGAACCCTGACCTCAGCTTTTTTCCCAAAAAATGTCATATTTCTCAGTATAACACGGTATTACGCGTTTTACGTGTTACACCGAGTTATACCGCGTTATAATTCATATTTCATATTTCATCGCTGAAGGAGGCTATTCCTATTCTACTCCATTGAAAACAAGCAAGGCCAATTTGGATAGATTTAAAACAACTGTGGTTTTCGCGCAAAATGACCCCGGACCTGCAGCTTTTTTCTCAAAAATTTCAAATTCGTATTTCATCGGTATTCACTTGAATGTAAAAATATGAACTCAGGCCGCCTTGGCCATATTTAACACATTTGGGTTTTTCGCCCAAAATGATGACCCAGGACTTGCAGCTTTTTATTGAAATTTTTGTTCTCAAATTCATATTTCATCGCTAAAGTAAGTTATTCCTATTCCACTCTCATTGAAAAACAAGCCCTCATGCCAATTTGGATGGATTTAAGACATTTGGCGTTTACGCCAAAGATGATGACCCCGGACCTGCAGCTATTTTCTTTAAAAATTGTCAAATTCATATGGGATATTTTCTCACTGAATGAGGCTTTTATCATTCCACTCCATCTAAAAACATGAACTCAGGCCGAATTGGCCATATTTAACGCATTTTGGTTTTTCGCAAAAAATGATGAACCCTGACCTGCAGCTTTTTTCCCCAAAAATGTCATATTTCTCAGTATAACACGGTATTACGCGTTTTACGTGTTACACCGAGTTATACCGCGTTATAATTCATATTTCATATTTCATCGCTGAAGGAGGCTATTCCTATTCTACTCCATTGAAAACAAGCAAGGCCAATTTGGATAGATTTAAAACAACTGTGGTTTTCGCGCAAAATGACCCGGACCTGCAGCTTTTTTCTCAAAAATTTCAAATTCGTATTTCATCGGTATTCCACTTGAATGTAAAAATATGAACTCAGGCCGCCTTGGCCATATTTAACACATTTGGGTTTTTTCGCCCAAAATGGATGACCCAGGACTTGCAGCTTTTTATTGAAATTTTTGTTCTCAAATTCACATACCGAACACGTGTATATAACACGAGACAGAGTAATCTCTGTGTTGATGTACCTCGCCCGAAAACAGAATCGGGCAAACGTACATTCATATATAGAGGTGCCCAGATATGGAACTCACTTACCGAGGAGACTCAAATGTCTTCTAGTATTGGCATTTTCAAATCTAAATTGGCTAATACTAATAATGTATAATGTGGTTTGAAGCCAATCATGTCAAAGAACAGCTAAATAATCTATGTGTTTATTCATTATAACAATACAAGAGATGGTAGTATTTTGAGTTCAGTAAAGTCATATGAAGTTTTTTTTTTTTTTTTTTTTTTTTTTTTTTTTTTTCACTCAAATTTCTATTAACCTATAGATTGTAGTTTACTGAACAATCCGACAGTGGGATGGTAATGTACATTAACTTATAATACAATATAATATAATTAATATAATATATATAGATATCTACATAGCCATTCTTCTCTTTTTATATGTGTATATACTTTCTTTTTACTATTATTATTTTAATTGTACATAGTATTTATATATTTATTTTTTAGTGCTTTTCCCAAAATTTTTTTTTACATTATTTGCAATTTAGTGCTATTTTACTTTCTTTTTTTAACTTATAGATTATATATTATATGTTTATATTTCATGTTTTGTTTTATATTATGGTGTGTAATATCCCCTCTATTTTAATGAATTTTATAAACCATGAAAAAAAAAAAAAATCAATTTACAAATATTCCGAACCATTTTAGAATATTTCAGTTTTACTCACTCCTCAAACATATTCATGCAATAGTTTGTATATGTTATATACATATATTTAATTTTTATTCTAACTGTGCATCATATTTTTGTCAAAGGCAATTTCATTTTGTTAATTTCTATATGTTATATTTTCATGTTTGTTTTATGTTATGATGTTATTTTGCACGGCCCCATTGTAAAACAGTCTTGCAGCTGAATTGGGCTTGTACCGTGAATAAATAAATGAATCAAATCAAATCAAATCAAAAATATTTCATCGCTAAAGTAAGTTATTCCTATTCCACTCCATTGAAAAACAAGCACTCATGCCAATTTGGATAGATTTAAGACATTTGGCGTTTTCGCCAAATATGATGACCCCGGACCTGCAGCTATTTTCTTTAAAAGTTGTCAAATACATATCACTGAATGATGCTTTTATCATTCCACTCCATCTAAAAACATGAACTCAGACCGAATTGGCCATATTTAACACATTTGGGCTTTTCGCACAAAATGATGACCCAGGACTTGCAGCTTTTTATTGATTTTTTTTTTCAAAGTCATATTTCATCGCGAAAGTAAGTTATTCCTATTCCACTCCATTGAAAAAACAAGAACTCGGGCCAATTTGGATAGATTTAAGACATGGCGTTTTCGCCAAAGATGATGACCCCGGACCTGCAGCTATTTTCTTTAAAAATTTTCAAATTCATATGGCATATTTTATCACTGAATGAGGCTTTTACCATTCCATCCCAGCTAAAAACATGAACTCAGGCCGAATTGGCCATATTTAACGCATTTTGGTTTTTTCGCAAAAAATGATGACCCCCCGGACCTGCAGCTTTTTTCCCAAAATTTCAAATTCATATTTCATATTTCTCAGTATAGCACGGTATAACGCGTTTTACGTGTTACACCGACTTATATTACCGCGTTATAATTCATATTTCATATTTAATCGCTGAAGTAGGCTATTCCTATTCCGCTCCATTGAAAAACAAGCACTGAGGCCAATTTGGATAGATTTAAGACATTTGGCGTTTTCGCAAAAAATGATGACCCAGGACTTGCAGCTTTTTATTGATTTTTTTATCAAAGTGATATTTCATCGCTAAAGTAAGTTATTCCTATTCCACTCCATTGAAAAAAACAAGAACTCGGGCCAATTTGGATAGATTTAAGACATTTGGCGTTTTCGCCAACCATGATGACACCGGACCTGCAGCTATTTTCTTTAAAAATTGTCAAATTCATATGGCATATTTTATCACTGAATGAGGCTTTTATCAGTAAAGCATCTTAAACTCGGTATGACACGTATAACTTGTTATATCCCGGTATAAGTCGCATAACGCAGTATAACGCGGTATAGCGAAGTAAATCACGTAAAACGTGATATGACGGGGTATTTCTTAGTATAACACGGTATACGCGTTTTACGCGTTACACCGAGTTATACCGCGTCCGAATTCATATTTCATCGCTGAGGTAGGCTATTCCTATGCCACTGAATCTAAAATCAGGAACTCAGGCAGAATTGGCCAGATTTAACACATCTGTGATTTTCGCAAAAAATGATGCCCCTGACCTGCAGCTTTTTTCACAAAAATTTCAAATTCATATTTCATCGCTATTCCACTGAATGTATAAAATATGAACTCAGGCCGCATTGGCCATATTTAACACATTTGGGCTTTTCGCACAAAATGATGACCCAGGACTTGCAGCTTTTTATTGATTTTTTTTTTCAAATTCATATTTCATCGCTAAAGTAAGTTATTCCTATTCCACTCCATTGAAAAACAAGCACTCATGCCAAATTGGATAGATTTAAGACATTTGGCGTTTTCGCCAAAAATGATGACCCCGGACCTGCAGCTATTTTCTTTAAAAATTGTCAAATTCATAAGGCATATTTTGGTGTTTTCGCCAAAAATGATGACCCCGGACCTGTAGCTATTTTCTTTAAAAATTGTCAAATTCATAAGGCATATATTTCATCGCTGAAGTAGTAACCTACTTCAGCGATGAAATATGAAATATGAATTTGCAATTTTCCTATTCCACTCCATTGAAAAACAAGAACTTGGGCCAATTTGCATAGCTTTAAGACATTCGGGTTTTTCGCCAAAAATGATGACCCCGGACCTGCATTTTTTTTCTTGAAAAACTTTTCAAATTCATATTTCATATTTTCTCACTGAATGAGGCTTTTATCATTCCACTCCATCTAAAAACATGAACTCAGACCGAATTGGCCATATTTAACACATTTTGGTTTTTCGCAAAAAATGATGACCCCGGACCTGCAGCTTTTTTCCCAAAAAATTTCAAATTTATATTTCATATTTCTCAGTATAACACGGTATTACGCGTTTTACGTGTTACACCGAGTTATACCGCGTTATAATTCATATTTCATATTTCATCGCTGAAGGAGGCTATTCCTATTCTACTCCATTGAAAACAAGCAAGGCCAATTTGGATAGATTTAAAACAACTGTGGTTTTCGCGCAAAATGACCCCGGACCTGCAGTTTTTTTCTCAAAAAATTTCAAATTCGTATTTCATCGGTATTCCACTTGAATGTAAAAATATGAACTCAGGCCGCCTTGGCCATATTTAACACATTTGGGTTTTTCGCCCAAAATGATGACCCAGGACTTGCAGCTTTTTATTGAATTTTTTTTTCAAATTCATATTTCATCGCTAAAGTAAGTTATTCCTATTCCACTCCATTGAAAAACAAGCACTCATGCCAATTGGGATAGATTTAAGGCATTTGGCGTTTTCGCCAAAAATGATGACCCCGGGCGTGCAGCTATTTTCTTTAAAAATTGTCAAATTCATATCACTGAATGATGCTTTTATCATTCCACTCCATCTAAAAACATGAACTCAGGCCGAATTGGCCATATTTATAACGCATTTTGGTTTTTCGCAAAAAATGATGACCCCCGGACCTGCAGCTTTTTCCCCCCAAATTTCAAATTCATATTTCATATTTCTCAGTATAACACGGTATAAGACGTTTTACGTGTTACACCGAGTTCTACCGCGTTAATATCACGTTGTTCACAGTTATAACACAGATGATAATATCTGCAGGTCCGGGGGGTCATCATTTCTTGCGAAAAACCAAAATGCGTTAAATATGGCCCATTCGGCCTGAGTTCATGTTTTAGATGGAGTGGAATGATAAAAAGCCTCATTCCGTGACATAAGCCATATGAATTTGACAATTTTTAAAGAAAATAGCTGCGGGTCCGGGGTCATCATTTTTGGCGAAAACGCCAAATGTCTTAAATCTGTCCAAATTGGCATGAGTGCTTGTTTTTCAATGGAGTGGAATACGAATAACTTACTTTAGCGATGAAATATGAATTTGAGAAAAAAAAATCAATAAAAAGCTGCAAGTCCTGGGACATCATTTTGGGCGAAAAACCCAAATGTGTTAAATATGGCCAATTCGGCCTGAGTTCATGTTTTTAGATGGAGTGGAATGATAAAAGCCTCATTCAGTGAGAAAAATATGAAATTTGAATTTGAAAATTTTTTCAAGAAAAAAAAAAAGGTCCGGGGTCATCATTTTTGGCGAAAAAACCCGAATGTCTTAAAGCTATCCAAATTGGCCCAAGTTCTTGTTTTTCAATGGAGTGAAATAGGAAAATTGCAAATTCATATTTCATATTTCATCGCTGAAGTAGGTTACTACTTCAGGGATGAAATATGAAAGATGAATTTGCATTTTTTTTTCAATTTTGCGCGAAAAGCACAGATGTTGTAAATCTGGCCAATTCTGACTGAGTTCATGATTTTCAGCGATTCTGCCTGAGTGGCGTAGGAATAGCCTACTTCAGCGATGAAATATGAAATATGAATTATAAAAGTGATTAGACGGAGATTCCAAACTATCGAAAATGTAATTTCATTAAAATGAAAGTGGCTTTGACCATCGTGGAATCGCCTTTTGCAGACGGTCATTTACGTGTAATAGGCCTATATATGTGAATAGAGGGGAGGGGAGGTAATTTTGAACCATTCCGCTAGCGCTCAGAGAAAAATTAGAAAAAAGCAACGAGGCGGAGATTGTAGAACAATGTCCAAACTATCGAAAAAGTGTAATTTCATTAAAATAAAAGTGGCTTTGACCATCGCTGAATAGTCTTTTTGCAGACGGTCATTTTCCATACTTTACGTATAATATATATACGGGACTGGGGGAGGGATGAGGTAAATTTGAATCCTTTGGGGGTGGAGAAAAAGCGACTACGTGCATTTCCTAGAGGAAGTTCCAAACTATGGAAAAAATGTAATTTCATTGAAATAAAAGTGGCTTTGACCATCGCGGGATAGTCTTTTTGCAGACGGTCATTTACGTGAAATATGTATGTGAATAGAGAGGAGGGGGAGGTAACTTTGAACCATTCCGCTAGCGCTCAGAGAAAAATTAGAAAAAAGCAACGAGGAGGAGTTTGGAGAACAATGTCGAAACTGTCGAAAAAGTGTAATTTCATTAAAATAGGAAAAGTGGCTTTGCCCATCGCTAAATAGTCTTTTGGCAGACGGTCATTTACGTGTAATATATATGTGAATAGAGTGGAGAGGGACGTAGCTTTGAACCATCCCGCTAGCGCTCAGAGAAAAATTAGAAAAAAGCAACGAGGCGGAGATATAGTAGAACAATGTCCAACCTATCGAAAAAATGTAATTTCATTAAAACAAAAGAGGCTTTGACCATAGCGGAATAGTCTTTTTGAAGACGGTCATTTTCAATAGTTACGTATAATATATCTATATATATGACGGGACTGAGGGGATGAGGGTAAAATCATGAACTCAGGCAGAATTGGCCAGATTTAACACATCTGTGCTTTTCGCGCAAAATGACCCCGGACCTGCAGCTTTTTTCTCAAAAAATTTCAAATTCATATTTCATCGCTATTCCACTGAATGTATAAATATGAACTCAGGCCGCATTGGCCATATTTAACACATTATTTTGGGCTTTTCGCACAAAATAATGACCCAGGATCGACTTGCAGCTTTTTATTGATTTTTTTTTTTCAAAGTCATATTTCATCGCTAAAGTAAGTTATTCCTATTCCACTCGATTGCAAAAACAAGAACTCGGGCCAATTTGGATAGATTTAAGACATTTGGCGTGCTATTTTCGTTAAAAATTGTCAAATTCATATGCCATATTTTATCACTGAATGAGGCTTTTACCATTCCATCCCATCTAAAAACATGAACTCAGGCCGAATTGGCCATATTTAACGCATTTTGGTTTTTCGTAAAAAATGATGACCCCCGGAACCTGCAGCTTTTTCCCAAAAAAATTTCAAATTCATATTTCATATTTCTCAGTATAACACGGTATAACGCGTTTTACGTGTTACACCGAGTTATACCGCGTTATAATTCATATTTCATATTTTCTCACGGAATGAGGCTTTTATCATTCCACTCCATCTAAAAACATGAACTCAGGCCGAATTGGCCATATTTAACACATTTGGGTTTTTCGCCCAAAAATGATGTCCCAGGACTTGCAGCTTTTTATTGATTTTTTTTTCTCAAATTCATATTTCATCGCTAAAGTAAGTTATTCCTATTCCACTCCATTGAAAAACAAGCCCTCATGCCAATTTGGATGGATTTAAGACATTTGGCGTTTACGCCAAAGATGATGACCCGGACCTGCAGCTATTTTCTTTAAAAATTGTCAAATTCATACGGGATATTTTATCACTGAATGAGGCTTTTATCAGTAAAGCATCTTAAACTCGATATGACACGTATAACTTGTTATATCCCGGTATAAGTCGCATAACGCAGTATAACACGGTATACGCGTTTTACGTGTTATACCGAGTTATACCGCGTCCTAATTCATATCTCTGAAGTAGGCTATATTCCTATGGCACTGAATCTAAAATCAGGAACTCAGGCCGCATTGGCCAAATTTAACACATTTGGGCTTTTCGCACAAAATGATGACCCAGGACTTGCAGCTTTTTATTGAATTTTTTTTTTCAATTTCATATTTCATCGCTAAAGTAAGTTATTCCTATTCCACTCCATTGAAAAACAAGCACTCATGCCAATTTGGATAGATTTAAGACATTTGGCGTTTTCGCCAAAAATGATGACCCCGGACCTGCAGCTATTTTCTTTAAAAATTGTCAAATTCATATGACACTTTTTATCACGGAATGAGGCTTTTATCATTCCACTCCATCTAAAAACATGAACTCAGGCCGAATTCGCCATATTGAACGCATTTTGGTTTTTCGCAAAAAATGATGACCCCCCAAACCTGCAGCTTATTTCACCAAAAATTTCAAATTCATATTTCATATTTCTCAGTATAACACGTACGGGTTAACGCGTTTTACGTGTTACACCGAGTTATAACTCGTTAATATCGCGTTGTTCACAGTTATAACACAATTTTCCTATTCCACTCCATTGAAAAACAAGAACTTGGGCCAATTTGGATAGCTTTAAGACATTCGGGTTTTTCGCCAAAAATGATGACCCTGGACCTGCATTTTTTTTCTTGAAAAATTGTAAAATTCATATTTCATATTTTCTCACTGAATGAGGCTTTTATCATTCCACTCCATCTAAAAACATGAACTCAGGCCGAATTGGCCATATTTAACGCATTTTGGTTTTTCGCAAAAAATGATGAACCCTGACCTGCAGCTTTTTTCCCCAAAAATGTCATATTTCTCAGTATAACACGGTATTACGCGTTTTACGTGTTACACCGAGTTATACCGCGTTATAATTCATATTTCATATTTCATCGCTGAAGGAGGCTATTCCTATTCTACTCCATTGAAAACAAGCAAGGCCAATTTGGATAGATTTAAAACAACTGTGGTTTTCGCGCAAAATGACCCCGGACCTGCAGCTTTTTTCTCAAAAATTTCAAATTCGTATTTCATCGGTATTCCACTTGAATGTAAAAATATGAACTCAGGCCGCCTTGGCCATATTTAACACATTTGGGTTTTTCGCCCAAAATGATGACCCAGGACTTGCAGCTTTTTATTGAAATTTTTGTTCTCAAATTCATATTTCATCGCTAAAGTAAGTTATTCCTATTCCACTCCATTGAAAAACAAGCCCTCATGCCAATTTGGATGGATTTAAGACATTTGGCGTTTACGCCAAAGATGATGACCCCGGACCTGCAGCTATTTTCTTTAAAAATTGTCAAATTCATATGGGATATTTTATCACTGAATGAGGCTTTTATCAGTAAAGCATCTTAAACTCGATATGACACGTATAACTTGTTATATCCCGGTATAAGTCGCATAACGCAGTATAACACGGTATACGCGTTTTACGTGTTATACCGAGTTATACCGCGTCCTAATTCATATCTCTGAAGTAGGCTATATTCCTATGGCACTGAATCTAAAATCAGGAACTCAGGCCGCATTGGCCAAATTTAACACATTTGGGCTTTTCGCACAAAATGATGACCCAGGACTTGCAGCTTTTTATTGAATTTTTTTTTCAATTTCATATTTCATCGCTAAAGTAAGTTATTCCTATTCCACTCCATTGAAAAACAAGCACTCATGCCAATTTGGATAGATTTAAGACATTTGGCGTTTTCGCCAAAAATGATGACCCCGGACCTGCAGCTATTTTCTTTAAAAATTGTCAAATTCATATGACACTTTTTATCACGGAATGAGGCTTTTATCATTCCACTCCATCTAAAAACATGAACTCAGGCCGAATTCGCCATATTGAACGCATTTTGGTTTTTCGCAAAAAATGATGACCCCCCAAACCTGCAGCTTTTTTCACCAAAAATTTCAAATTCATATTTCATATTTCTCAGTATAACACGTACGGGTTAACGCGTTTTACGTGTTACACCGAGTTATAACTCGTTAATATCGCGTTGTTCACAGTTATAACACAATTTTCCTATTCCACTCCATTGAAAAACAAGAACTTGGGCCAATTTGGATAGCTTTAAGACATTCGGGTTTTTCGCCAAAAATGATGACCCTGGACCTGCATTTTTTTTCTTGAAAAATTGTAAAATTCATATTTCATATTTTCTCACTGAATGAGGCTTTTATCATTCCACTCCATCTAAAAACATGAACTCAGGCCGAATTGGCCATATTTAACGCATTTTGGTTTTTCGCAAAAAATGATGAACCCTGACCTGCAGCTTTTTTCCCAAAAAATGTCATATTTCTCAGTATAACACGGTATTACGCGTTTTACGTGTTACACCGAGTTATACCGCGTTATAATTCATATTTCATATTTCATCGCTGAAGGAGGCTATTCCTATTCTACTCCATTGAAAACAAGCAAGGCCAATTTGGATAGATTTAAAACAACTGTGGTTTTCGCGCAAAATGACCCCGGACCTGCAGCTTTTTTCTCAAAAATTTCAAATTCGTATTTCATCGGTATTCCACTTGAATGTAAAAATATGAACTCAGGCCGCCTTGGCCATATTTAACACATTTGGGTTTTTCGCCCAAAATGATGACCCAGGACTTGCAGCTTTTTATTGAAATTTTTGTTCTCAAATTCATATTTCATCGCTAAAGTAAGTTATTCCTATTCCACTCCATTGAAAAACAAGCCCTCATGCCAATTTGGATGGATTTAAGACATTTGGCGTTTACGCCAAAGATGATGACCCCGGACCTGCAGCTATTTTCTTTAAAAATTGTCAAATTCATATGGGATATTTTCTCACTGAATGAGGCTTTTATCATTCCACTCCATCTAAAAACATGAACTCAGGCCGAATTGGCCATATTTAACGCATTTTGGTTTTTCGCAAAAAATGATGAACCCTGACCTGCAGCTTTTTTCCCCAAAAATGTCATATTTCTCAGTATAACACGGTATTACGCGTTTTACGTGTTACACCGAGTTATACCGCGTTATAATTCATATTTCATATTTCATCGCTGAAGGAGGCTATTCCTATTCTACTCCATTGAAAACAAGCAAGGCCAATTTGGATAGATTTAAAACAACTGTGGTTTTCGCGCAAAATGACCCCGGACCTGCAGCTTTTTTCTCAAAAATTTCAAATTCGTATTTCATCGGTATTCCACTTGAATGTAAAAATATGAACTCAGGCCGCCTTGGCCATATTTAACACATTTGGGTTTTTCGCCCAAAATGATGACCCAGGACTTGCAGCTTTTTATTGAAATTTTTGTTCTCAAATTCATATTTCATCGCTAAAGTAAGTTATTCCTATTCCACTCCATTGAAAAACAAGCACTCATGCCAATTTGGATAGATTTAAGACATTTGGCGTTTTCGCCAAATATGATGACCCCGGACCTGCAGCTATTTTCTTTAAAAGTTGTCAAATACATATCACTGAATGATGCTTTTATCATTCCACTCCATCTAAAAACATGAACTCAGGCCGAATTGGCCATATTTAACGCATTTTGGTTTTTCGCTTTTTTTTTTCGCTTTTTCCCCCCAAAATTTCGAATTCATATTTCATATTTCTCAGTATAACTCGGTTACACCGAGTTATACCGCGTTAATATCGCGTTGCTCACAGTTATAACACAAGATGATAATATCTGCAGGTCCGGGGGGGGGGGGGGGGTCATCATTTTTTGCGAAAAACCAAAATGCGTTAAATAAGGCCAATTCGGCCTGAGTTCATGTTTTTAGATGGAGTGGAATGATAAAAAGCCTCATTCCGTGGCATATGCCATATGAATTTGACAATTTTTAAAGAAAATAGCTGCAGGTCCGCGGTCATCATTTTTGGGGAAACGCCAAATGTCTTAAATCTATCCAAATTGGCATGAGCGCTTGTTTTTCAATGGAGTGGAATAGGAATAACTTACTTTAGCGATGAAATATGAATTTGAGGAAAAAAAATCAATAAAAAGCTGGAAGTCCTGGGACATCATTTTGGGCGAAAAACCCAAATGTGTTAAATATGGCCAATTCGGCCTGAGTTCATGTTTTTAGATGGAGTGGAATGATAAAAGCCTCATTCAGTGAGAAAATATGAAATGTGAATTTGAAATTTTTTTCAAGAAAAAAAATGCAGGTTCGGGGTCATCATTTTTGGCGAAAAACCCGAATGTCTTAAAGCTATCCAAAGTGGCCCAAGTTCTTGTTTTTCAATGGAGTGGAATAGGAAAATTGCAAATTCATATTTCATATTTCATCGCTGAAGTAGGTTACTACTTCAGGGATGAAATATGAAATATGAATTTGCAATTTTTTTTTCAATTTTGCGCAAAAAGCACAGATGTGTTAAATCTGGCCAATTCTGCCTGAGTTCATGATTTTAGATTCAGTGGCGTAGGAATAGCCAACTTCAGCGATGAAATATGAAATATGAATTATAAAAGTGATTAGACGGAGATTCCAAACTATCGAAAATGTAATTTCATTAAAATGAAAGTGGCTTTGACCATCGTGGAATCGTCTTTTGCAGACGGTCAAGTACATTTGAATCATGGTGAGAATAAAGAATACTTGTGTCGTCAGCAAACATAACGAAATTCAAGGATAAAGAAGAATTAATTATATCGTTTACATAAATAATAAATAATAATGGACCCAATATTGATCTCTGTGGTACACCACAGGAATTATAAGATTGTAAATTAACATTTTGTTGATGTAAGAAATAAAGAATTTTCACAATTCCCCCCCCCCCTTTCCCCCCCCCCACTGACCGACTTTTGAGAAGCTGGCGAGACCAACAACAAAAAAAAAACGGGTGTACCTTTTTCACAGAAAATCCTTAGACATGGGTGCCTATTTACAGCAAAAGGACCCTTGGATGTGGGTATGGGTCTGGAGTTCTCAGCCGCACACCCCCGTAATAATAATCTGAGTACCCACCCCCCCCCCCCCCCCCGGGTTCTTACCCATGAGATTGTTTATAGTTTTCTATACCGAATTAATGTTATTTTTATTTTCTTCTAATATTCGAGATTAATGTAATTTACGTGATAATCTTATTAAGGATGTGAGTTTATTTTTATATTGTTTATATTTTTTCATTTTAGAGTCACATTTACTTTTGAGTGCTTGCTTATATAATTTGTTGCGCGTAGATATTGATCGCAAAATGCCCTTAGTGATCCAAGGTTGTTTCGATTTCTTGTATTTCTTAGTTTTTACAATGGGTATATTCTTATTATAATAGTACATTAATTTAGAAATAAAATTTTCATACGATACATCAACATTTGTCTCATTTAACACTTCATACCATTCCTCTTGAGCTAAATCAAAATTTAATAATTCTATATTATGTTTAGTTCCTTTTCTAAGTGTTTGATGTATGGTCCTATTATTTTGCATAAAAATAGGTTGATCGGAGATGGTAAATATTGGCAAATGATCTGAAATGTCATAATAAAGTATGCCATTGGCGCTTTTTTTTGTTAATTGTATTAGAGAAAATATTATCAATAAGTGTTTGTACTTGATATCCGCGTTGGCTGAGAGATGTGTGAATGAAATGTATATGTTCATAATGAGCTTATAAATTTCAAGGTGTTATTATCATCTGTGTGGAGCAAATTAATATTGTAATCCCCCATTATATAAAATTCTTTATTTTCCTTTGAAACAATATTAAGGTATTGGTCAAAGCTATCTAAAAATAAATCAATATTAGAATTAGGGGGTCTATATATCAAGCCTATTATTATATTTTTAGTGTTACTATTTAAAATTTCAATGAAAAGGTCTTCATTACCTTCGATGTGTAAGTCGGGTCTTAATTTTAGTTTAATATTATCATGAATATATAGTGCTACCCCACCCCCTTTACTATGTTTGCGGTCAGAACGATACATTTGATAATTGTCAAGATTAAATAAAGGTGGGGAATTGTTGTGAAGCCAAGTTTTCGATATGCCTATTACAGAAAATGGAAAAATTTTCAGATTGGATAGGAGTAATTCGATTGAATCAAAGTTCTTAAATAAACTCATAGCGTTTATATGTAATAAACTTAAGGATTGTGTATACAAATCAACTCCATTGTACTCTCGTTTATTATTAATTGACTCTATTTTATTTTTGGGGGGTTATTTTTAAGAAATTTATCATGAAAATCTTCTAATGTCAAATACTTTGATTGTAGTACAGCGGAATCTATTAAATCTTGGTCATAATTTTCGTGCCGACCATTCATTCACAGAACCAAAAATAAAATCATCTGAAAAGGAAGGGCGATATTGTGACACATGCTGTACTGTGTGCATGTGTGTGAGAGGGTGTGCGTGTGTGTCTGTGTGTGTGCACATCCATAATTTATCATGACACTTATAAATATTTTCATATTATGTCTGTTTCTTGGGTCTATTTCTCTTTCTCTTTCTTAATTATTTATTGTGCCTCCTCCAGTATTTTTTTAAATGTTCTCTCTTTAGTATTCTTTGTCCATTCTTTGCCCATTATATCCATTGTTGATAGTATGCACTTCATGTTATATTATCGGAGCTTTTATCTTTTGTATTCTGTGTCCATTGCTTAGTTCTAGTGGTATATTAGTTTTGTAGTTTCTCTTAATATATGCTTATCTTTGTATTCTATGTTCCTTGATTCTTTATGTTTGCTGTTCTCATGTAAATGTGTTATATGGACATCTGCTTTTGCAGCTGAGTCTGGAATAAAGTCTTTGAATTGAATTGTCGTCGTTCACATGGGTCTGTATATACAGACTGTTCCGTTTTCGATACTGATTCTATGGTAGACGGATGCGGGTATTTTTAATATTAATCTCATTTACTTGTTTGGGGGTCAAGAAGCCATAAGAACATATTGTTCGTCTGTACAATATTATAATACGGACATTAGTAATACTATCTGGTAAAGGAATAATAAAAGATAGTGCTTGGAGATCAGGAAATAAATGTTCTCTTAATTTACATTTGTTATTTTTTTCGCAGCCCATAGACTAACTAAAAGCTGGCTTGTGATGGCGTTCTAAAAAGATATGACAGGTCTGGAGCACTGACCTCTACGACCTGGACGTTTCATTGGCTCAGAGAAGTGAAGTCGTGGTCCGCCATGTTGCACTTCTGAAAAATCAACGCGCGAGAAAGCTGGAATACAGATTTGTGTACAATCATGCGGATGCCCATGGTCAAAACGCGCAGGCAAGTACAGATGTTCAGTGCGTAACGTGTAATAAACCACATCACTCTCGGAAGAGTAACATGGCCGCGCCCACTTCAAGTGCTCGCACGCGCGGGAATGGGCGATGATCCGTCCAGGTGGTAGAGGTCAGTGGTCTGGAGTACCGACAAGTCACTTGTCAGCGAAGTTGTCGCTGATCTTGTCGTTATGACGGATTGATGAAACGACCCCGGGGGGGGGGGGGGGGGGGGGGGGGGGGGGGGGGGGTCACTCGCAGACTGAAGTGGTACCCATGCTCGTCCGAGCACCTCAAAATTGGACCCTAAATGGTGTAATCCTTGGTGTCTAAATCTACCCCTTAATGGCGTAAATGGCGTAAAATTATGTAAAATATACCCCTAATTGGCGTAAATGGCGTAAGACAATGTAAAATATACCCCTAAATGGCGTAAATGGCGTAAGATCATTGCAATAACGGTTAAGTCCAGTCTCCTGCCTGCGCCTGACAGACCTACTTAATGATATCAATATTGTTGAAAAGAATAAAATGTTCAAATTTGACGAAGAAGATTTCAGGGATTTCACCGATGTCGGCAGAAAATCCGGTCAGAAAAATCAACATGCTCACACAGACACAGAGAGGCGTACGTGGGACTAACCGCTACTCCCATATAGGGAGCGTTTCATCAAGTGTCTTGTCAGTGATTTTTACCGACAAGTCTGCTCTCAGTCAATCAGATGCAAGGATTTCCATAGCTTATAACAGTGATGACAAGTTTTATGAAACGCCGCCCGAACTGCCGTCTGTCGAATGTCTGCGTGATTCTCTCTAGGCCTATGTATAATCCATTCGCTCGCTCTCGATCATGTCGATTGACGTCGAAGAACCAGCTAAATTGAGAGCCTTTTTCTCAAAAAACGTCGAATGTAAGAACGAAAAACACCCCCTTTTTCAAAAGACGTCGTCGACGCCTTGGGTCGGAAATCCGACCCTTATTCGACGTTTTTTTGGACACGCATGGGTACCACTTCAGTCTGCGATATTTAAGCATATGGAGAGGATTTTCAAGTGTATTTCTCTTTCTCTTTGTTGCAAAAACTGAATGACTGTCTGAGTCTGATGATTTGAGCCGTACCATTTCGTCAATAGGTGAGTGGGAGACTAAACGTACGTGTACCGGTACTATACGCTTACCGGTACACATGTAGGCCACACATAAGTACATACATGCGAACAGTGCAGTCGGGTGCATACAAATCTTAGTTAGATATTTAAAGGGTCACTAAAATAAAAAAATAATTGCCCATTTTTCGTAGGAAGGTATCATCAGGAGCCAGAAAATATCCATCACACAATTTTTTATGCATTCAGTCATATTTTATAATCATTTGAAAAGTACATTTTTGCTGATAAACACAGTCATAAGCCCCGCCCCTGAAAAAACCCATCGAAGCGACATCGTGATCACGTGATCTGTGACGCATGAAAAGTAAGGGAAAATATTCCTACCGTGCGCGCCCGGAGGCCCCCGGCAGGCCCAGCCCGGTGCCGAGCATGATATTCACCGCATCGACCATTTGCATTGCGTATTTTCGTGTGTTTAATTCCTCACAATAACTTGATGTTGGGACACAGTTTCATCAATAATGCCTAATCGGTGTATAGTTGCGGGCTGTAGCAAGACCCCTAAAGATGGTGTAAGCCTACATCATTTCCTAAAGATGAAAATCTACGGAAATTGTGGGTCGCAAAGTTAAAGCTCACGCGGGCAGAGTGGCAAGGGCCGGCAAAGTGAGTTGAGTACAATCTGCAGCGATCACTTTGCCGAAGATGATTTTGAGGATCCTGGCCTGTATTCAGAATTTGGCATAAAGAGAAGGATAAGCTAGCTAAAAGATTCAGCTATTCCAACGATCAGACTGGGAGTCAAGTTTTCCAATCTGTTTTTCAACGACAGCAGCTGCAGCAGCTTCACCCGTAGACCGAAAATTCTGTCTCTCGCTCGTTAGCTAACAGGCTAAGACGACCTAACGAATGAGAGACAGAATTTTCGGTCTACTTCACCCGTAACTCCAGGGACCTCCAACGAGCTCCCTGGAGTTACTTCACCCACGGCCCTTCACCGTATTCTGCGAGGGGTTCAAACATATAATATGGTCGAATTTCTCTTTGCCACTCGAGCTTCTTTGCCTTCGGGGTCTGATAAATCATCTGATAAATCAGAGTTCGTATCTGCTTGGCTCAGAAAAGTCCTCCAACTCGGAATCGCGGGGACTTTTCCTCTCTCTATATAAGTTACTCGAATTCAAAAATTCCAAAATCTAAGTCAGTACTAACGTACTATATATGTAAAGCGAAGTAAAAAAAAACCGTGAGTGAAATAAACAAAACAAATAGTCCATGGGCCAGAAACCGAAAAGGTCCCCCCCCCCCTTAGGCACAATTTTAAATGATGTTTTTCTGTTAGCTAGGACCCTCAGCTATCAGAATCTGCTTGTTTGCCATAAAGTTGGTGGCGGGTGTGGCCACCAGGGCCGTTACCATGGTAACGGATCAAGAAAAATATGAATTTTAGGAAAAGTCATATAATTCCAATTCACATATCTAAAAATACTTGGTAAGCATCCTGATATATGTATTTTAAGGTGCCCAATCGATTGCAACCATAATCAGAGCCATTTAAAGTCATGGGCGTGTCCAAAAATGGCCGTTACTATGGAAACGGTACCATAAAAAGCGGGTATTTTTGACAACTTTCTAAACTTATAAATATGAAATAGCCAAAAAGGTGTATGCACAAGCCTAAAGTATGTTTTTCTATTAGCTAGGACCCTCAGCTATCATAATCTGCCTATTTCATGTACAGTTGGTGGTGGGTGTGGCCTGTAGGACCGTTACTATGGTAACACCAGGGGCGTATCCAGGATTTCCCGATAGGGGGGGGGGGCGCCAGGAATTATTGATCATACCAAAAAGTGTGTCGCATTGCGCGAGTTTAACTTTCCGCGCGCGCATCACCCACCACAAATTTCCACCATAGAACTATGTACAGTAATCATGAAAATCCATAAATCTCAACTTTTAAAACCATTTGTGACCCGCCGCCTCAAAACCTACAATATTCGCACGGACCACAACGTAGCAAACAGCCCAAAATAGTAAATTTGCTTCGATCAGTCGATTTTCTGTTTTTGATAGAAATGGGTAGTTTCATTATCATTCTATCATGTCTCAAGTTTGTGAGTCGTAATTCGACTTAGAAATATGTTTTTGGGGTATTTTAAAATAACTCCTTTTTTCACCTGTCCAGCTAATGAATGTTTTAAGAGCTTTTGTAATACTTTCATTCAATGCCAAATTACTACTTTACCTCTAAAGGTATTAAATTGATTTTTGGAGTGAGTAATGAATAGGTCCTCCTGTAGCAGTTTGCCAAAATTTAGCCTAATCTGATAATCCCTTCATACTGGTTGCTATGGCCTTTGAATACCCAGTTTTACTTGGGCGCACACAGAGAGCGAAGGTTTAGCGCTCTTTTGTTAAATGGCCATTTTCTCTGAAAAGGAGTTATTGATTGCTGGTTACATACTGATTCTAAATCTGACATTTAATGGTGTTATCATTGAGTAAACTAGGCAAGTGATATACCATTGGAAAGCTCGACTTTCAGAAAATGTACAAAAAAAAATAATAATGTAAACTAAAAAATAATCTTTTTTAGTTTACACTGGTTTAATTCAGTTAAAAAGGAAAATATATATAAAAAACCCTAAATGTTCTGCTGTACATGAAACTATGAGTATGACTGCTTGTTTTGTAGAATTCTGGCCCATTTTGTTTCAAAACGGTCTGTTTATTGATGTTAAACACAAGCCGAAACACCATATTTACACACGTTTCTATGGGAAAGTACGTCCATGCACGTTGACAAGGGTTTCTTTGGTGATTGGTTCGAAGTGTTTCTGATGGCGGAAATTAACCAGTTAAATGGTTTCTTAAAAGAATACAAGGTCCAGCTTTGTCCTTTCTATTCTGGCTTTCGATTGGCTGCATGGAATTCTGGCCATCCAATTTCATGAATAAATTACCATGCCTAATGAGCGGAAAAGCCCAGAAGCAGAACAATACTTTTTGTTGCCAATTTGAATTTTACGCAAATGTTGCCAAATGATGAATAATTAATTGAAAAAGATACTTGTTTGTCTCCTTACATATAATTATTACCTATGTGTAAATTTAATATACTATTACTAATAACTATTATTCAACTGAAAAATTGTGAAAGAAAATTATTTATCGATATTTGATTCCCTGAAAATTAGAAGATCTCTTGTGTTTGTAGACTGATCACTCAATAATCAGATCTGTGCGTGTGCTCGTATAGTGCGTCGATGCTTGTCATTCAGGTGGCCTTCAAGTACGCGGATGCAACAAAGTAGGCGAAACTTATTGACATGGGCCGTCATGGGGGAGGGTTCTCTTTGGAAAAATTTTGCTTCTGTAGAAGGTCTGAGATGCAAAATAGTGCTATATGTGACGAATTTTGAAGCCTATTTTATAAATGAACAATATTTTGAATTGGTATGAGGATTTTTTTTTTTTTTTGCTAGTTTTTTTTTTTTTTTTTTACGACGGCCAATAGGGGGGGGGGGGGGCGCGCGCCTGTTGCGCCCCCCCCCCCTGAAAATACTGGATTCTTAGAAAATACTGCATCTTTGTAATTCAATAGCTATAAAATATATGGTAAGTATCCTATTATGTGTATTTCAAGCTGCCTGATAGATTGCAATCACAATCTGAGCCATTTAAAGTCATGGGCGTGTCAAAAAAGGCCGTTGCTATGGAAACGGTCCAACAAAAAGCTGTTATTTGTGAAAAAATCTATAACTAACCATTACAAAATAGAAAGAAAAAAGTGTCTGCACAGTCTTTGATCATGTTTTTGTATTAGTTATGACCCTCATCTATCATAATTTGCTTGTTTGACATCAAGGTGGTGGTGGGCGTGGCCGCTAGGGCCGTTACCATGGTAACACATAGCGAAATACTGGAATTTAGAAAATACCGTATATTGGTCATTTAGCAGCATAAAATATATGATAAGGCCTCTAATATATGTATTTCAAGCTTCCTCACTGATTCCAACCACAATCTGAGTCATTTGAAGTCATGGGCGTGTAAAAAAGGGCCGTTGCTATGGAAACGCTCCCACAAAATGCTGATATTTGTGGAAAATATCTATGATTTATCAAAACAAAATAGAAAACAACTGTCTGCACAATCTTAAGTAATATTTTTCTGTTAGCTAGGACCTTCAGCCCTCATATTCTCCCTATTTTACATAAAGTTGGTAGTGGGCGTGACCACTAGGGTTGTTACCATGGTAACACACCAATGAATTGAATTTTAGAAAATACTATATATCTGTAATTCAACATCACAAAAACAAATTGTACCCATATAACTACACTACTCAAAAAAAGTTAAGGACCACTTTTTAAAACGTACATAAAGATTTTATACAAGGTGTTTTATTTCTGGAAATACCTCAGTACAACTGTCCTAAATGTCCTTAAACACGCTGTAATCAATTTCACGCATGGGTGGTTTCAGTTGTTGCACAATGTCTCTCGCATCACTGCACATCCTGAAAAGTGGGCCCCGAGGGGTATCAGCTACCGACATGAAGTGGTAAAAACGAATGTCTGAGTGTCTTTCAGGCAGTTCAGTAACGAGTGTGACCACCTCCTGCAGCAATAACGGCTTCACAGCGCTGTCTCATGGAGCTGATGAGGCGATTGATGTCTCTGACGTCCAGTGCATCCCATGCAGCCTCCAGAGCCACACCCAGCTGCTGCAGTCCAAGTGGATGGGCTTCGAGCTGCTGGAGACTCCTCCCCATCATGTCCCAGACGTGCTCTATCGGGTTTAAATCCGGGGACCTCGCTGGCCACTCCATACGCTCAATCCCCTGGCCCTCAAGGAACTCGGTCACCACCCTAGCTCGGTGGGGACGGGCATTGTCATCCATGAAAATGATGTTTTGTCCCACATTTTCTGCAAATGGCACCACTATAGGTTCAAGGACCTCATCCCTGTACCTCACTCCTGTCATTGCTCCCCCTGGGACCACGTAGAGACGAGTACGGTTGGCGTAGGTGATGCCTCCCCACACCATGACGCTGCCTCCCCCATAACGGTCATGTTCTGCAATACAGGGGTCTGCAAATCTCTCTCCTGGTCGCCTCCAGACTCTCGAACGTCCATCATTGTGGTCAAGGGAAAATCTGCTCTCATCTGTGAACATAACTCTACGCCATTGCTGTCTGGTCCATCTGACATGCTCCCGGGCCCAGTTGAGACGAATTCTTCTGTGAGCAGGGGTGAGTGGGACACACTGAGCTGGCCGTCTGGCATGCATATTGGCTCTGTGAAGTCGGTTACGGATTGTTTGAGTGGAAACAATCACTCCAGTTGCTGCAGCGAAGTCATTGTTGAGGCGGCGTGCACTGTGAAAGCGGTTGCGGAGGCTGAGATTCGTCAAGTAGCGATCATCTCTAGGGGTTGTCGAAACTGGTCGGCCACTGCGGGGTCTCTCGGAGTATAGCCCTGTCTCTCGGTGTCTTTGATTTGCTCTGCTAATGACACTGTGTGACACGCCCATCATTCTGGCTACTCTTCGCTGACTGAGGCCAGCTTCCAGCATCCCTAGGGCTCTGGCTACATCTGTTTCACTTAGGTGGTGTCTTGGCATTGCTGTTGTAGGCAAGTTGTTGATTGTACAGACTAAAGACAGAAAATGCTTTGGAAGACACTTGTCTTATGGCCCACTGCAATGATGCCAGAGACATCATGAAAGAACTGCATGTGTGAAATTGATTTCATTGTGTTTGATGGCATTCTGGACAGCTGTATCTTGGCATTGCTATTGTCAGCAATTTGTTGATTGTAGAGACTAAAGACAGAAAATGCATTTGAATCCACATTTGTACCACTTCACAATGGGCCCACTTTTCAGGATATGCAATAATGCGAGAGACATCATGCAACAACTGAAACCACCCATGTGTGAAATTGTTACAGGGTGTTTGAGGAGATTCAAGACAGCCATATTCGGGTATTTCTAGAAATACAACACCCGGTTTGAAAATTGTATACACACATTAAAAAGTGGTCCTTAACTTTTTTTGAGTAGTGTATATGTATTTTGGGGTGCCCGTTTGATTGCAAGTAGAATCAGAGTCATTGGAAGTCACCGTCATGTCAAAACATGGCTGTTGCTATGGAAACAGTATGATAAAAATTGAAAATTTCAACACAAGACAAAGAACAAGTGTATGTACAGCCTAAAATGGTGTTTATCTGTCAGTTATCATAATCGAAAGCTTCCTAGTAGCCACAAAGTTGGTTGTGGGTGAGACTGTCAAGGTAGCTACCATGGTAAGGCACCAAAAAACAAGAGTTTTAGAATAATAGATAATAATAAATTTAGTAAACAAAGAAGCTTGACTGGGGAGGAATTTTTAATTTGTAAACAAATTTTTCGGCATATTACTCCCAGTGTTAAAGATCGTATGCTCGATCTGTAATGAAAAACGGCGGACCGTTTGAATATTAATGAGTCAGAAAGAAAAGGATCTTGGGTATTTGATTCTAGTTCGTCGTGACTTGGCCGTGAACCAGAATAGCCTGGTGGTTAAGTCGCTGCCCGGCAAGCAGTAGATGACAGGTTCGAATCCCGCTGGTTCCAATTTTTTCTGACTTGTGTTTTTCATTACAGATCGAGCATACGATCTTTAACACTGGGAGTAATATGCCGAAAAATTTGTTTACAAATAAGTAATTTATCTTACTTACCCAGGATAACCACATCAGTAATATTTCTGCCCTGCAACTATCATTGCCTTGTACACATTTCATACATCTGGGTCAAGCAAAACAAATGTGGGCAAAACATCTTGCCCAGGGATGTAAGCACCGATCAAGGATCGAATTCAAGAGCTCTCGTATGAGAGTGCAAGGCTTTCATCAATATACCACAGTGCTTCCACCATGTATTTGTAATGTAACGAAGTACAATGTAGGCATCTAATTATACACAATTGAAGCTGCGCCTTTAATTGCAATCAAAAGCCGGAACATTTTCAGCAGAATTGCTCTTGCAGCAACACCCACTACTTTGGATGAGGTTGAGGATTACCCATCAATCAGAGTTATGAAGAACAGATACAATAAGGCATTGACAGACTTCAGAATTACATACCAAACTATACTAAGTAAATTTGAATTCCCTCTAGGGTGAAGTGAGGATTCACTCATCTTCATCCTAACCATAGAGACATTACTCAAGTATTGCAAAAATGTATTCTCTTCTAATATAGTGGTGGAGGTATAGATGACACCTATATCTCCATCCTGAGTTCTGACTTTATTCTGCCAAACCAAACAGGGGGAGGGTTGGATAATCTCCTCACCATGACCTTCTTAGCATGTGATTCAAGCCAGATAAGAGTGCCTCACCATATCAGACTTGTAAGAAAGTCAACCAAGTTTTAATAAGAGAATACTTAGTTCAAGTAAGGTTGCAGAACGCCTTAAAGCTGTAAAAGATAGATAGACAAACCCGCTGGTGTTCACTAATTTCACAATATTATGGACTTAGCCACTAAACTCTGCCAAAAATATACCCCATCCTTTATCCAACCATGCTTAAGGCAAGATAGTATTAGAGGAACAATCTCACAAACTATTGGTCATATCTCCTCTAAAGCCAAAAGAACTGCAGCTTACCTGTAAAGGGCAACCAATATGTAAACTTATAGGTCTTATGGTCCCCAACACATCAAGTCCATGGCTAATATACATGTATCCCAATCATGCAAGTCATGAGAATGCTGAGCTGCAATTGCACCACAGGCCTTCTCAGTGACACTTTTGAATACCTTCTAGCAAATATTTATAAGAAACTCCAGGCAGGTATCAACACTTTAATCCTGGACTTGATCTATGATGAGGCACCCAAAAATTCAATTCTTTGGCCCTGTTTCTGTTGAAGTCCAAATCCTAGACCACCTTGGCCATGCTGTTAATCCTTAATGAACATGCAGATTTCTTATGGGTAGGATTAGGGGAAAATATGTTAAATTCTATTCCAATCCTCTCAGATTTATTTCAAGTAGACAGGTTTAGCTACAGACCGACAAGTTTATCATCTTATGAATATATTAGGTTCTGTGACTGAGGTGAATCCATCTATTAAGCCTCCATTGCCTCCCTCCCAACGCCAAGGCATAGAGGTGGAAGCATAACTACTCAAGTACAGCTAACCAGTTAGGATCAGCTGTTGTTACTGCAACAGTCCCCCACATGGACACCCACATCTTGCCCGGAGCTATCCGAACACGCGAACAATTAAAAATGTCTTTGCAACATAATTGCTGCTGTGTAATAACAAAAATCTGTCACCCTTTTTTTTAAATTGCTCAGTTTTCATGATAATACTAGCATGGCAACAATCCTGTTTTGACATTACTATGGCCTTAAGTGATTTGGATTATGACTGTAATAACTCTGGCAGTTTATGATATATCAAGACCAATATTTTGTGTTTTCTATTGTTGAAACAGAATATATATATGTAATTTTCAAACAATTTCCAATATTTTGATGATGCGTTGCCATAGTAATGGGGCTGGTGCTCACACCCACCATCGGCGTCAGTTTGAGACCAAATGGATAATAAGAATTATAATCGTGTACCTGACTGTGACCTTGAAAGCACAAAAAAATTGCACTCAAAAGAGCTGCTTGAAATAGATGTAATGCCTACTAAATATTTTCACGTTGTTGAATTACACATATATGTTATTTCTTATCTTATTACCATGGTAGCATCCCTAGTGGTCGCCCAGTATCCACCTTTGTGGCAGTCAGGGAGGATATGATATCCAGGGTCCTAGCAAACGTACAGGGGGAAAAAACATCATTTCAGGTTGTGGAGATCCTTACTTTATAAAGTACATTGGATAGTTACATATTTTTTCACTACTATATATAAATTCACCATAACATTTCTATAGCAACAACCATGTTTTGACATGGCGGTGACTTCCAATGACTCAGATTTAGCTGACAGATAAACACCGTTTTAGGGTGTACATACACTTGTTCTTTGTTTTGTGTTGATTAGTTAAAGAAATATTCAATTTTTATCATACTGTTTCTATAGCAACAACCATGTTTTGACATGATGGTGCCTTCCAATGTCGCTGATTCTACTTGCAATCAAACGGGCACCCCAAAATACATATAGTTAGATGGTTACAATTTGTTTTTGTGATGTTGAATTACAGATATATAGTATTTTCTAAAATTCAATTCATTGGTGTGTTACCATGGTAACAACCCTAGTGGTCACGCCCACGACCAACTTTATGTAAAATAGGAAGAATATGAGAGCTGAGGGTCCTAGCTAACAGAAAAAACATGATTTAAGATTGTGCAGACAGTTGTTTTCTTTTTTGTATTGATAAATCATAAGTATTTTCCACAAATAGCAGCATTTTGTGGGACCGTTTCCATAGCAACGGCCCTTTTATACACGCCCATGACTTCAAATGACTCAGATTGTGGTTGGAACCAGTGGGGCAGATTAAAATACATATATTAGAGTCCTTACCATGTATATTTTATGCTGCTAAATGACAAATATACGGTATTTTCTAAATTCCAGTATTTCGTTATGTTACCATGGTAACGGCCCTAGCGGCCACGCCCACCATGCACACTATGGAAAACAGGCAGATTATGAGAGCTGAGGGTCCTAGCTAACAGAAAAACATGATTTAAAATTGTGCAGACAGTTGTTTTCTATTTTGTATTGATAAATCATAGATATTTTACACAAATATAAGCATTTTGTGGGACCGTTTCCATAGCAACAGCCTTTTTTTACACGCCCATGACTTCAAATGGGTCAGATTGTAGTTGGAGTCAGTGGGGCAGGTTGAAATACATATATTAGAGGCCTTACCATATATTTTATGCTGTTAAATGACAAATATACAGTATTTTCTAAATTCCAGTAATTCATTATGTGTTGTCATGGTAACGGCCCTAGCGGCCACGCCCACCATGAACTCTATGGAAAACAGGCAGATTATGAGACCTGAGGGTCCTAGCTAACAGAAAAATATAATCTAAGATTGTGTAGACACCTCTCTGTCTATTTTATACTGATAAGTTTAGATATTTTTCCAAAATATAATAATAATAATAATAATACCTAGCATTTATAACGCTCACAATTACAGATATATATTATTACCCCGGTCATCGGATTCTGGCATGCCTGCACACAATACATGCACATTCTCCACTCCCTGGGGAGTATTCCAGCAGTGGGCAGTACTTTTTATGTTACTTTTTATGTTACCGTTGCCATAGTAACGGCCATTTTTTGACATGACCGTGACTTCAAATGACCTAGATTTTGGTTTCAATCAATCAGGAAACTCAAAATACATATATTTAGATGCTTACCAGTCATTTTTCAAATTTCTGAATTAGAAATATTAGGTATTTTAGTAAATTCCTATATTTCCTTGATGCGTTGCCATGGTAACGGCCCTGGTGGCCACACCCACCACTAACTCTTTGGCAAACAGGCAGATTCTGATAGCCTAGGGTCCTAGCTACCAGGAAAACATCACCAAAAAATGTGCCTAAGGGGGGGGGGGGGGGAGGGGGGTCTATGTTGGCCCATAGACTAAAAAGCGTTCACCAGTCGCTATGTACGAGGGGAACATAGTCACTGCCGTACTAAAGATGTGTAGGACATTGTACATACAGACGCATAAAAACGGCTGTGCACGCGTTTATGACCAATGGAAAACTTTCGTTCGGAAAGCTCAGATGGATGGGAACTGTGAACATTGTTCAAAAGAAAAGCTAAAAACAAAACAAGAGCTGTATATTTGGGTAAAATCGTTTTCTGATCTTGTAGAAAATATATTTCTAATGATTATTCACTCCTAAGATTATACTGAATTTCCTTTTTTCATAAATTGTCCGTTGAACAGAGGGGTCAAATACCGCATTCTGTGTACAATATTATATGCTGCAGCCTGCAGATCTTGTGCCTCTTACTTTTCATACGTCACTTGGGGGGTTAGCCAATCAGCTCACGAGTTTTAAGGAACGGTCCCAAAACCTCTACTTTTCCCCTTTTTTCGCCAAAACGAGACATAATTTGGACAATCGATTGGCAGATTCGTGATTAGAAGGCAAAACTACATGGAAAGAACACCCATTTTCTTTCTAATTTAGTCAACCTTTAAACTTAACCGTAGGCAAACATGTATTAGTGAAATTCGTCTTTTATGACTTATACTGAAACAGTCAAAATGGGCCAGAATAGTAAATCAATGACCCATAGAAGGTATCGTATAGTCTATAGTAGAATTATTGGTGTAGAGAAAAGCAGGAAAACGAACCAAGTTAATAGGCCTATGATACACAGTAAAATTGAAGGCTTAAATTGCCGTACAGCACTCGTAGATTTATTCTAGGTCTACTCTGACCTAGTAGTACATAGGCCTATAGTTGTTCATCTAGACACGAGTTGATTTTGCACTCTTGTATCATTCATGTTCTATGCTGGGGAAACATGTTTGTGTACTTTCATGTTTACCGTGTAAACAGTGGGGGAACAAGAAAAAGACAAGGGAAATAAAGAGGGAGAGAGGTTGAGAGAGAGGTAAAGAGAGGGAGCGACAGAGAGAGAGAGAGGGGGAGAGGGAGGGAGAAATAGGAGAGAGGAGAGAGAGAGAGAGAGAGAGTGAAATGTGAAATTTAATGTACAGTGCATTGTGTATTTGGATTTGTGTTGGAGGGTGCACGTCCCAGAGAATATAAACGTTATTTCCATAGTCATGCATTTCTATAATTAACAGGGTAATGTTTATGAATGAAAAAGACAATCTGGTGTTAGTTTCATCAACAATTAACCACCGACTAATTTAGTCAGCACTGACAATTGGTTTTTATTGGCTGAGAAGCACTGGTCAATATATAGTACAGTCGGAGAATGACAACTTGTCAGTGCTGACAACTTTCATGAAAATAATGACGCCCACTCTATTTAATACTGGAATATAAACAAAGGCTTATCCCCTCCGTTCCTTGGGACACCCCTAACTACGCGTAATGGAAGAGGCTACACACTTGCTCCATTGATGTTCACTAGCGCGCGGATGGTCTGCGCACTGAATGTAGTGATGGGTAAACAGTCAGACCGCAGGTCGTATGCAAATGAGCAAAAATCGCGCATTTTATTTCCAGTGCCCGAAATGGACTTTCTCCCTGCACCCAGCCGGCTGTATCGCATGGTCATCTTTAAAGTTATGCTCTTCAATAAATATTAATGCTGTGCTCATTAGACTTTCTGCAAAAATAAATGAATAGTTTACCAACACAGGGATATTTTGTTTTAGTCAGAATTTTAAAAATAAAATGTTTAAAATAACTGATGAAATAGTCATTCAAAAACCTTTTTTTCACAAGATTTCAAGTTGTTAAAAGACATATAAAAAGTATATGAGCCGCCATCAAGACACATATGTATGGAAGCGCTGGAATCTCATCTTTTTCATCGTTACATTCAAATCATCCATAAATTTATGACAGAGTCAGGATCCAGCAATATTCAGCCGCAGATCATCCGTTGTCAAGACCATGGTCAAGACCATAGAATCTTAGCCCTGTGATTGGCAAGCGAGCCATCCGTAACCAAGTGCGCGTTGAATGAAACATTGCGCAACCTGTTGCTTCATCCTTGCGCAAACATGCGCATAGCTGTTGCCTGGCTGTGAGAAAACATCTTGCGTGGTGGTAGCAATCAGAATGCTGGAATTGACTTTTTTAAAGACAACGTGTGTACATTGGTTACATATTGCTGGATCCTGACCCTGTCATAAAGTGCACATAAATGTTATTTCAATCTTTGGAAAGTACAGAAAATGCCCTTTACGCTCATGTCAAATTTGCCCTGGCTCACAATAAAACTATGGTAGATTTGGCCAGATTTATATTTCATTTAATTTCCATTTTTTGTCATAAAAGGAACACCATTTTATACCAATTTCGTCTTTTATTTTGAACACAATAAAAGCATGTCAAAAATCTCTGATCCCTCTTCTTTTATTGGATGTATAACTCATGACAATTGGTGAATGATAAGTAGTCTATTCAATAGTTTGCAAATGAGATGTTCCTGGCTGTTCTTGCTCATTATGTATTCATAGTCAGGCAGAATTGGAAATAAAATAGCGCGCTTTTAGGGGACCTGCGGATTGGCTGTAAATGCGCGTTTTGGCCCAAAACTTTTCATTATGTTTTCCTTGCATTTCCTTACTATTTATTGGAGTTCATTTTACCGTCTCTTAATGAAACATTTCAGTGGTAAGAATGCTCAATTTTGTATCTTTTTAAATTTCAGTATTATCTTTTTTCTACTTCATTGAAATTAAGGCTTGCCGCAAGTCTGAAACTTAACACAAACTTTTGAGATTCTTCAACAGGCCACCGATCCCCGATCCAAGGCAATTCACCAGTTGGGCCCCGCGGCTGCCGCGGGCTAGCTAGCCATAATTTCAATGCAGTAGAGAAAAGTTAATACTGAAATGTAAAGATACAAAATAGAGCATTCTTACCACTGAAACGTTTCAAGAGACGGTTAAATGAACTCCAATAAATAGTAAGTTACTCGGTAGAGTCGGTTGCTTCTCATTGAAAGACCCCATAAGGACCCCATTGGAAATAAGCCATTTCGGCTTTCATGGGCTATCCTGTCATGGTACCTGGTTATGTTTGTATTGCAATATACCTGACGAATAAAATAAAATAAAATAAAATAAAATCAGATCGGTGCGTGACGTGGGGCCCGATCACGGGGGAACACCGTTATTCTCACTGCAAGGAAAATCATGTTTTATAGAACTGAAAAGCTTAAAATTCCTTGTTTCATGTCATGAATGCATCATATCAACATACTTGATTCAGAAAATGTCTTTTGTAGCCATGCTGTGAAACTCTCTTCATGAAATTTGTTAGAAGAAAAAAAGTAGGTCGAGTTTAGAAGAAAAAAAGTAGGTCGAGTTGTCCGAAAACGCAGCCCACCCTGGACAACTCGACCCGGTCGAGTTGTCCAGGGTATTGGGTCGAGTTGTCTTGGGTCGGGCTGTCCGGTGGTCGGGTTGTCCGGACCCCTTTTTGGGATACTAGTAGCGTATTTCTACGTGATTCCGGCCAGGATCAGCGCACGATTAAGCGCACGGGTCGATTGATCAACATAACCATCGCAAAAAGAGCATGGTTTTCTACTTTACAAGCGAAGGTGATTAGCCTAGTTTATTATATTATGTCTCATTGTTTTATCATTCGCAATAAATGTAGTAAGCCGATTTAGAAGGCTTAAAAGTTAAGAATGAGCTAGGCCTATGACAACTTTAGACAGAATCAGAAATAACCGTCTGTCACATGTCGCATCACATTTCACAGTCACTGAGTCAGTGACACTGGCAGTATTAATGAACTATGAATTGAACTTAGTTTGAAGTCATGTATCCCTAGGCCTATCACTTATCAGTATGAATGAATGAGTGAATGAATGAATGAGTTTATTACCAAATCACAATGATACATAGGCCCTAGGCCTACATCTTGTTAAAAATCACAATAACGTCTTGGTCAAGGGAGCTAAATTAGTAAATAGTCCAGGGAGTATCACAGTAGCGGACAACTCGACCTGGTCGACATGGTCGAGTTGTCCAGGGTATTGGGTCGAGTTGTCTTGGGTTGGGCTGTCCGGTGGTCAGGTTGTCCGGACCCCTAGCCTATAGGCCCTACTAATAATATCACTCAGTCAGTATCACTAGTATCAGTGTCACTATGACTTGGGGCTAACTCCAGCATGTCCAGGGAGCTCCAGCGCTGCGCGTTGGAGCTCCCTCGAGTTAACTTGGGGCCTAACTTTTAGGGATTAGGCCTAGGCTAGGCTATACTAGACCGAAAATTCTGTCTCTCGTTCGTTAGCCTCTTATTTGGATAGGGTCGGCTCTTCACTTAGAGACAGAAACGCTCCGTACACTCGCCTGTGCAAACTCACTGACTGCCGAGGAACAGTAGGCATGTAGGCTAGGCTAGTTGTTAAAATGTGAATATTACGATTTTTAAAAATATTTGTGTATGGTCGGGGGTCCAAAAGCTACGCACCATACAAATCACATACACGTGCAATGCAAAGCGTTCAAATCGGGCTAAAACACACACGCGATACACACAATTTCAATATCAAGATTTGCATTCATTTATTGCATGTAGGTAGGCTTATGTTAAATGAAAATTTCAAATTGATTAATTCTTGACAAATTTGATATCAACAGAAAGGTCTAGAAAAGAGAAATGCAGTAGTTTATGAATTATTCAAATTGGATGGATATTTAAGAAATTAGGGCATTTTACAAGTCGCAAAACACTGTTTTCTTTGGTCGCGGAAATTGTACAGTAATTCAGTACGGCAAAAAAAAATGTTGTGACCAATATACATCCCAAACGACCTTAAAAATTACCTAACTTCATCCTATCCTGAAAAGTTTGGTACCCCTGGTCAGCTTATTAGAACATGAATTTGTCAACAAAAACAGAACAGCATTTCACTAACACACTTCATATTTCTGATAATTACCTTAATATGGGATATTTGCCATAATATTTTGATGAAGAAAAACAATTGTTTATTAATGAAATTTAGCATCGAAATCTCATCACTTTTGTATATCCATCGTCAAAATTCACATGCTAGCGCCAACGGGTTAACCCACGGATCTCCGCCGCCGCTGCCGGCGGAAGCCGACGCTGCTTCGCGGTGGAGTGAGCTAACGTGTATACATAGTTCTGACACGGAAAATTTCACAAAGTAAAAAAATTATTTCGCAACGATAAATTTCCATTAAACTTTTTTAATGTGTTAAGTATGAATGAAAATGAATTTGTAAATAATTGAAATCAATTAAATTTCTTACCTTCATGAAAAATAATGATGATTATGATGACTCAAAATTATCAGGGTAGTTCAGGCCCATGTGAAACAACGTCTGGAAATCCTTTTGACAACATTTTTTTTTCACACACTAGTTCGTGGTCTCAGCTCTTCGTTGATACCCATTTTGTGCACATTGACATGCAAATAAGGGCACAGCGAAAGCTTTTATCAGGGTACCCCTCACAGCATAACCCGAAAGCTGGTAGAAAACGGAAACACAGTTTTAGAACCACTTTCGCGATGCAAGCGCATGGCATTTCACATACCTATTGCATGTGCGTAGCTTTAGGACCCCTTCATTTTTAAGAACAAAATTTGACATCGGCATTGATATCGACCTGAAAACGTGCATTATTGACATTCACCCATCGTAATTTTCTCCACAAATCAATAGAATATCCAGAATCAGGATATGGAATGAAATTGGTGACAAGCCAGTGATTTCTGTGACCTTTAAGCTGCTGAAAACAAAGTGCGTAGCTTTAGGTCCCCCCATCATATATTAAATAGATTAGGCCTAGGCTCTATACTTAAACGAACATGTTCAACTTACCAATTTGACTGTTTTATTCCTTTTAATGCTCCTTTTTCAGGTAATTCAGGGTCCAAGGTTTTCTCCGTTTGAAAATCTTCCAGCCGTATTCAAACTGTATAGTGTGTAAGTCAATGTGTATTCGGTTTGCACAGCAGAGTGATACGGCCGTTTCTGTCTCTAAGTGAAGAGCTAACGAACGGTCTAAGGCTATATTATAAAGACAAAGTAACTATCATCACCCAGGAGTAGTATGGTAGGCCTAACGTCCATGCGCATTGAGTCGCCACCCGACGGCCTTAAAGTTAAACTTCCTATCTACTGCTAAATTAAACTTTATTCTTGCCAAAATCTTTATTTAATATTTATGAATATGAACATCAATGTAGGCCCTAGGCCTAAAATATCTCAAAAGCTTACTGCGTAACGTTCAGGCTGCGATCAGCAGTCCTTCGAAAGGTTGGGTGCCTCTTAAAGTAGAACTTTAATGATTTTAAATATTGGCTGCGCGTTGGAGCTCCGTGGAGTTACATGTACTTTAGGTAGAATCTACTTTACTTTCCGCATAGAAACTGTTGTATTTCTTTTCGATGACGATGATATAAAAAAAGGTCTATTAATTTCCCGGCTCCTGTACTAAAAATTTTTGTAGGCCGGTGTATAGTTTGTAATACGCATGTGCGTCAGTACATGTTTTTACTTACGTTCGAATTCTCGCTCGCGGGAGACGAGAGGGAGGATTACAGTTGAGTGAAAAAAAGTGACATTTGATCGACTCTATACATTTATGAGGAAAAGCTGATCTGCGGAAGGTCTATTTAGGTTACAAGTGGCATTGCATATATGATACTTTAATTAAAAAAATTAGCCTACGGCACAACTATACATCGTCATTTGCCCATGTAAATTGTGAGACCCACGCAATAGTAGTGGTTTCACTCAGGATGCTGCCACGAAGTGGCAGCGTCCCGGGGCTACTCGAAAGCATGATTCATGAAAGGCAGTGTATACAGCAACACACACCACGAATAGTGGTCATATTGACCACTACGAAATATGCACGCAAAAATAGTTGGTATTTTCTGTCGCATGTACTAAAGGTATGGGGGGAAAAATAAGATAAATATTTTAAATACTTGCTTTCAAATTCAGCCCTTAAAAATCTCACTCCTACCTCAAATGGCCATTAGGAAGAAATTTCCAGCAAAATCCAAACGCAAAATCATGTCCAAAATCGAAGAAATCCCTGCTGATTTGTTTCGCGATCGCGTGTTGTTTACATACATGTCTTAGACTAAAATCGACCAATAAAATGTTTGTCCACAAAGAAACTCGGGATCGCAAGCGCACATCGATCTCTACGATCGTGCACACAGAAAATCAGGACTTTTCCGTGTACGCGATCGGGACTGAATTTTTAACGACAAAATTATTTTGGGGAGATGTCAGCGCCCGCGGCGACCAGGAAATGTACACAATGACTCTGATAGCTCGTTTCGCGCGAATCGACAGTAAATTACGGATTTCATTTTTTGAATTATCTTTTCCAACATCGGTGAGTTGAATTTATTGTATTTCTTGAATATGTTGGGGTCGGTTTTTGTAAATTAAATGCCGATTTTGAGTGAATGTTGGTGACTTTTGTGCAGTGGTGTTTTAAAGCGACACCGAATTCTCGAAGATCTTTCTCAGGTACTCTGAGGCGGCTTGTCTCGAATGGGTGGGTTGCGGGAGCGGGAACGGGCACACCCTTTCGAGACAAGCCCCCCCGGTTATCTCGAATGGACGCGTTCCCAGCGAGAAGTTCAACAGGCAGGCCCACTATGTTTAACAACAGTAATAATATTAATAACAACATGCAACAGGCAGGACAAACATTTGGGCCTGCCTGTTGCAAGCATGTTGTTATTGGTTGGCCTTATAATAGCTTGGAAAAAAATCCAGCCCCTATTTTGTGGGTTTGCCCAAGTGTGTTAAGAAATAAGAGACATGGGTCATAATAATACCATCATAACAAATACACAATTAGTTTTACAAGCACAATGAAATTTGCATCGTCCAAGTCAGAAAAAAATTTCTGCCGTACACAACCCACCGGGCAAGCAACGCGAGGTCTGCTGGAGATCACGGGCGAAGGACCCTTGGTTGTTCCGTCAGCGTTTGCTTCTTGCCACTGAAACAGGGTCGCGCGATAGGATAAAAAGGCGTCTTAATTTCGGTAAAATATCAGCTTTCATCTTTATATATGCACAATTCATTGTCATAGAATGCTACTTACATTAGAATTTTACATAATTATTGTCATGATTTATTAAAATATATTGACATCGTCATATAATATGAATAAAACGGAGGTACTTACCTCATTTTTCCAGGCATGCTTTCACTAGTTTCAGCGATATCAGCGGGGAAATGTGGAATTGTCATAGTCTCAAGACAAGTCGTTACGTGTTAATTTAAATTCATTGTGGTGCTGTAGCTCGGACCGTTTTCCGGTCTTTGGTCCCGCGGACAAAGCATTCCGATCCGGACTGCTTCCGGTCCGGACTGAGGCGAGAGTTGGGTCAACTCGGTTACAGAGACCGGTTGTGAAAGGTCATTAATCGCGCCTTTTATCATCATAAATATTGCAAAGTAACTGTAAACAGTTACGGTCCGAACGCCACGAGCGCCAAGAGCGCATACGCGTATGTGTCTTGCTTAAATCCACAGCTATTTTGACCAAGGATCTAGAGTTATCACAGGTCTGTGATAACTCCTTGTTTTGACCTGCCGTACCATTGCATTATGCATGGCATGTGCATGTGGCAGGGTCCAAAATATGCTTGCATTATCCACACACTGCATTCACAAACGCAGTCAAGATTGCTGTTCTACGCTGTGCACACAGCTCCTGTAACAAGCTCAAGTTGTGAAACCTAGTGACCAATCAGGAGTGAGATGTTGAAATTAACATAAATGAAAGTTCGGCAAACTTTGGTGACTGGTGGCAGCTTGGTGGTCCACTTGCATTGGTCCAATTAAAAAGCAACGCCGATGATTTTGCGTGCGCACCCAGTCGAGATATATATGATCGGAGCAGGGGGTTGGGAAAGGGTGAAAAGGGCGTTCAGTTGATAAAGTTTGTTGACCTGTAAAACTGTCAACAATGCCCAGAGAGAAAGGCAACGTGTTTGTATTATGTTGATGGTTCAAAAGATGTGTTCAACTCGCAGCGCGTGCAATCGAAGGTGCTTCATTTATTGCGATATCGATCATGCCGGCATGATAAATGTATAATCTCGTTTCAAAGTATTCCCTTTCTTTGACTGTAAGGATCGGAAGAATTATTTTGGAAGATTCATGGTGATGCCATATACTATAGTGAATTTGCTTTATTTATGAATACTGTAAGCGACGGTTGCCAGATAAAATACAACGTCGACCGTTAGATGAAAAAAAGAATACGATTGCCAGATTAAACAAAGGACTGCCGATGATTATTGAGTTTTGCCCCCGGCAAATTCGCATTATTTCTTCCGATATGAAGACGCAAACAATAGCTGATTTTTTTTTTCATGAAATGTATGGATCGCAACAATTATGCGGAAGTTTAATGGTGAAAGAAATTGAAGCTCATCATATGAAATAAAGTAATAATCGTCAGATGAAATTAAATTTGCACTGGCTCATGATACAGATTTATGGTCGCCCAAAGAAATAATATTAATATTACTACAGTATAGACAGATGAATAAATGACTGCCGAATGGGGCCGATGTATATTTTTGTTGCCCTTAAATAAATTTGCTGATGAGAATGATCAATACATGGAAAATGCATGATATGATTGATAGTATTAACAAATGATAATCAGTTTTGCGCACCAAATGCGCTTTATATTTCTTCCGATATTAAGACGGCAATGATTGTTTTTAAGGAACTGTATGGATCGCAAGAATTATTGCGGAAGTTTAATGTATGTATTAGTGCTGGGACTAAAAACCGGGTACCCGGGTCCCGGGTCAAAATATTACATGCCCGTTTCCCGAAAATAAGTATTTAATGATTACTCATGTATGTAACATGACAAGGCGGTAGATAACGTCGACCAGCCATTCAATATCTACATGTAAATATCCATGTAGCGCCCCACTGCAGTGATGCGCTTTCGAGTTTTTCCCAGTGTTAATAGCTTCTTAAGGGTAAATATAAGCTTGTAATTTGTGTTATATGATTTTCGGGTAACCGGGAACCCGCACGAAAAATCGTTGGGTTCCCGAATTGAAAAAATACCCGAAACTCCCACCCCTTAGTATGTATGTATTTTGTTGCCCAACTTCACTGATGAGAATCAGTGAAGTTATCCATTCATGACGATGTATATAACTTTTTTTCATGTGTATATTTTATTTATGGTGACAACCCGTCTATTTATAATAAAACAATGTAAGCGAAGGGCGCCAGAATAGAGCGGCGACCGCGAGGTGAAAGAGGAGATCACCAGATAAAATAACGAAAAAAAGTGAAAAGGGATCAAAAGTGACCAACGGGATTTATTTCTTTAGCATTCACCATGGTCAAGATAATCATTTCTTTTTGCCAAGATATTTTTTGTCGTATATGATATGCGAACTGGTTACTTGTGGCTTTTCTGAAGGTTCAATTTTGAAAAAAGGCGGTTCATAGTCCGGAATATGAAATAGGAGCGGCACAATTAGGTTTGAGACAGGAGGAAAAAGAGAGCATTAAGAGAAGAGGGCAAACACTGTGTGAGCGGAATAGAAACGAGGAGAGGAGAGAGAAAAAATGTAATGGTGTCAACGTGATAGATAGAAGAAGGAAATGACAATTTCAAAAGAGAAACATCGGAAAAGGTGAATGAAAAGCTGACAGATTAAAAACAGCCGTAAGAAAATGATTATTCTTGATAAAAACAAACACAGGGAAACACGATAGAGGTTTAAAATAGCGTTTTGTATCGAGATTCATGTTGTGATTCTAGCTTCAAGAATTGCTTGAACGCACCCTTAAACTTGCAAGAGGCACCGGCCATCGACAAATTCCCCAAAAAGTAAATGAATTAACTCAACTCATTTTAACGATATTCCTCTCGTTGCTTTTGCATGATCCCCTCTTTCCTAGCTCATTTTTACCCCTTTTCTTGCTCCATCAATCGTCGATACAACACAGACTTTATGTAACTCCCCCCACCCCCCTCTCTCTTTCTCTCTCTTTGTACTTTTTACAAATTGCATAGGATTGTTTGATCTACCTGCTCGCGCGCGCATACTATCTATAAATAACCACAGTGATATAAGGGAAGGGAAATTTATTATCACTAGCGCCCCGCTGCAGCGCGCCGCTAGTTTTGCGGCGCGGACGATTGGCCAGATGCTGGACGCTGCTGTTTCATTTTTTCTCCTTCAAGGGCAGAGTGGGGAAAATATTATCTCATAGATCGGCGCGACGCAGCCAACCGCTAATCGTCCCGCCGAGGCGCGCCGCGTGATTTCTCTGATTGTCCCGCCGCGGCGCGCTGCTGCTATAGACTGACTTTTATAGCTTGTGTGCTTTTCAGTATTGCAAGGCATGATTGGGGTTAACTCCAGGGAGCTCCAGATACAAATACCAAAGTCGACCTCGCCCATTAGTATGACTAGTCGCATCGCTTAATTTCGGCAGGTAAGATAGAAATTTGTACTTACATTTCAAGAGAATTACTGTAACTATCTAGGAGGCTCTTTGATTTTACGATTTAACGATTATTCCGATGAAAAAAAAAATGGAATTTCCTCGCCAAGCCGATCTTTCCCCGCACTGTAACCGTCGATAAAATGACTCGATCGCACGGTGCGTAATGTGTACAATATACCGTCGCTGACTAATCACTGACACAGTGCGATCGAGTCATTTTAATTTTTTTTCATCGAAATAATGGTTAAATCGTAAAATCAAAGAGCCTCGTAGATAGTTACAGTAATTCTCTTGAAATGTAAGTACAAATTTCTATCTTACCTGCCGAAATTAAGCGATGCGACTAGTCATACTAACGGGCGAGGTCGACTTTGGTTATTTGTACCCGAGGCTGGAGTTAGATTGGGGTCGAACCCTGATTGAATAAATGAGGTTGGACTGTATTAATTTACAGCATAAACCTTCTAGTTCTAGAGAGTCTTGGGTATCTTTTCCTTGTGACACTTAATTGACCAGTTTGGAGTTATCCCATGTTCAAAATGACCTTTATTATTAATAATATCCATAGATATTTAAAAACATGGAAATGTATTTTTGTGCGCTTAGATCAGACACTCAACCTGGATATCACGAATTCACCAAACAACCCTGTACACAGCAAAATAAGGGCACTGGCCCCTGGCTTCTAAATTTTAAATAAAAATTATCGTCGCCAGCTGATTTTGCTGAAAAAAAATATGATCGCGATAGACTCATCTCAGCTCAGTGTGCCTCACTGCACTCAGTCTCAGCTACTATATGCATGCATGGACACGCGAATGTGGAAGAAAAAAAGCTTCCGTCGACAGTCGTATTCTACAATTATACAACTAACTCGCGTGCAAGAGAAATGCATTCCCCACGAAACCACATGTATATATTATGTACGAATCCCCACGAAACTATGTATTGTAGATGTGCATTGTATACCCCATGTAACCACATGCGCTGCATGCACGAAACCCCGAATCCCGAAACCCCACCAAACTATGCACATGTGCGCTGCGGAAAAGTTTATTACACAACCTGCAATTCCATTCACGAACTTACTCCCTCGTATTACCGTGCGCTCCGTGTGTATTTACGTTCATCCAAGAACAGTTTTAGCGGGAGTGAATGCAGTGGGGAAAATTTCGTAAACAGTGGCAATTCGATTTACCAAGCTCCCTCCTCGTACCAGTGTCCGCTTCGTATACTCGTAGATCTAATACATGTGCAGACCAAGTAAAATTTAAGCGGGAGGAGGTTTGGATATTGGCACTCTTACATGTACATTGTATGGCTGAAACTTAGCTCACGAAGCTAAATTTCTACATGGAGCCTCGGAACACTGTACAGTTGTGTGTGACTGTGAAACTCGGTGCGATGAAAGTTGGGAGTATGGGATTCATTCAAAACACAACAAACCAAAAATATACGCGATATAAATAAGATTAGAAATAAGACAGTCTTGGTGCTACTTTTATTAGTAGATTGTCATCTTATTCATTTTTTGTCATACAGAATACAAATTTTGATTATTATTTCCTGGCCATCAGAAGTATGAAATTACACTCGCCATTGGCCAGCAACCAAAATAAATGAAACGATCACTTTTACAAAGATTTGGTCGCCCAGTGCTACACAGGGCTGATGAGTGAACAGCAGACTTCTCTAGTACTTAAAATAAATTGCCCCCTTAATTGTGTATTTTTCCCGCTCTGTGCCCCCTCTTTTACAAAATCCTGGATCCGCCCCTGGTACCAATGACCTTTATCTGGAACATGCTCAGATTGTATCTACGGACTGGCATATATTGATGCAATCAGAATGCTTGATATAGGTATGACTTTCATCTGAAAAATTAATGGTATTGACAAATTTTGTCAGTATATCTGATCACACGGTGTTATCATTCTTATATTACTATCATTATTATTATTTTCATTATTTTTGTTCATAATATTATGATATATTATTAATATTTTCATTATTGTTATTACTACTATTATCATCACATCATCAACATTATTAACCAACATAAAAAAACAAAGAAGTGAGACATTTGGACACCACTGGTATCTTTCTTTTTATGTATTTTTTTAATAATTAACAATAGAAATAAAAGTGTAAACTTAAAAAAGGAAATCCCAGTATATAATTTGTGGTTCTAGGACAATTACCCCCTGGGCAATTACCCCCCGAAAATAACTTTTTTATGTATTTTTTTTTTATAATTAACAATAGAAATAAAAGTGGAAACTTAAAAAAGAAAATCCCAGTATATAATTTGTGGTTCTAGGACAATTACCCCCTGGGCAATTACCCCCCGGAAAATAACCCCCACGACAATCACCCCCGAGGACAATTACCCCCTGGAAAATTCCCCCCCCCCCCCTGCAACTACCTCCAGAAAGGAAGTCACTAATATTTTTTAAATGATATTTCTTCCTGAAATTACATGCTCTAACCGTTTTTTGATAATTGTTTTTCACAAAATCGGCGTTTTTAGAGTAAGTTTCATGTAACTTCAAGTCATCTTCCTGCACGCTGAGCTACAAAATCAAATGAAACTAATGTACCAGAAAGCAGATTATTAACTTTATTTTTAAGCACCGTGCATACAAATAAGTCTTGAAGGTAAATTTCATTCTGAAATAATTACTGAACCAGAAAGCATAATATCTTACTTCGATATGAAATGGATCATGAGATAGATCATGAAATAGATCTTGCAAACTTTTTAGAATGGGGGAGGTAGCCCCATCGATAACAGACATCCTTGCTTTAATCCTCGATGAATTTACAGTTATGTTATTTGTTGTTATGATTATGTCATTACGCACTTTCATATTCATATGTTATATATTTCCTTCTTATTTTCCTTCTTATATTTATTACACAAGCTATGCTTCTCCGTCGATCCTTCAATTTTTACGGTTTACAGCAAATAATTCGATACATTCCTCCTTAGTTGAAATGATGATTTGCAAAATGCATTAAAGTAATGTCACCGAGTTCTGTGATTATTTGTCATAATTTTTGAAATATTGATTGTTCTGTTATAAGTGAAAATAAAACTGAACACTGTTTAATATGCTGTTATAAAGTTATCCACTTTTAAGCGGAATATTGTTGGTGATTGGCAACTAAATTAACATGGAGTGTGATAGATAATGTGAATAGTTCGTCCTTGTTATTTTATCTTCGAAACATTTTTAATTTCATTACTTCTTTAATTAAAAGTATGGTGACAGAGATTATCACCACATTGACATTTATTAGTCAAGCGTAAGCACAACACATCAACCTTTTAAAACAGTTAAAGTAGTAGTCCTTTGCTTCGAGAATTCATGAAAAGTCAAACTTCTACATGTATAAGGTCAGGGGGTCAGTAATTTTATGGGGGAATTATCCGAGGCGGTCATTATTGCCCTCGGGGTGGTTATCCTTGGGGTAAATTTCCGGGGGTAATTGTCCTGGGGGTGGTTGTCCTCGGGGTAATTCCCGGGGGGGGGGGGGGGGGGGGGTAATTGTCCTCTTGGGTGGTTCACACATACACCCACACCCTCACAAACACACACCCACACACAGACATAATGGACATGAAATTACAATACAAACCTGAAAAGGGGGAAATTAAAAGTATTATAGGTTTGTCTGTATATGGATCCTACATGTGCTATCGGAGGATCCATGGTCTGTGGACAGAATTGGATGAAGAAATCAGAACGATGAGAAATAAGAAAGAGGGGGGGGGGGGACAGTAGGCCCATTCCTTTGCTTTGTATGTCCATGCTTTTCTTCTGTCTCCTTTGTTTTTTCAACCCCACCCTCTCCTTTTCTCTCAGTTTCTCCATTTTACCTTTATAACTTTCATTAACTTCTTCCTGTGGTGAGACAAACAAAACAGTGACTGTCAAGTAAGTACAATTTTATTTTCATTTTCTTGTTTTTTTTAAATGCAAAATAACGCGAAACCTAACTGATTCATACGACTTTTTCCCCCACGAACTTTTGTCACTATCGTCCTTGACGCATGCGCAACTTTGAAATAGCCCTACAATGCTTGGAGTTGGATGGGGTTTCAAAGTTTCATCCTACTTTTAGTAATAAAAATAAAAGACGTTATTTTTGTTATGTCCAAACTGAGAATCCAACCCACATACCTCTGGTTAAATGTCCGAGGGCTAACGCCACAGCAAGACGCTGGGAGCAACTGTTATTAAATCGCTTTATACGGAATTACGCGAAATTTATTTAGATCGGAAAGGACCAGGTGCGCATGCGCCAGGGAGGACGGGGACAAAAAGTTCGTGGGGGAAAAAAAATTAGCGGCCCGGCGCCGATAGCCTTTCTGTTTACCGACGCGACTTACGCGACCCGGTAAGCATCAAAGAAAATGATAACGTGAAATTCGTGTTTCATAACACCGAACTCTAACGTTATCTTTGCCTATTGACATTACTCAATTTGAAGGAACGATCGATAACAATTTTTCGGGGGGGGGGGGGGGGCTAGGCCTAACTTACAGATGGAATATGTAACCCTGTACCTAACTTGGATCAAACAAAAACTAGGCATACTCGTGATAGGCCTCGCTCAAAAAAAAATGTATAAGACTGCTAACTTCCCTAACCCTAACCTTAACCCTTATCCTCATTGACGTATCCAGGGGGCACTTCGGCCCGTGCCTCCCCCCCCCCCTTTTGGAAGAAAGGTATGCATTTTGACCATAGACGATCCGTCATTTTCTCGATTGTGCCCCCCCCCCCCCCTTTTAGTTTTAGAATGGAAGATTTTTTTTTTTTGTTGCTTGTCAGGCCGGGAATTATGAAGGGAAACTGGACCCCATAACCCCCCCCCCCCTCCCCCACTGAGCGAATTTTGAAGGTCTGGCGAATTTTTTTTTTTTTTTTTACACGTCAATATTCCCTCTATAGTTTGTTAATTTCTCATAATTTCATAAATGAAGAAAAATGGCTTACCTTATAATTATTTTTTTAAATATACACAAGCTGTCGGGGCTTAAGATCTTGGTAAATTAATCAAAAGATCAAACGCTGACATGGCTTGTGCAATGGGTATTGTGTGTCTGGACGCTCAGTTCAAACGGACATTTTTTTTTTCAACAAACATGCATCAATAACACAAAATTTTGTTAAAGGTTTTGATATGCTAAGAAAATGTTTTTTCTTCTTCTTATGGTTATATCTGCGGCAGAAAAAATCTGCTTCCTTCAAGTTCAAGATGGAAGATTCATGCAAACCTATTATTGTGTCGTACGCAGCCTACATCCTTACATACGTGCTATTTACAGTTTATAAATTTTTAGGACGGGCGCCGGTGTCCGAAACATCATATTTTGCTCTGGGTTTTCTCAAAGAGTATGCATCAAATTCACAAGGTGTTTGTGCTTTGTAGCAGTGTCCGACATTACATTCAAACAATTGAAATATTGCTTGTAAAGTTCTTGAAATTGCCGTCTTGTCGGGACATGGCTACATCATCTAAAAAATGAATGAAAAAAATCACTGTGATTTAATCAACATCAATGCTAGTCTTACATTAATTTAAAATAATTCATGAAGAATTGCTTTAAAATACTGAAATTGTCTTCTCCAGACAAACAATGACGATAGACTATTTTCCCCGGCCCCCGGCCCGTAAATCATAAACGCTATACTTGAATTAGGCTGCATGCACTGCATGCACAAAAGGAAAAATGTATATTGCGTAGGATATGGATTGCCACATATTTATTGTGTATTATAACGTACAGTGCATATCATGCGCATGCGCATAGCATGCATTCTATAATTATGCATATTTGTAACTCACATATGCGCGTACCGTCATCGTCATAGCGACGTGTAAACAGTGTTTGTGTATTGTTTGCGCACAGCTAGCTTGCTTGGCATGGCGCATGGCATGCTCAATGACAATGTGATTTTCATTACTCATCTTTAATACACACATACACATTTCGAGTCCCCGGTCGTACGTCACCGACAGTTTATAGTTGTGATCAACGCGCCTATTATCGGAAGTCACACACAAACACACACACAACCACCCATACGAATCCAGGATTTTGTGAAAGGGGGGGGGGGGCACAGAAATGCATGTCTGTCAGGGCGGATCCAGGATTTTGTGAAAGGGGGGGGGGGCACAGAAATGCAGGTCTGTCAGGGGTGGATCCAGGATTTTGTGAAAGGGGGGGGGACAGAAATGCAACGCGACTACCCACCCTTTCGGACTAAGCCATCACATCACATCATCGTAGCATCATTGCATCATTTTCATATCATGATTATTATGATCATAATCATCATCATCACATCATTTATATGTTTATAACCATATGGTCGAAACAGTGATCATCATCAATATCATCTTTCATCAAACTCATTCATCATAATATATCGTCAAGCCAACTTTTTTTCCCTGTCCGACCGTATAAACTTCATCCTTTAACTCACATTGGTCATCATCATTACGGTCATTAACTCATATAATCATATCAATTCGTCATGATCGCTATGATTATACCATGACATCGTCATAGCATCATTATATTATCATTATCATCATCATAATCATCATCTTATCAGGCTTGTCTCGAATGGGTGGGGTGCGGGAGCGGGATGGGAGCGGGAACGGGCACACCCTTTCGAGACAAGCCCCCCCGGTTATCTCGAATGGACGCGTTCCCAGCGAGAAGTTCAATGAACGCGCCACTTCGAGACAACCGGGGGGGCTTTCCTCGAATGAGTGTGTTGAGTAGACTTTTGTAACAGACGTTTTAGAATTTTTTTTTGAGAAATGTACTCTTGCTGGTTTTTTCGTTTTTCTTTTGTCTAAGATGTAGAAAATATAACCGGCAGTGGCGGCACCAGGATTTTTAAAGTGGGGTGGGGGGGGGGGGCAAATTGTTGGCAGAAATTGTTGGGGGCAAGGGCGGACAAACAAAATTTTCCACCCTTTTATTTTTTTTCACTCCGAAAATTATTGGGGGCAACTGGGGGCAAAGCTTCTGACTGGGGGGCAAATGCCCCCCATGCCCCCCGTGCCGTCACTGATAACCGGGGGTTGTCAAATGAATGTATGAGGTTGCATGAATTCATAATGGAATCTTCATTTAAAATTCAAAGGTCTGGTCGGGCAGACAGTCCAGAATAGAATGTTAATTCACTGCGGCGTATTTTTTTACGGGGGGGGGGAGGCACAAGATGGCCATGCCCCACCCCTTATTGGTGGGTGAGTAAGAAAATAGGAAGATGAATGAGGAAGATGAAAAAATATTCCCGGGAAAATGTAAATAGGGGTCAATTTTCGCAGACTCTGGTGGTTTCCTCCCCGGGGATAGGTGGGTGGGGGGGGGGGTAATTTCCTAAATTGCCTGGATAGGGGGTCCAATATCTCAGAAAATTTCCCGGGATAGGGGGTAAAACAAATTCCAACTTCTCCGGAATAGGGGGTCACTTTTGAAAAGGAGTTCTTCCCCGTGTGTTTTAATGCATAATTATTCAATTCTCCGATTTATTTTGCACAAATAATGATTTCCTTGTCAAAAGCATTTTTAGATACCGTTTTTTTATATTTTCTACATCTTAGACAAAAGACAAAAGAAAAACGAAAAAACCAGCAAGAGTACATTTTTCAAAAAAAAATTCTAAAACGTCTGTTACAAAAGTCTACTCAACACACTCATTCGAGGAAAGCCCCCCCCCCCCCCCCCCCCCCCCCGGTTGTCTAGAAGTGGCGCGTTCATTGAACTTCTCGCTGGGAACGCGTCCATTCGAGATAACCGGGGGGGCTTGTCTCGAAAGGGTGTGCCCGTTCCCGCTCCCATCCCGCTCCCATCCCGCTCCCGCACCCCACCCATTCGAGACAAGCCATCTTATCATTATCTTGATAATCATATCGTCAAAACAATTATCGTCCTAATCATCTGCATCAAAGTCATCATTCATAAAAAAAATATTAAGCCAAAATTTTCTTCCCCTGGTTTCCTCCCTGTCCGACCGTAACTTTATCCTTTAACACACATGCATGACATGATCATCATATCGTCATTAACTCATATAATCATTACAGTACCAGTCAGCATTCATTGACTACACTTTAACACTATTCAGCCCAGAACAATAGATTTCGTCCAATAATCCCATTGTTCTGGCTTGAATAGTGTTAAAGTGTAGTCAATGAATGCTGATTGGTACTGTATATCATCTTGATAATCATGTCGTCAAAACAATTATCGTCATCAATATCATCTTCATCAAACTCATATCATTCATCAAAAAATATCAAGTCAACATTTTCTTCCCTGTCCGACCGTAACTTCATCCTTTAACGCATATGATTATCATCATTATGGTCATATAATCATATCAATTCATCAAGATCATCATAATTATATCATCATGACGTCATCATAGCATCATAATCATCATCAACATATTATCATTATCTTGATAATCACATCGTCAAAACAATTATTCTTTTTTGATGAATGATTCATTCACCAAAAATATCAGCCAACATTTTCTTTTTGCTATGCGGTTCCCGGTTCCCTTCTGAAATTTGATCTGTTTATACTTGGCGCCTTTCGCCCATAATGCCGCCGCTTTGTGAAAGAACAAAAAAAAAGCACAAACCTTCATGGTCTGGCTTGCATATTTTTGCGCGTGTCAAGACTTGTGATTTACATTTAAATGAGGTCACAAACCCAATTTTATGAATGGAAGTGTTGATCGCGTGCACTCTAAACATTCTTTTCTTCCCACTGCCTTGTTTTTCACTTTCGCATGAATAACGAAGGATCATTGTGGATATATCGCGCATGTACTCTAAATCTGATTTCTTGTTACTTCTTTGCTAAAGTTTTTTCTGGAAATTGTTTTCGATCCCGGCGCTAGCTACGCAACGTACATCTCCGCGCATGATGAGCAGGCACACACAGCCACTCTGCGCTGCGGCGCGCCTCGTCGGGACGATCAGCAGGAGGACGCGGCGCGCCGATCTATGAAATAATATTTTCCCCACTCTATTCATGAAAGAGGAAAATATGAGACAGCGGCGTCCAGCGGCGCGGACGATCGGCGTGCCGCAAAACTAGCGGCGCGCTGCAGCGGGGCGCTAGTGATAATAAATTTCCCTTCCCTAAACAAGCTGCCAGACAATGGCTCCCAAGAGTCTCTCAATGTCATTGACCCAGTTAATGATTTATGACCTGTGATTTTTTTTCATGCTAGCCTACGATATGCATCGGGCTTTCTTGGGAGGTAGATCTACATTTTTACTAATCGCGTTACGTAAAGTAATACCGTTATGGAGATGGTACGGACAATGGGCGAGGGCGTTTGCCCAAGCGAGTATCATCACTGGTGAACTCATCATTATTCATATATGTTTATCGATGTGAGATGAGTGTATTCCATCATGGACCTACACTCTAGTAGGTCCATGACAATGAAAATATTTTATTTCTTAAACGGCCCCTCATGGGAGCATGAAAGAAATACTATCAAATTTAAACAAGGTGCATATGGCTATATTTGGCATAAACGTATAATAATAAAAGAGGGGGATAAAGATGGAAAAAAGAAATTAAAGAAGAAAGAAAAAGAAAAGGAAAAGAAGAGGGAAAAGGAGTGGATATAAGAAGAATAAAGGGGGGAAATACATTACATAATTTGTACAACATGTTCATAATGTAACTAATTGTTTAAAAAAACTTGATACTATCTTCTTTCTTATACTCTCGTTATCCTTATCATTCCTCTTCCAATATTTTCTCCTTTATTCTCGTTCGCTATCTTGCCAACTTTCGGTTTTAATGGAGAATCAAAACAATAGTATTCCTTATCAAAGCTTATGGGAATTATTTGAGCAAAGAATTTCAGCTTGCCAGTCATGCCAGACAGCTGGCGCCCAGCTTGGGTGTCATGTTACACCGCGGTCTCTTTACACAGAGTGCGTGGACTGAGCAACAAGCACATTCCACGATGTTATGCAAATAAATTTATGCCGGTTGGCCGCATTACTCCCTCCTCCACGTGTGACTTTTTTTTAGACAGGCAAATGGACCAATCGTATTATAACTAGGCACCGGTCCTGTTAACTAACATCAAAATCTCGTTTGCCATTGGCTTGCAAGGAGCTAGGACTCAGCTTTGGTAAATTGAGACACGCCACTCAAGTGTATGAACTTAAATTTATGCTCAATATATAGCTCATTACAGTACAGGAGTGGCGCGAATATGATCGGGTGACTGACAGGTGGGCAGTCGGTCAGAGACGATAACTTTCACAACTGATTCTAAAGTCGTGGCACGTGGCATGTCTGGACCGCAGACGGTGAAATAAGAATGTAATGGTCCACTGTTCTTACTAAGGTCAAGGTCACTAACTGACTCGGGAGGTGTAAGCTTTTTTCTTTCATAAAAAAAGCTGTAACTCAATTCCGGGTTACCGGACCAAAACGGTCCGGTCGAGATTAAAGAAATACTTCAACGGACCGGTCCGAACCGAGTTTTGCGTTCCGAGCTACAGCACTAATTCATTGCAAAAATTAATTACGATTCATCGCTATGAATCATGCTCTAATAGCTTTTGATTTAAGGGGGGGGCTTTCTGTTACGGATTTTAGCGATTGATTGCCATTAGCGCTTGATCGGAGTTTATAAACACTCTTTATGTTACGGGGCCCAGGTCACGCCAAACAAAAATAATAATAAATAAATAAATACAAAAATCCTAGCTATGCCACTTGCCCTTTCGTCCCCGTGTATTTTAATGCATAATTATTCAATTCTATTTATTTTGCACAAATAATTATTTCCTTGTCAAAAGCTTTTTTTTAGATACTGTTTTATTATATTTTCTACATCTTAGACAAAAGAAAAACAAAAAAAAAAAACAGCAAGAGTGCATTTTTCAAAAATTTCTAAAACGTCAGTTACAAAAGTCTACTCAACACACCCATTCGAGGAAAGCCCCCCCAGTTGTCTCGAAGTGGCGCGTTCATTGAACTTCTCGCTGGGAACGCGTCCATTCGAGATAACCGGGGGGGGGGGGGGGGGGGCTTGTCTCGAAAGGGTGTGCCCGTTCCCGCTCCCATCCCGCTCCCGCAACCCACCCATTCGAGACAAGCCCTCTGAGGCAGAGATTTCTCTATTCTGTATATCGAAAAAACAGTGAGCAGAACAGAGGCACTGAATTTCTATAGAGTGGAGGTATAAAGCCTTTAGAGCAACGAGCTATACCGTCAACTGCTCGTCATCTAGTGGTTAAGAAATCTGCATGGTTGAAGTATCCTTATTCTACACCGCACGTTCTACAATATTGCTGGTTTGAATACCGCTCGTCTTCAAGTTCTTGACTGATATTTTTTTCAGTTATGAATTAACAATGGCGTTTATTCCGTTGAAAATGATCAGAATTTCAAAAATAAAAACACAAGAAACTTGACTAAATATTCACTAGGTTAGGCGGATTTAATGGTGGCTGGGCATAATAACGAATTTGGCCTTACATTTGATCTATTTAAAACTTAAAAAAATAAAGTAGAAATAGAATTAGGACTTACCGAGCAGCCGGCTACGACCATGTTCGCTACATTCCGGTTACGTTACCTTATACTGCACTGTAGTGTTAACGCGTACGCCACTGAATGCAATGATACACACACAACAAACACACAGAAAAATAACAGAATGGTGATCTTTCCCAAGAACCGCTTCCGGTTCCGGGGTCAATTCTATATCTGCACATATGTCTACAACGTGCGTACGCTCACGTCTATCAAAGAGGTCAATGGGCGGAGACTATTCAATGATATGACCATCCACACACTACGCGATATGTGAGCATTCAGTCTCTATGTACGGAGGTCTAGCTAGTGGAGCCAGACGGAGTCTCGGCGATACAGAGAGACTGAAGCTTTTGGTCTAATGAGTGTGTAGCTCCTCCGTATATTTGTAGCACCATAGGGAAATACATAGAGATGGACCCCAACAGGAGTGGCTGTGGCAGACTTCGGGCTATTTAGGAGAGGGATTCCGTGAAGCCAGACGCAGTCTCAGCGGAGCATATCCCTGAACGAAATGGACGGTCTAAGTAAGGGGCTGCCTTATGCACAAAGAGTGAGGAAGTTGAATAGATCTATCCCTACCTTATAGCATACAGGAGGGCTCGAGGCGATATGATTGAAACGTACTAGATTTTTAATAAATATGATTCTCAATATGGCACGAAAAAGAGACATGATAACGAAGCTTTTTTCGACCTGCACTCATCAGGTTATCACGCAGGTATATAACAAATTACTCGAAATCAACTATATTATACTTGATGAACCCGGACGCAACCCAGACGCCGTAATTTCAGAACAATCGCAAAGCTTGGACGAACTCCTTTTGTCTGCACAGAAGGGGTTCGTGCGATTGAATGTAGGCGGCTTCCAAAAAGCGTAAATGCGCTGCGCTTCTGGCCCGGGACATAATGAGAATTGATCGTCGGCATAGCTTTATGCACAAAGCTGTGCCTGCAACAGGAAATGGTCCAGCCATCTTGAAGGAAGAAGGAAGAACTTGGAACCACTCATAGCTACATGACTATACTTCATGTGTAGAATCTAGGCAGTCATACACCTCAACTTTTTCAAACACCACTGCACAAAAGTCACCAACATTCACACAAAATATCCAACATATCCATTAAGCCTGAGTCATATCGAATATTTCATAATCCGGGATTCGACGGCTTTGATTCGGTCGAATACCGGTGCATCGATAAATGATGGGCGGTGAAAACAGAGTTGCACACAGTTGCACACAGTGCATGCACCATGGACTGGTGACCGGTCCGCTGGCATCGCAGGCATATGTATGGCGCTCTCGCTGCTCGACATTAACGATAGCCCGCTAGCCAATGGCTAGTAAAAATCACGACGGACTAGCCAAAATCTTAAGTTTCTAGTCCGTATGGCTAGCCAAAATATCACTCTAGTGTCGCACGAAGCAGTGCTCATTGTCGACACATCCGACAATGATTTAAATTCAAAGAATTAATAATCTTTGTCTTTGGAGAGCTGAATGGAACACGTTTGTTTGATGCAAAAAAAACAACAATACGAAATAAACTTTTCGTCGCTCATATGACTTCATTCAGATTCAGATCATTTCCAAGAAGTAATTGCCAATTTGATGAGAGTGTGATATAGTTATTGCGAATTAAGTAGGAACACTCGTACTCATGCCCGTATTTATCATGTTCAATTATACAATTGTCAAATTGACAATGCAGAGAGAGTGCAAGAATATTATCGCAAACTTCAGTTCGTAACGACAAAACGAATTTTCCATAGAGAAAGCACAGGTAAAGGGCGACGTCCTCCGCGAGCGAATAAGCGAAAGTTAGCCAACAGTTTGAAGTCGCGTTCACGTTCTCTGCTAGTATATGTTGTACGTTACGGAGTTTCTTTTTTTATTTGCTTTTTTCATGGTGGCTACGGTAGTCAAAAATCTGGCGGACTACAAATCGATGCACCGGTTTTGCCAAAACGAAATCGGGATTCGATGTCTTCGATCGAACACCGGCTAACCAATCCATTCGAGTCAGGCTTATAATATCCATGATATACCATAAATTCAACTCACCGATGTTGGAAAAGATAATTCCAAAAATGAAATCCGTAATTTACTGTCGATTCTGGCTAAACGAGGTATCGGAGTCATGTACATTTCCTGGTCGCCGTGAGCGTTGACATCTCTCCAACAGAATTTTGTCATTAAAAATTTGGTCCCTATCGCGTAACACAGAAAAGTCCCGATTTTCTGTGAGCTCAGTCGTAGAGATCGATCCGCGCTTGCGATTCCGAGGTTCTTTGTGGATGAAATTTTATTGGCTGATTTTACTCTAAGACATCGGAGAAATGAAAACAACACGCGAACGCAAAAAAGAAATTGGCGGGGATATCTTCGGTTTTGTACATGATTTTGACATTGGATTTTGCTGGAAATACCAAAAGTTCTTCCCAACGGCCATTTGAGGTAGGAGTGAGATTTTTAAAAGCTGAATTTGCAAGGAAGTATTTAAACTACATGTATTTATCTTATTTCTTATTTACTTTTAGTACATGCGAAAGAAAATACCCACTATTTTTACGGTGCCGGAGGCATTATGTTTTCGGGTCGTCCGTCCGTCCCCTTTTCGTTCTCGCGATAACTTCAAAACCATTTTTTTTTTATCAGTTTGTAACTTGGCCCATGTATGCATATGGGAGGGACGATGAACTGATTAGATTTTAGGGTCTCGAGGTCAAAATTCCAAGGTCATAGAGGTCATTATATGATAACTTAGGAACCGTTTGGCGGATCAGCTTCTAACTTGGCCCATGTATTCATATGGGTGGGACGATGAACTGATTACATTTTGGGGTCTCAAGGTCAAAGGTCACAGAGGTCATTATGTACATAAAAATGGTTCGTTCACGCAATAACTTCAGAACTGTTTGACGGATCAACCTCTAACTTGGCCCATGTATGCATATGTGAGGGACGATGAACAGATTAGATTTTAGGGTCCAAAGGTCATAGAGGTCATTATATAGATAAAAATGGTTCGTGATGTATGGAGTCTAGCCCTACCTATTTTAGAAATTTCAAGGGGACAGTGGACTATTTGCTATAAAATATCTATTTCCTTGGTGTATTTGATGATTGTAAGTCATCAATGGTAAGTTTTTTATTTGTACGGGATGAAAATGAAATGAAATAAATTTTCTGTCTCCTGTGCTTTTTAAAGGGATACGCCACCGGGCGGCCGTGGGGAAAGTCAGGATTGCGTAAGCCCCATTCACTCGTACACAAAGTTTGTGGGTCGAACGCGTCCGTTGGACTAAGTGGGATTACATTTTGACTGCCCGAAGCCGACCGAATCTCGCACGAGAGCTCGAGCTCAGGTGGAGCGTACATGTTTGTGCGGCGACCAGTCTATCCGAGGTTTGCGCCCCAAAGGGCAATGGCATGATCAGATAACGATCACAGTGCCCTCTCGCGGCATTAAAACGTCCACAATCTGCGGTTGAGTATCCCTTTAAGTGAAAAGATTTGTAATTTTGTTGGACCAATCCTTTTTAGAGTGTACATGTACATGTACATGTATGCCATACATTTCCAAATTGGTGATGGCGGAGGCATAATGTAGTTACATGTACATTCATATTGCGTAGTGGTCAATTTGACCACTACTCGTGTGCTTGGAACTGAATATAGAGGTGTAGTGCCTGCGTTCAGTCTCTTCGCTAGGTATCCCTAGGTATCACTTCCGCCCTGTCACCGAGTCTATACACAAACACGCGCGCCTTGAATGACCTGACTTCCGGCCGAGCGAACGTGGAATTCGTAACCAATGACAACTTCCCCCGTAAGTGAGGTCGGTCTGAATGGTGCTCCTGTACTTGCCTGCGTAACCTAAGGAATTTGTGCTCGTAAAATTTGAAGTTTTTCACCAGGGAAGTTAAGCGGGTAAACTGGTTTGAAAGGGGTATTACATATAGCTTACAAAAGGACAAAAGATACAATACCAACAAAAAGGCAGTTTCTCCTTGCCTGGAAGGATCTTTGAAGAGTAAAAAAAAAATGCTGACGCTACTACCATAGAGCCTGGTTTTTTAATCTAGCTCTGCAATATAGCAGCCATTTTAGAGTCTAAAGAACCTCCTGGAAATCACCTTGTTACAAACCTCGTTTACATGCTCGTTTACATGCTCATGGCAATTTAATTTGGAATTAATAATAACGCCAAAGAATTTTAGAGAACGTACCACCTTTATATCTTCATTATTCATCTTGATATTCATATTATATTCGATTTTCTTATTAGTAAAAATCATACACTGTGTTTTCTTTACATTTAAAAGCCATTTACTGATTTTTTGCAATTCAATATTAAAATTTTGACATAATGTAGTGATATCATCATTGCTCATGAAAACACTGTGCCGTCAGCATATAAAATAAACTGCAACTTATTAGAGACATTACATATATCATTCATGTAAATAAGAAAGAGAAGTGGGGCCAGTATAGATCCCTGGGGCACTCCACATCCAATTTCTCTTAATTCAGACTTGGTATTATTTACAATAACAAATTGCTTACGATTTTTAACAAAATACTGCAAATACCAAAATTTTCTAACTTAACTAACAAAACAGAGTGGTCGAGCGTGTCGAAAGCTTTACTTAAATCTAAGAACACACCAAATAAAAAGAATCGAGAATTAAAAGCATGAGAAACTTTAAATACCAAATCAACTAAAGCATGGGATGTGGAGTGCCCGGAGCGAAATCCATACTGGGAAGGTGTCATTATATTATATCTATCTACAAAATCAGAAAGGCGATTATAAATACATTTTTCGAGAATTTTAAAAAATGCTGGCAAGACATATAGGTCTGTAATTAGGTAATTCTGACTTTGATTCATTCTTGAAAATTGGAACTATTTTTAATTTATCAGGAAAAATACCAGTAGTTAAAACAGAATTAAAAATATTGCACAAGGGATAACAAATAATGTGTATTGCTTTCTTTCAACTGACATATTAATTTCATCATACCCTGTAGCAGAATTACAATCAAAATTACAATGTTAATAATCTCTCCCGGAGTGATGGGATTAAAAAAAGCCTCTACTTGTTAACATTTACGCTCACAATTGTAGTTTGAATTCATTCTCCCCATTGCTTTATTAATAATATTCCAAGTTTTGCATTTGACATTCAAAAATAAATTTCTATAATATTCATTTTTGATACATTTTATTTTATTATTTACTTTATTACTATAGGACTGGTATGTGTATACTGTAGGGTTTTTGAAAATTTCTTGTATAACAGAGCTATACTTTTTATTGCACATTTTTAGCTCATCCGGCCCGAATGGGCCGGATGAGCTTATGCCGTGGCGAGGCGTCCGTCGTCCGTCCGTCCGTCTGTGCTTCTTCGCCATTTCTTACCCGATTTTAATTCCGTTTGCTTTATATGATAGCACTAGGTGGGGGATTCAAAAATTCTACACAGAATTTTGAAACTCATTAAATATGCTAATTTATGCGCATTCCCCAAAAATCACAAAAATTGCTTCTTCCTCATTTATTGACCGATTTCAATTTTTTTTGTTCCATCTGAAAGACTTTCATGAGGTTCATTCAACTTCTACTCGGAATTTTGAAATTTTGTCTAGAAAATTATAATTTATGCGAAATTTATTAAAAAGATCACAAAAATGGCTTATGCACTCTTTATTGTATTACACAATAATGAGTTTTGGCATATATAGCACCCATCGGTGTGTGTGGACGTGGTACTACTCCTGTTCTACAGGCTGCAATAGAGAACTAGTTCACCCTTTCGGCCGTAGTTTTCAAGGTGAAATGCTGTTACTGATGTAAGAAAATTGTTGATAGAAGTCCATTATGTGTATTTTGTAAAGTAACCTCTATATTTTGACATTTTTTTTCAACATTTCATGTTGTTTTGTGCTGTGCACGGCGCCGATGCCACGCCAATAATATTACCAACTGCTGCAGCTACTACAGGCGTTTCCTCATAGCACTTGTCCCCAGAGTTCTGGGGTGGAAATTTAGCAGAAACTACCTTACTGGGCTGCTGATTTCGGCCCTATTTTTCAAGGTGAAATGCTGTTACTGATGTAGGAAAATTGTTGAAAGAAGTCCATTATGTGTTATTTTGTAAAGTAACCGGCCTTCTTGTGAAATAAGCCACCGGTCATTGAGTGTGTACACACACACTGCCGTGTAAAGTCAATGGAGGATGTGAACCCTCATAGGCAATTACACGCAATAAACTGCATGTACAAAGTGAATGCGGGGTGGCTTATTTCACGAGAATGCCAAGTAACCTCTATATTTTGACATATTTTTCAACATTCATGTTGTTTTGGGCTGTTTATGGCGCCGATGCCACACCAATAATTTTACGAGCTGCTGCAGCTACTAGAGGTCTTTCCTCATACCCCAGAGTTCTGGGGTGAAAATGTAGCAGAAACTGCCTTACTGGGGTGCTGATTTCAAGACTTTTCCGTCGTGGTAACAGATTACTTTTAAATATATGGGGCATGTCAGAGTTGGTTTTTGTCTCGCCTGCGTAGCAATTAAGAGCGAGATATAGGCGCCGCTTTTCCGACGGCGGCGGTGACTACGTCAATATTTTAAGAAATGCTCCCATTCCTAAAGTATTTGTTCAATTTTCCTTAAACTTATACACAAGGCTTATCAAGTATCTTAGATCATGTGCAACGAATCTGAGGTCACAAAGTCAAGGTCAAAGGTCATTTGGGGTCAATAACTTAAATTATGTTGCAAAAACTTGAACCGAAAGGTTAAATTATGTTTTTGATTTTTCCCCCTTATTCGAAAAGTGTTTGTTCAATTTTCATGAAAGTGGTACACAAGGCTTATCAAGTATTAAAGATCACATGGAATGAATTTCAGGTCACAAGGTCAAAGGTCATTTGAGGTCAATAAACTTAAAATATGTCTTCAAAAACTTAACTGCAAGGTTAAGTTTTAAAATTTCAACCTCATTTCAAAAGTATTTTTTCTGATTCCATGAAACTTGTTTTAGGATCAACGTAGATACCTCACCTTGACTGACTTTATGCTTTATTTCAAATTTCCCTGTCACACAGTAAAACTATTAAAATTTACATTCCCCAAAATCGTTTAACTGAAGTCGTGCAACTTGATTTGTCAATTTCCAGACTTTCATTCATATCTATATGAATCTGTCTCCTTCCAAAACCACATTTAGCCAGATTTGCAATAGGCACTTCATCATCTGTACATGCATGTAACCAATACATGTACATTTCATGTATTCATTACAGTGTCTACTCTGTTCAAAGTACAAATTGCTTGAATTTCTTTGCTGGATGCCGGATGAGCGCCACAGCATTGATGTGCTAGTTCTCAATCGTTGAACCATGGTTTATCTTTATGACTTTTTCATTTAACAATAATCAAGTGAATAAATAAAAAAGTCGGGTACAGTTATTTTTACCAAGAAGTATTTACAACGTCCATTGGCGGACCCGGGGGGGGTGCTTCTGGCCCGTGCCATCCCCACCCCCACCCCCCGTTCAATGGCAGGAAAGTATGCATTTTGACCATTCACGATCCACCCTTTTGTTGATTGTGCCCCCGCCCCCTTTTAGAATGAAACCTTCTTTTTTTTGCTTGTCAGAGAATTATGGAGGGACCCCCATAACCACCCCCTCCTGAGCGAATTTTCTAGGTCTGACCAAAAAAAAATATGATGACCTGTACCCGTACGTGCGAACGATCTAACACGTGTGTATAATACTGTACTGTACACTGAAGCCATGCGGATATATGGCCATGCTGTTCTTTGGCATAGCTCCCCTTCACAGGGAAAGGTATATGGGTTGGATGGGCCTACAAACCCGCTTCATGGGTTGGTGGAATTATTAGGCCTACTCCCTGCGGAAATTCAATGTTTAAAAATGAATTTATGAAATATGGACGGGACGTCAGCCCTCAAGAAGTGCCTCCCACCACCCTAAGAACCCTTCCCCACCTGTGGGTACCAAAAGGCGGGGACTGAAAGGGCCAGGGGAGGAGCCTATTTGAACCAAAAAAAGAGCCCGAAATCCTTAGTGTATTATATTATAAAATATAAGATAAGATACCATTCAATATTTTTTAGCTTTGTAATAAAACTATGTATATTTTCATCATTTATTTGTCGCCTCATAAACACTGTATTTGGTTTGCTAGTATAATGACTATGAATACAATACACTGGGAAATGGTCACTTATATCAACTAAGAAAATACCATAATAGATATTGTTTATTATTTGCAAAGATATTGTCAATTAAGGTAGTAGAGTGTATAGATACTCGAGTTGGGAAATGAATGACAGGATAAATTGATCTGGTTATAAATACATCTAAAAAATAACTAACCTGTGGGTAAGAATCAACATTAATAAATTAAGGTTAAAATCACCAGAAAAATACCGGTACAATAATTTATTTCCTTTAGAAATTTTATTTAGTACTGTGGTATTAAAGAGATTCTAAAAATTCAGGCAACATTGAATTTGGCAGTCTATAAATTACACTAAATATATTTTTAGAAGATGACTTAATTTCAACAAATATACATTCCATAGATTCCGAAAAAATATCTAAATCACTCCTATGTACAAAGTTAAAATCATTTCTGATATAAACTCCTACACCTCCACCTCCACCCCTGCGATCTTGACGGGAGTTACTAATGAAATTATAACCATCAATGTTATATAGCAAGGATCATTACATTTTAGCCATGTCTGTTGCACCTATTGCACAGAAATTTAATTCAACATGCAAAAAAGTAACAATATTTATATCAATGTTTTTCTTTATACTTCTACAGTTAAGATGTAAACAAGAAAATGCTTTATGCAAATTATTGTTGGATTGTTGTTCACGCAAAAACATGTTGAATCCATTTGGCACAAAACAATTTTGTTGGGGACCAAACAAACTCTGTTCATTATCATTATCAAGTGGAGATAGAAGCTGAGATATACGAAGAAAATTAGCATTCTGCATCCCTTGTCTATATAAATTAACGTCAGGCATATTTACAACATTTAAACAATGGATTAAACAACAATAAGTAGAACAACCAAAAGAGTGTTCAACGAAGTACAATTAAAGGGGAGTACACGTATAATTTAAATATCAAGTTTAACAATCTAAAAAAAACAACATTTAATTGAAACCAATAATTTCAATAAATTCCATAAAAAAAAATATTAACAATAATAGTCAAAAGCAAAGAACAATTAATGAAAATATCTTACCAGCAAGCGGCCAATGACCGGTAAAGTGATGACAATTTAGATTGTTAAGATAGACAGTCTGGCACGAATACATTAATCAAATATACCTTGCACTGAGAGGCTCCAGTTGAAATTATGGATTCTCTGAGGTGACTGGTATAGCACTATTTTCTGAGGGGCGCAGCCCCGAAGAAAATAGAAACTATGCCAGTCACCGAAGAATCCATAATTTCAACTGGTGCCTCGAAAAGCATCATATTTGCCCAAAGTCACAAAAGAGGCCATTGCTTGTAAGTCTTTTCTATAGTCTACTGTAGATCTAGATCTACATGGCACAAATCCAACGATGAAACCATTTAAACGATGAAAACTTGAAACCTGAACTTTTCCCCCAAGTCACAAGAGAGGCTAATATTGTAAGGTCGTCTGCACATCACTACGAGCATGAGCTAGCGGCTCTAAGTGCAGCCTCACGCAGAAATATTATCGCGATATCGATAGCTTCGAAATATCCAGAAAAACAAATAAGTGATGTCATAATATTTTTATATTGAAAAATATACGGAGGTCTGACGTCACGCGATATCAGTTTTTTCTTCATGGTGAAAGTATTTTGTGTCACGTGTGACATTCCTGGCCAATGTTTGCATGAGAATTTTATGATGTATAGGATATAAAATGGTCTATTTCAAATCTGATAGTCTTTTGATGAGTTTTTTTGCAATACGTCCATCTTCGCTCTTGACCATGGCAAAGACACGACCGTCCCAAAGTCCATCAGATCAAATCAGATCAAAATTTTTCTTACTCAGATCTTTGACGATCACTATCCCTTTCCCTTTCAAGTTGTGTGTATACACAAAATACCTCCCTTAATCGAGCACTCGCCTGACGGCGGAAGGCTATTCATACTGCAAGCACATGCATGTTACTACATGTACACAGTGACACAAGCCATGTGCAGCGCAGACCGTTTGCCAGTGCAGGTGCGATGTTTCAATCTAGTGAATGATCTGTCTTTTGCCGAGTTGGATTATGATTTTAAAAGGATCAGCCTTGGAAATTTCCAATTCTACAGCAAGATTGTGTGGATAAGACTAAGATTTGACTTTAAAATCTTTATCACGGCATCTGGAAAAGTAAACAGCATGCATTTTGTAAGGTATGTGATCGACGGGATATTTTGATCGTTCACACGCTACATGGCGGTGGTGTTGAATTGAATGCAGGAAGTCAAAACAACTTCACATCATAAACAGTGCAGAAATCATGTCATTCTATGGCCTCAAAATAAAGCGCAAAGACATCGTTGAAAGAGATAATGATACAGGAGAGGCAAAATCTATAGACAAAGAAAATGGAATGGAACAATCAGAGTACAGTACATGTATGTAGATGATGAATTATGGACCTACCCATTGTGGAAAGAAATTCTTCATTCTGTACTGAGAAAAGTCAACTTACTACTAGTCTAGAAAAGAAAGTTGGGATTTGAGAAGTGGATTATTTGTTGCTTATTTAGCTCAGTTTTTAATTCATGAAAGTGCTCTTCACATAATACACATTAAATCACATTTGGGTGGTATTGATGAGCCTGTTTTGGTATGACTTATGCTATACAGAATATATTACAGATTCTCATTGGATATGAGGTTAAATATCTCACCACAGAATGCACTAGATTGCACAATTCTAAACCCTCCCCCCTCCCGCACCCTGTCCCCACTCAGTCGCTTCGCTCCCTCGAGCTCCCTTTGGTTCACAAATTTTTTTCAACTTTTCAAGTCTGTAAGAAAAACCACAGGAGTTGGGAACAATATCTTAGGGATAGAACAAAGCAAGAAAAAGGATTATAACAGAGTTCGTAATCGGGTCAAAGCTGCCACTAGGCGACTCAAGAAAAACTATGAAAGAAATATTACGAAAGCTGTGAAAATAAATTTGAAGAAATTTTGGAAGAATTTGACAATGCAAAAACGCTTGCGAAAGAAACAACTGATCAAAAGAAATAAAAACCCAACTCACAACATTGCTACTTGAGCGAAACAGTTGTGACATACATGTATGGACACACACTCGTTCACAGGTCAAATTCATGGAGCCCAAAATACCATTCGGATCGAGTCTCGATAGTTATCAGAACTGAACCTTCTAAACAGGGTGAAAATGAAAATTAAAGAATTACAACTTTTCTGTTTGTATGGTATGCAAGCATCAGGACACAAAAGGAGACTCTTAGGGAAGAATAACCCTTAGAGGGGAAGCCCTTTAAATTTGGTCTCCAGTTTAATAGTACACTAAAATGTCATTAATTGTGATTTTGTAGAATTGAAATTGAGATTTTATAGACATATTTATTTCATTTTTCTCCATTCATCTTGTGCATGCAATAGATCAATACCTTCAAGGACAATCCAACCTTGGTGATAGGTTGATTTGTGTGAAAGCAGAAAAATAAAAACAGGATTGTGAAAGTTTGAGAGAAATCGGATAAGGAATAAAAAAGTTGTGAATGTTTGAAAAATGAGTTCACTACATCTATGCGAATCTCAAATTGGCAATTTGGTGAGTCGATTGTGACATACTTGTGGACAACTCTCCCGTTTGCCGTACACAAAAATATCATTAATTTGCAGTTTTTTTCCATGAAGAGCCTCGGGGCAGTACTCAAAATATATTGGAGATCGCATATTGTTATAGGTCCTCATGAAAGCAAAAAATCCTGATAATACATTTTGAAAAAAAGACATTTTAGTCATTTTGTGTGTTGGAGCGAATGGGGGAGTTGTCCGCAACTACATCAGTGATGTTACCTATTCGGCCAATTTGAAATTCCTATATGTATAGTGATTACAACTTTCAAAAATTCATAACTTTCTTATTGTTTGTCTGATTTCGTTCAAACTTTCACCAATCTGATTCTCTGATTTTTCCTCTTTCATTCAGATCAACTTGCCATTAGGGTTGGATTCCCCTATAAGTTTTCAAACTGCTTTGCTCGGCTCTAGTGGTCAATTTGCATATTGGCCACTAGTCTTGCTGGTGTGCATTCTATGAGTAGGGTCAGGCTACATGTACATTTTATAACTTGGCACTAGCCATTTGAAATTCATGATTTGACAATCATTTCAACTTTTTTTTAAATTGTGATTTGTCATGCTAGCACCACCTACATGTATATTTCTCCATCTGCTCTTCAATTCAAATGATTCCAATTCATATTATTATGTGAAAATTTACAACAGCAATATTCATACTGTATTTTCCGTTGCCTTAATGCTTAACTATGCTGGGTTCTGCGATGCATCTCATAAGTAGTTTACATTAACTGTCACACATGTCAACATGGATATTCAAAGAAGAAATCAGGGAGACTGAATCTTAATATTGTTTATTTCTTTGTGAATATCCATTCTTAAACCTGATGATATTTACCATCTCTCATTATTTTTCTTTTCTATCCAGTGGTCTCGCCACCATACACTATCTATATGGGACTAGATAAGTATGAGAGTAAGTAGTTTCTCGGTCCACATTTCTAAAATGTGAGATAAGAGTCAAAACTAACATTACACTATTTTTTTTTGAGGGGACATTTTGAAATGAATTCAGATATATGTACATATACTTACACCAGGATAAGAGTGCTTTTCTAGATGGAAAAACCACTTATCTTTTGCTAAGCTAATTCTAAATGTTTCAAATGTGATCATGATCCCCCAAACCAATAGAATATTTGGGGATATAGTAATTTAATTATGGAAATGCTACATTAGGTGATTTCACACTTGTGTTGGTGTTGGTGTTTAGAGTGAAAATTATCCTAAAATCAAGTTCAAACACCGCTGTTCAGATTAAGGAGCCGATACTGATATCCTAACAATGCGCATCAATAGCCTAACACTGGCAATGGCGTTAGCACCATTTTTAACGAAGGAAAAAAAAATTGTTTAAAACGATGTAGTTATTAGTCTAGAATATCGTTAAATTACACAATTATTCCGGTAATTCTAAAAGAAATAATTATTTAATCTAGAGTGCGGTAAGAAACTTTACAGGAATGGATAGTCTTGACAGGATCAGTAAGTTTAGATATGATTCTCTAGATTTTCTCACTTGCAGCAGAAAATGCTAAGGTAGCTAATGCAGCTAGATGCCGGATCAGATGGCGTAGCGCGTACAGGGCAAACAGCTAAATTTCAGGCATTGGCTCAGATTAGTCGTGAAGTTTCATGACTTTTGTATTGATTTAAATCTCATCCTAGTAAATGATGTAGATTCTCTGGGTCTTTAACTACGGAATATCTAACATTTTTATCAAATCTATCTTAAAAAGAAAATTCGGTAGGATGTTTTATTCACTCCTTCAGCCCAATTAAAAAGCAAAAGAAGTTCCTTCCCGTATGCTCTAGATCAAACGTTAGACCAAATGTTGGCCTAGATCTAATTTCAGGCCTATATGAACATAATACCTCTTAACACCTATGAAATTACACTTCGAATGATGCCTACTGTCTTTATTACTCATGACTAATCAGCAAAATTTTCCATAGCTAGCAACACCAACACCAACACCGACCATGAAATTGATATTTCTTAATCCCTAGGGGTATAGTGTTAGTGAATGGGAATTTGTACATGAAATTAAACACCGGTGGCCGAGCTCGGTTCAGCAGATGATTATTAACAAAAAATAAACACTGGCAACCGGAAGTACGTCAAAAAACCAGAGGTCAACACCGACTGATGTTTCTCAATTCATAGTCGGTGTTAGATCACGTTTTCATGGCAAAATGACACTAACACCAAACACCAACACCGAGGGTGAAATCATCCATTGACTGAATGTTCATTCTATGTGGAAGAGATGTCATTGTCCAGTGGATAGATGTGACATCTGGGCCCTGTTTCATAAAACCTTACATTATCAATTAAACAAGTCACAATAATTGTTAATTAAGCTGCCTACTGAAATCTGATTGGCTGAGAGCAAGCTTGTCATAGAAATGGGGGGGGGGGGGCAGTTGTTATTGATAACAAGTTTTATGAAACAGGGCCCTGATTATGGACCACAGACCACATGGCACCAGGTTTGAATCCCTCCCATCATGGCAACATTATTAATCTATATTTCATGCTCTCTACTCAGGTGAAGTAAGTGTGAAACCATTAGAAAAAATGTCCTCTAATTGTTGAGCACATAATCATAGAATCCTTTGACAGTAGCATGTTGGTTACTTTCTGTTGAAGTTTAATTTCCTCTCACACAGAGGTAAAGATCAAGTCAGACTTATCAAAATGAAATCAATCAGATCAATACGAAACCTACTGTCTTGTTTTCTTTCAGATGAGGAGCTAATTAAATATGGCTTTCCAGAAGATATCTGGTAAGTTCCTGCAAATGAAATGTGAAAAACATTTATCTTAAATGTGAAAGACCCTGTGATGTTCTATGAGTAGAGTTTATTTTAAAGTGGAACTTCACTAAAAATCATTTGCTCTGAAAATTGTTGGTGTCATGCTGGTACATGTATACACAAGATACAAAATATATCATTGGCAAATATTACTTCTGTAATCATGTTTGTCAATTACTCACAAGCAGCTTGTACATGTAATTAGATTACCGTACTCCATGCACCTATATTTGCAGATTTAAACCAATGTTTAAAGTGGGTTCTGTGCATCGGGTCTGTATGTTATCATTTTTTTGATACTCCTTAACCATTAATGCTAAGTAAAGGTATTTTGGGTTTATTTTACACATACTAGCTATTTTTATACTGTTTTAGGTGATTGATCCATTGAACCCATAGCAGTGCAGTGTCTCCTTTTTTGTGTCGTTTTTGCATTATCTTTTTATCCAGAATGCTAGGAATGACACATTATACATGAGCAGAAAGAGCAAAAATCACTGAGAATCTTAAGTCCATTTTTAATGCTGTACATTGTACTGTTTATGAATAAGACTTGATTTAATTGTAACTAATCATTAAATTCTATAAATAGGCAAAGTGATGTAAAATATATATATAATCACTATTTTCATGTACAAATTGGCAACTTTTCTGTTAAATTTTGTCGTTTTCATTCACATTGGTTCATTTAACAAATATTTTAATTTTTTGTCCAACTATGTAGGAGTTGAAAAGAATAATGTTGGCTATTCAGTCAGTCCGCAGCGCCCGCGAATTCGCTCTAATTTATAAAATACGTATGCATGAATACGAAATGCGAAATGAAAGGCCCAACCTTGCAATCTCCTTATTTTGCAGAGAAAATACATACGAACATGAAATTCTCAGAATATTGGGATTATACTATGACAGTATGAACCATGTAAAAGAAGTCCATATTTACTTTTCAAAATACGAAAAATTGTGAGATATATTTAGGAGAAAAATCAGTATACACCCTGTAATTACTGTTCGAAACTTTAGCTTTAATACACCCTGGTTTCTTATTGATTCTATGAAAAAATGAGTTCATCATCTTCAGCAACTCTTCAGCTTTCTATTGGTACCAAAAACATTATTTCAAGTTCAATACCAGTCAGGAGCCAGCAAAGTACAACGCATTTACCGAAAACACATCGAACGAGAAATCAAGCATCAAAAAGCTGATGGTTTTCAGCGGCTATTGGCCGGGAGTACTCATGCGATGTATTGCAGGGTGATCAGAACAACAAACACATGCGCGCGCACGGGGCACGCTCGAACTTTTTGGTGCACAATGGAATGTATAGTAAGGGTACCCTCGGATGAGGTCACTCGGGGGTCAACAAAAGCAATCACTCGAATGAGAATTTGGTGCGTTTTGATTCCGCTGGTTTGATTTTGTCATTTTTGTGTAGAATTACTCATTATAGATTTAATATTTTATTGTATCCCCGGGAAGAATGCCGGAGGATACTTTGGATTCACCAGCGTTCCGCCTCCGCGTCACATTCTTCTGTGCGCTCTGGCGGTCACATTTCTTGACGGATTTGTTTCAAACTTTGTATGGAGGTGTATCTTGATAAAATCTGGACACCTATAATTTCTGGTGATGCTGCCCCCAGTGTTCCGTCTTTTATAGGGTAAAAGGCCATATTTTGGGGGATAGCTTGTGTGCGCTTTAGCGGTCACATTTCTCAACGGATTTTGTTCAAATTTTGCATGAAGGTGTCTCTTGGTATAATCTAGAAACCTATAGATTTTGGTGATGCTGCCTCCAGTCTTCCGTCTTTTATAGGGTCAAAGGTCATATTTTGATAGATGCCTTGTGTGCGCTCTGGCGGTCACATTTCTTAACGGATTTCGTTCAAATTTTGCATGAAGGTGTCTCTTGGTGTAATCTAAAAACCTGTAAGCCCGACTTCACAAAGGAGGTGGCTTACATGTACATGTAACTCTTACTGTGCCAAGGGTTTATCTCTCTTCAAAATTTTTCCAAAATGTGATCAATGCTTACTTTTCAAATGTCTGCACTTCATTAACCATATATTATTTCACAAAATATTGTGTCCTAAACTTGTAGGAAATTTATTACCATTTGTTATGGTACCAAACATTATTACTTTACCCAACTTAATGCATAAGAATTATTGAAAATTACATTGGAGTTTCTTTTATGTCCTTTATTTTTGGTTTCTCATTTGTTTACTATTGCTAAATGTTGAAATAAGGCAATATCTTTTAATCTTTTTTTTAAATCTGCAATTTTCTCTGAAAATTTCTATGGTAGCATATAATTATAATCATATATCGAGAATGCTTGATTTATGCTCAAAATACATTGACCACCATATACCTTTCCTGTGGTCAAGCAATCGGTGAATGAAAATGACAAGTCTATCTGTCACATATACGTGCCATCGGCACTGAAAGAGTTAAACCATGGTTTAAACCCTCTCCTGGGGTTTTGAAGCGTACGTGCACACAGAATCCGATCCAGTCATATATTTTCTTTGAGTGCGCGCATGGGCAATGTGCGCTTATTTGTCCATTTCTCGCACTCTTCTGCATTTCTTGACAGATTTCGTTCAAATTTTGTATGGAAGTGTATCTTGGTAAAATCTACGCACCTATAGTTTTTGGTGATGTTGCCACCAGTGTCCCATCTTTTATAGGGTTATACTTTGGAGGATGGCGCTCGTGCACTCCGCAGGCCACATTTCGTAATGGATTTCTTTCAAATTTTGTATGGAGATGTAACTTGGTATAATCTACACATCTTTACTTTTTGGTGATGCTACCCTCATTGTTCCGTCCTTTATTAGGGTCAAAGGTCATATGTCTTTTGTGCGCTCTAACTTCCACATTTTTTGATTGATTTCTTTCAAATTTTATATGGAGGTGTGTCTTAGTGAAATCTACACATCTTTCGTGTTTGCTAATGTGATTTGCTGATGTGATTTTTACGTGGGAGGGGGATACCCCCCTCTCCCTATTTCAAATTCCTGGATCCGCCACTGCTCTGAGTCTCCCACACATATATAAATACAGTGGAAATTCCTTGGAACCACAAAAATTACCTTGTTATATCGAACCCTTGTTATATAAGGGGTAAACAAAAATAGAATACAAAGAAGTGGGAGCAGCAAAATCACGCTGTCATAAGTTTTTTTGTTTTTTTTTACATGAAAACGAGGTTCCACTGTATAGGTTTTCAAGCTCGAGACATAACAAATCATATGTACACAGACAAATTTAATTGAGAAAAGATGTTCCAAATGGCAAGAGAAATTTTAATACTAAGCCACTGACATAGGCTACATAACTATTCTGAGGCGCATGATGAAAATGAGAGAAGGTAGAAATAGAATGGAATGAAGAATACTACAAATCTGTGTTGAATTACATTTCACTGTATGCTTTAGAAAAAGGACTGTCTTCAAATTTAACTTTAAAGAATCCAAAGTGTCTATGGAACGAATATTAGGAGGTAAGTGGTTCCATAAACTAGGCACTGCAGCTACAGTGTATGAGGGTCACCAAGAGGTGATTTCGTTCTTTGTGCCACAATAAGATTTTTGCCAGAAGAATGCAGACGAGTTGTTACATATTCAGAAATTAGATTTAAATATATGAGGGGGCAAAACCATGTAATGTTTTCCAAGTAATAAGCAGAATTTTATACTTGATACGCTCTCTGACTGGTAGCCAATGTTACCCTTTCAAAATTGGTGAAATATGATCCCTTTTACTTGTCTTAGACAATATTCTGGCAGCAGAGTTTTGTGCTCTTTGTAGCTTTTGAGAAAGAGAACGAGTTGTGTGTCCCCTTACTTACAAAAACATTTTAAAAAGAGAAAATTATAATTTTTATACCCCCGCCAAACGAAGTTTGAAGGGGGTATACTGGAATCAGTCGATGGTTGGGCGGGCGGTCGGTCGGGCGGGCGGTCGGTCCGTTGCAAATTTTGCGGATCGAACTGCTTCCTCAGTTTTTGACCGAAAGTCATGAAATTTGGTACACACATTGGTCTTGGTGGGAAGATGTGCAAGACATATTTTTCGGATCAGTCGGAATCTGCGTTGCCATGGTAACGGCATATTTATGGCAGAAAATCAAGGAAAACAGTTGCGGATCGAACTACTTCCTCAGTTTTTGCCCGAAAGTCATGAAATTTGGTACACACATTGGTCTTGATGGGAAGATGTGCAAGACATATTTTTTGGATGAGTCGGAATATGCGTTGCCATGGTAACGGCATATTTATGGCAGAAAATCAAGGAAACACATTGCGGATCGAACTACTTCCTCAGTTTTTGACCGAAAGTCATGAAATTTGGTACACACATTGGTCTTGATGGGAAGATGTGCAAGACATATTTTTTGGATCAGTCGGAATCTGCGTTGCCATGGTAACGGCATATTTATGGCAGAAAATCAAGGAAACACATTGCAGATCAAACTACTTCCTCAGTTTTTAACCGAAAGTCATGAAATTTGGTACACACATTGGTCTTACTGGGAAGATGTGTACAACATATTTTTTTGATGTGTCGGAAGCTGCGTTGCCATGGAAACGGCATATCTATGGCAGTAAATCAGGGAAAAATCTTGCGGATCGAACTACTTCCTCAGTTTTCGACCAAAAGTCAAGAAAGGCTGTTCTCACGGGGCGGGGGTATTAATCATCATCTTCAGTGATATATCTAGTTTTAAAATAAGGTGAATCTTCATGCTGTCAAACTTTAGTAGAACTTATGCATCAAGGAATAAAAGAAATACGGTAACAAGTGTGCATCATACACACAAACGGGTTTAGTTACAAGTGTAAACCTATCTTCACAATCGTGAGATTTTCTTCTCTGTATGAAAATGTACACCAATGATACTGTTGCTTCTGGGGAAAATACGAGTCCAACTCCAGATACATTTTTACCAAGTTCTTAGTCAAAGGAATAAGAAGGAAGCTGTTCCTGGAAACTGCGAAAAGTAGAATCTTCAAATAAGAACACTGGGGTGACCTGAAATAATGAACATAAAAATACAAAGTTAATGGCATGAAGTACCGTATAAGATGAAATTATCTCCCAGCCGAAATTCCAAAAGTATGGAAGATGTTTATTATGAATTTAACCTTACAGTACAAACGAGAAGCACTTCCGAATAACAATTTGGAAAATTGAAGTCATAGTTGATTTGTCCAATGAATTATGAGAATGATCAGCTGACAATTTCACTATCTCAATACCAACAGAGTTGCTCAATCAATGACTCGAACACTTCATCAGTCTTTCCAAAATTGTGTCTGGTATCCATGTTTTTCACCTGATCTGGAATAATCAAACTCAATAGATTATGTATAAAATACAGGCATTGACACACTTAGTCAAGAATCTAGGACCATGATGACCAAGGTTAAATCTGTGTTTAATATCATTCACATTTGACTCTTGGAAAAGGGGGCAAGACAAGGTAAATCATGTACTTGATGTAGTCATATCGTGTAGCTAGGGATCAATTGTAATTAATTTGTATGGCTCAGTAGAGTGCATATAAAGTCTGTGCAGCACCCTTAATTGGCTTCAGGAACATGCATAACTGCAGAATTCTTATAAGACAACACACGCAATGAACGCAATCGTATTTTGTCTTTATCATACCATACACTTTAATATTTCAGTGATTCTACTCAAAAGCTATTTTTAAAATGTAAATACTACTGAAATGAATGAAAAATGAATGAGTGCGCACTACACAGACATGGGCACCATTATTTTTGCAATGTCAAAATGACATGGCCACCATTCCTCATATTTTCTCGCATTTACTTTATGATGTATGTGACCCTCCACCACAAAACGACCAATAAGTAGGAAATTTAGGTTTTTAAATTTCAGCACAGTTTGAAAGCTTAGATTCTTAGCTTTAAAATGATATATAACTTGTCTTGCAAAGACTAAGCAAACCCTTATAGATTACAGTGAGAATGTCAGAGTGTCAGACGGGCTAATGCCCAAAACAATAGAGAAAACGGGCTCTAAAGAAGAGTGACCATTTAAGAGCGCCTAATCTGTGTCCTATTGTTTGTCGCACAAAAGATTGAGTCAAAACTACAAAGCCTACACAGTGAAGTACTCATTGGTTGAAACTTCCCATACCATTAGAATAGATATATTTCTTTCTTTCTGTAGATTTTGAATATCAGAGAGTGCATATTTTTTCAGCTATACCAGAAAAGCGACGTGAAGTACGATCCCAGCAAGCTGACTCACAAAGTTTGAATATTCAAGAAAAAAATGGTCATTTTGAATGAGAGTAAAAACATATTTCAGCATGGTATTTTACCCCGAAATTTTGTCAGATGGTAGATTAATAAATTAATTTTCAGAAAATACCAAAAACTTAAAATAGAAATTTCCACCCCAAACAACCTTTTTAGCTGTTTACTCTAAAACTCCCATTGCGACTTATTGGTCGTTTTGTGGTGGAGGGTCACATATATTCAAAAATGACTTTGTTCTTGCTCAAAGTTTGATGAAATTTTTGACACATGTACCCAATTTACTCATTAGAATATCTAGGATAATTATTATACAGAGATGCCACTTTTCAGACAAAAGAAGGAATTCCTTCTTTTTCAACATACTTAGCCATAGAAAACCACTTTTTACTGTATGTACACAATTAAGGGCCTATTCTAGATGATTTTTCCTACTTGTTTATCAATTCTAAGTGGCATCCCTGATTATAATGCTTAATACAAGATTCACTTTTCATACTGTTGGACAAAATAAGTTTTGACAATATCACTCCAGTCCAGGATTTATTTTGTCAAATAGATCTACGCAATGTGATTATGGTAGCTGTAAGTGCATGTGTGCTATAGTATTGTCCCCATACCAATACATGACAACCATAGGCATATGATGCACCACGCGGTACCCCGGTGTAGCGTTTTACCCCGGGGTACCACGTTGTGTAGCGCCATCTCACGTCCACTCGAGTACAACCCCAGAGTTATGAATGCAGTGCGTGTACGTAGTCACAATGCATGTTAACAGTGCAGTGTTATTATGCATGGTGTGCATGCACTGTATACCGCGCGCTAGCTGCTATCTAGCAGCCCTCACAATTACAAGCGCAGTGGCTAGGCTATAGGCGTTAGCTCCCGCGGCTTTAGAACTTGATTTTATTTCACTTCTTCCTAAAAAACATCACTTCATCGTTACTGTATTTTAGCTGTCAAACTTTCAAACTTAGACAATGGTGGAAGGTAATGGTGGATACGGAAATTTACTGTAAGGGAAAGGACGTAAAAGACGGAAGATTCCAAGGACCAAGAAAGTTGGAAGAGCACGATATCGTGCAATACAGAAGTTGGGGGGACGAGCAGGCCGCTGATCTGTGTACATGGTAGCGGTTTTTAGGAAGGCGACTAATGGGGGAGACAAGGAGCAGGCTGATGGTGTTATTAGGACACTGCTGGCCCAATCCCCAATAGAAATCAATAATAGAATAATTACTCACAACAACAATGAATTTGAGAAAAATACATGACTTATAGGATGTTTTACAAGAACATGGGACACAATTGAATTTTGAAAAAATCACACCAAAATAATTTCCCACTTTTTGGCAACCCAGGGTACAGCCCTAAAAAAAATTAAATAATTAAAAAAAATGGCCGATTTTTATTTGGTACCCCAGGGTACCATTTAGGTCATCATATTAGTAAGGTTGGCTGTTGTCAGATTCTAGCTTGGACACTACAAATTACAGTAGACCACTAGTGATAATATTTCATGCTACTAATATGTAAAACATATCCACACTTTCATGCTGTGAGAGACATTACATGTACGTTGTAAAGATACTCTATGTCGGTATGCCGACTACCTAGTAAAATCCTGTCACATTCATGAAAGTTAAAGGAGAATGAAACTCAACATACATTAGCTGATAATCATGTGGAAAATTGTCAGCCTGTTCAAAATATCTTGAAAATACTCTGATTTGATTACTCAGTAAGGAGAACAGTCTGCCATTTTGAAAAAAAACTGATGTCATTGCGGTACATGTCCATTTACCTGTACACGATGGATAAGATGTTGCATAATGAATAGCTATTGTACAACTAAAGCCGACCATGCAAAATGGCAGCCATCTTGGTACCCCCATTGTCTCGCACCTGTTAGGTGATATCTAAGAGCAGTTGTAGGTCTTTGTCACTTGTTTGAAGAATTGACCTTTGTCAGACCAAGCAACTTACAAGTTCATCAGGGTAAAAAATACTTTTTTTCATGAGGGCTATTCTTTCTAAAAAAGTAGCCCCTGTGGACAACTTTACAGGGGCTATTTCTAGGCCCAAGGGGGCTATCTTGAATTGCTGATATCACAATTTTTCTCCCTGCGAGTACTGCGTAACGAGTATCAGTATTCATAATTTCATATGCGCTAATGTGTGTGTTGTTGTTTTATCATCCCTTTTTCACTATCGGGTACTGCCCTTTCATCTTAAGATACATCTGATTTTGTGATTGTGAGGTTGCAGAGGTAGACCATAATTTAACTACAATTACACTGGAGTTACATAGGATAAAGTCACAATATCACACTATCAGCTGTAATGAGAAGATCGGGGTGAAATTTTAATATTACAAAATGAATTGAATACTACAGTGAATATAGTTTTTAGGTACAGTGAAAGTTGCAATATTAAATCAAATCAGATTAATACATTCCTCTGTTTTGACCTGTAGACTATGTTTTGACAGTCTACTATAAAAGTCTATGACTGTTATTTTTAGGCTATACAAGTAGACTGGCAAAGGTATGCAAACTACTGAAAAATGCATGAAGCACCATTTTACCACATAGATGTTTCTTCTTTTGTACATGTATTATTTTATCCTTTTTATGTATTTCCTACCATGTAAGTTCAAATACAATGTACAACATTTGCATAGGTAAACTCAATTTGTTTTGTGATTTGTTTGTCTCAGATTCATCTATCTAGATTGCAGGATTAGGATTTACTTTTTTATATTAAAGTTGACACTGAATTATATTGAAATGGTATCTACATGGTCCATATGGAACATGTAGCACAACTGCCCAAGTCTTTAATATCGAGTAGTCGCACTAACGGTCTCACATCGGTCATACAGCACAACGCCCCGCAGCGCTGTGATGCGTGGAAAACTGGAAATCACATTTTTTTACAAACCGTATTGTGTAAAGACTAGTTTAAACTGAAGCAAGCGATTATCATTATTGGATTACTACAGCGCTGATGCGTAACATCCGAGTGAAAGTCGCTACCTTTAATCCATTTCCCACTATGCATTGCGCATTTATTTACGCGAAGACTGCTCGGTTCGATCTTGGTTCATGATTTCCGTAGTTAGACTTCTGAAAAGGAAAGCTTGCCGTAAGTGTCCTGCTTGGAGTCGTTGCATAAAACTTACTAAGCCTGAGTCATATTGAATATTTCATAATCCGGAATTCGACGGCTTTGATTCGATCGAATACCGGTGCATCGATAAATGATGGGCGGTGAAAACAGAGTTGCACACAGTTGCACGCAGTGCATGCACCATGCACCGGTGACCGGTCCGCTGGCATCGCGGGTATATGTATGGGCTCTCGCTGCTCGACATTAACGATAGCCCGCTAGCCAATGGCTAGTAAAAATCACAGCGACGAGCCAAAATCTTAAGTTTCTAGTCCGTATGGCTAGCTAAAATATCACTCCAGTGTCGCACGAAGCGATGCTCATTGTCGACACACCCGACAATGATTCAAATTCAAAGAATTAATAATCTTTGTCTTTGGAGAGCTGAATGGAACAAGTTTGTTCGTAGACCGAAATTTTCTGTCTCTCGTTCGTTAGCCTCTTATTTGGATAGGGTCGGCCCTTCACTTAGAGACAGAAACGCTCCATTCACTTGCCTGTGCAAACTCACTTTCTGCCGAGAGAAAGTAGGCATGTCGTTGTTTAAATGACGATATTAGAAGTTTTAAAAATATTTGTGTAAATTAAATAGATTAGGCCTAGGCTCTATACTTAAACGAACATGTTCAACTTACCAATTTGACTGTTATTCCTTTTAATGCTCCTTTTTCAGGTAATTCAGGGTCCAAGGTTTTCTCCGTTTGAAAATCTTCCAGCGGTATTCAAACTGTATAGTGTGTAAGTCAATGTGAATTCGGTTTGCACAGGCGAGTGAATGGAGCGTTTCTGTCTCTTAAGTGAAGAGCTAACGAACGAGAGACAGAATTTTCGGTCTACTTTGTTCGATGCAAAAAACAAAAAACAATACGAAATAAACTTTTCGTTGCTCAATATAATATAGACTCGACTTCATTTAGCTTCAGATCATTCAGAAGTAATTGCCAATTTGATGAGAGTGTGATATTAGTTATTGCGAATTAAGTAGGAACACTCGTACTCATGCCTGTATTTATCATGTTCAATTATACAATTGTCAAATTGACAATGCAGAGAGAGTGCAAGAATATTATCGTAAACTTCAGTTCGTAACGACAAAACGATTTTTCCATAGAGAAAGCACAGGTAAAGCGCGACGTCCTCCGCGAGCGAATTAGCGAAAGTTAGCCAACAGTTTGAAGTCGCCTTCACGTTCTCTGCTAGTATATGCTGTATGTTACGGAGTTTCTTTTTTTATTTGCTCTTTTCATGGTGGCTACGGTAGTCAAAAATCTGGCGGACTACAAATCTATGCAGCGGATTTGCCAAAACGAATTTGGGATTCGATGTCTTCGATCGAACACCGGCTAACCAATCGATTCGACTCAGGCTTAAAACTTACCATCAATGGTAACTACGATGGTAACATCACTCAACAGCCAATCAAAATCAAGGTTTCCATATGAGTTAATACCATTGATGGCAAAGTTACCGTTGATGGTAAGTTTTCCGTTGATGGTAAGTTTTATGCAACGGGGCCCTGCTCTTAGATCACGAATTTCACAATTCATAAATTTATATACATTTTCGGAACTGAAGCGACTCTAAATAAAATGGTCGCCCCAAAGAACTGGGTTTTAAGGATGTTAGGGGGCAAATTAGCGTTCCACCGAGGGCTAAATCGCCTGTCGCCCCCTGGTATTTTTTACCCTGAAGTGCATGCCAAATCCTGCTTAACAAAAGAAATGGCTGAACCAAATATCTTGACACAAATAGGTTACTGTAAACATGAAATATTTCGCGGTGTGTGGAAATTTTTGCGCAATTCGCGCAGCATGAAATGTGCGTGAAAAAAAAACACGCAAATATTTTTGTTTATGTATTCTTTTGCGCATGAGCCTAGTGCGTCGGCGAAATTAAAAACACAAGAAATTCACTTTACTCAGCCGAGCGCGAAAAATTAATCCCGCGAAAATTTCTACTTTTACAGTAAATGACCGGATAAAAGTATCTTCATTTGAATGTACATGACTACAAAATGGTTTATTATGAGAAAATCCAGTGTCATGCATTCCACAGCTGATCATGAGTGTAACGGTAGCTAGTGTATTGGTCAGTGGGTATCTCACAAATAGAACTGCTCTGACATTACTTTGTAAAGCAAATGGCAGCCCCCATGGAATAAGGTCAAGCAAGGAAACTGCAACTTTTGGAGACACTGTTCAAATAGGAATAATTTCAAGATACTTTTAATAGGCTGACAATTATCTACGTGATTTTAGGCTAATGTTTGTTGCCTTTTATTCCCCTTTAAATAAATGGATATCAAAAGAAAGAAAGGCATACTCAGATACATCAATAAGTACAGAGGATCATTATGATTATTGTAGAGGTGTTGTGGATCAGTGGATAAGTCCCCGGACTGTGAACCATGAGGTCTGGGGTTCGAATCCCACTGCAGCACTAGCGTCCTTTGGCAAGACGTTAATCTACATTTGCCACTCTCCACCCAGGTGTTAAATGGTAGGATGGCGAAAGTTAATGTCGTTTGCTTAGCATGTGAGCATCACTGTACTGCCCATTGCTGGAATGCTCCCCAGGGAGTGGAGAATGTGCATACATTGTGTGCGGGTGTGCCAGAATCCAATGACCGGGGTAATGATATATATCTAGCGCTTTGGGCCAGTTTGGGAGAGGCGCGTTATAAATGCCAGGTATTATTATTATTATTGTTTTCCCCAGCAGTATGCTGGAGGATACTTTGGATTAAGCAGCGTTCCGCCGCCGCGTCACATTCTTGTGTACGCACTAGCGGTCACATTTCTTGACAAATTTCTTTCAAACTTTGTATGGGGGTGTATTTGGGGGTAATCTAAAAACCTATAGTTTTTGGTGATGCTGCCACTAGTTCCCTTCTTTTATAGGGTCAAAGGTCATTTGTCCATTTCTTGCACTCTTCTTTCTGCATTTCTTGACGGATTTCTTGACGGATTTCTGGACGGATTTCTGGACGGATTTCTTGACGGATTTCATTCAAATTTTGCATGAAGGTGTCTCTTGGTGTAATCTAAAAACCTAGAGTTTTGGGTGATTCTGCCACCAGCGTCCTGTCTTTTATAGGGTCAAAGGTCATACTTTGGAGAATGGTGAGAGTGCACTCTGTAAGCCACATTTCTTGATGGATTGCTTTCAAATTTTCCATGGAGATGTAAACTTGGTATAATCTACATATCTCATAGAGATACATACTATATTACGCTAGAGTGCGCACTCGCAATTGGCGCGTACGCAAAGGCTCTGTGATCGCATGGAGCATGGTCCGCCATTATTATATTATATTCATGGGGAATCCCCACTCCATCTTCCCACATAATAATGCCTGAAACTATAGTCTGTCCTACACCCTGATTTCTCAAGACACTACGTGTAAATGGATAACAGAGAGGTAGTAAAAATGCATTTTAGTTAACTCTCCATATACTGTCAAACTGGTAATGGAAATATTTTGGTTATTAGTGCGTAATTCAAGAAATTGTCCCTAATTTTCATGACTAGAATTCGAATTTTACCTCTCCCGGATCGCTTATTTTTGCTGTGATGAGCTTTCACACGGAGCATTTAACTTTCCTTAAAGTAGGTATTCAAAGAAAATCACAAATATGGCAATTAATGTATCACTAGAAACTGGGAAGCTTACAGATGGCAATCGTATAAGTTTTATGTCAATTGCGTATCTGATGATTATAAAAACAACACAAAAAAAGCTCTTCTCGGCATCTGGAATATCCGAGGATTCGCCAGAAATATAGCGATGTTTTGATGTCGTCACACTCGGGATCGATCCTGCTTAAGCAGACGACGTCCTATAATGAATGAACGTAATTGCAATGCAATTATTTATCAAATTATAAAGAGTTTGGTGTATTTAAACATGACCTTATTTCACACCATTATAAAGGGAAAGTGAAACTGATTCTGAAAGCTAAAACCGTTTGATTGTAAATACACAGGAGAAGGGTCAATGATCAATGAAATAAACCCCACTTTCAAATTGAAAAGCCCTCCGAATAATAGCAGGATGGTATTCGTTCCCTCTTGAAACGCCGAACATGCCCCGGTGCAAGCAGCTGAAAATACAATGGCGTCTTATTTTGTTTACAAGTGACTGATTCCTTTATTTTTTTAATGCTGCATTTTTCATCAAAATAATACCATACACGAAGTTAAGAGTGAGGCAACAGACTAACATTAAGACTGACGCTAGTGAAGGAAGAGAAATAAGTGAAGAGGAGATGACAAAATAGGCTCTGAAAAATGTGTAAGATGTTATGGGACATCGTCTGCTTAGACAGGACTGGTCCATGGTGTGTCGTCACATATCTCAGCAGCGTTCGAGGAGCTCTTCAGCTGCTATATCGGGGGCTGTATTTTACCGTTTTATAATTGATAATAATCATTACTTCAAATGTTTCCAAGCGTTGAATTTGGATAACCTTGTTTAATTTATGCCATCTATGCAATAATAAGTATTAAGCCAATATTTAAAATCATTAAAGTTCTACTTTAACCCTAATCCCATTGGGTTATTTGGAGGACTTGAGTCCATGGGGGGGGGGGGGCCTTTTTGGCCCCCCTCAGATCTCGGTAACGAATAGACCGATTGACTTGAAAATTGGCACAGACGTAAAAAATATCAAGTAGAATAAGATTTTAAAAAAGTATATGAAATAAACTATTAACAAAGAAATAATCCAAATTCTAATTCATCATATCAATTATAACAGATCTGGCATTGGATATATGAATTACATAGAAACCTGTACAAAAATTGCTGTTTTTTTTTGTGATGGTCAAGCAATTATCAACCTCTAATATCAGTTCTACATGTCCAACCGGGGTGAATTATATATCAAAATATGTGTGAGACTTGAGAGAAAAAAGTCATGAAGTTTGAACGTGAAATTCCAAACGGTCTAGAAGCATGGCGAAAAAAACTACAGGGGGGCCAAAAAGGCCCCCCCCCCTAATGGTTACAGGGTTAAACAAAATATCCCATCTTCTTTTAACTTTTGGAGCAGGGCATCGATGCATCATGTTCAGTAGGTGGCTCTTGGTAGTTTTATGCCCCGATTGCTAATCAATGAAATCATCCAATCCAATCAGGGTATTTACAGTATATACATGTAGTTGCGTAATCAAAGGCGCTGTTGAGACTATAAAACTACCAAAATGTCTGTTCATGATTCTACCTGGAACAGACATTTTGGTAGTTTTTCAGTCTCAAATGCCAAAAATGTGTGCAAATCGGGTTAATTTCATTTTTCTTTATTTAAAATTCAGATGAATGCCAAAATAATGCAAATAAGCTTTGTTTCATTTATTAATTTCTTTATTTATCTATTTATTTAACCCGTTGACTACTGGATTCTCTTATTCACGTAGGCTTAATAGTCTACGTTTCCCGTATGCTAGGGGTTAAATACATACTTTTCAGTTTAAAATGTCAAAATAAGCTTTGTTCCACACATTCAAGCAACCAAACCATTCATATACATGTATCCATCCGTCAAGCATGCTACTCGTCCATTAACCTATATCAAATCATATTCTTTCAGGCCTTCAGCACATTTTTTGTTTATTTGATAAAATTTTCTTAATTAAATATAGTCTTTTGCCCTTTCACAAAGTCAAGTTCACATACTTTATCTCGATTTATTTCTAAAAGTTCACACAAAATGAACATAAAAAAATAAATATGTGTACTTTAATCATAAAATTCAATAACTGGTACAACTGGTATAACGGGCTCTTGAATTGCCTTCATATTCCAAATATAGCTAGAAATACATGAAAACTTGGTCCCATTTTGATGCCAGATGTAATTATCTGTAGACCCATACACCAATATCTCTGTGATGCATCTTTCACATTTTTAAAAATTTTCAGTAAGAGTGTCAATTTGATATAATTTTGATGATTTGAAAACTTATTTCACTTCCTAATGGACGTCTAGATTATTTTCCTCACAAGGCAATGACCAGCAGCCAACTTTCTCTTGAATTGATCCGTGAATAAAAATATACTCTGATATATTCACATGTAGGTTTCATGTTGACAAGCTGTCATCAGCTCATGTGTATCTGAGGTTAAAGAAGGGGCAGACAATCCATGATATTCCTGGTCCTGTGTTACAAGACTGCGCACAGCTAGTCAAAGCCAACAGTATACAAGGTAAGTACTGCAATATATGTTCTATACTAAGCCTGAGTCATATTAAATATTTCATAAACCGGGATTCGACGGCTTTGATTCGATCGAATACCGGTTAATCGATAAATGATGTGCGGTGAAAACAGAGTTGCACACAGTTGCACGCAGTGCATGCACCATGCACCGGTGACCGGTCCGCTGGCATCGCGGGCATATGTATGGGCTCTCGCTGCTCGAAATTAACGATAGCCCGCTAGCCAATGGCTAGTAAAAATCACAGCGGACGAGCCAAAATCTTAAGTTTCTAGTCCGTATGGCTAGCCAAAATGTCACTAGTGTCGTACGAAGCGATGCTCATTGTCGACACACCCGACAATGATTCAAATTCAAAGAATTAATAATCTTACTTTGTCTTTGGAGAGCTGAATGGAACACGTTTGTTCGATGCCAAAAAAAAAAACAATACGAAATAAACTTTTCGTCGCTCAATATAGACTCAACTTCATTCAGCTTCAGAGATCATTCAGAAGTAATTGCCAATTTGATGAGAGTGTGATATTAGTTATTGCGAATTAAGTAGGAACACTCGTACTCATGCCCGTATTTATCATGTTGAATTATACAATTGTCAAATTGACAATGCAGAGAGAGTGCAAGAAAATTATCGTAAACTTCAGTTCGTAACGACAAAACGATTTTGCCATAGAGAAAGCACAGGTAAAGCGCGAGGTCCTCCGCGAGCGAATTAGCGAAAGTTAGCCAACAGTTTGAACTTTGAAGTCGCCTTCACGTTCTCTGCTAGTATATATGCTGTACGTTACGGAGTTTCTTTTTTTATTTGATTTTTTCATGGTGGCTACGGTAGTCAAAAATCTGGCGGACTACAAATCGATGCACCGAATTTGCCAAAACGTATTCGGGATTCGATGTCTTCGATCGAACACCGGCTAACCAATCGATTCGACTCAGGCTTATTCTATACCCTGGTTTACCAATGTCTTCTACCCCTTCCCCTTTCCCCCTTCTCCTCCCCCTTTCCCAAATTCTGAATTGCCCTGTGGCCTACTTGAAAGAGCTAATGATTTACATCCATTTATTTTATTTTAATTTACTTTGCTTATTTTAATCCCAATATATGGTTACACCACAACAACCTTGAAAAATTTAATTCTTTCCAGGCTTTGGTCGACTGTAGAGGGTTCTCACAAGAAGCCATGCTGGAGGACATAATAAAAACCTGTGCACTAGACCATGACAACAATGGCTTTTCATAGTCTGATGCACAGGATTTTACTGTTATGCCCTCCAGCATGGTTGCTGTGAGAACCCTCTATAGAACAGGGATGTCACTTTTCAGACAAAAGTAGGAATTCCTACTTTTTCAACATATTTTTAGCCATAGAAAACTACTTTTTATGTACACAAGGGCCCATTCTAGATGAATTTTCCTACTTTTATATCAATTCTAAGTGGCATCCCTGATAGAACAAATACTAGACTGCCACATGTATTATACAATTTAAACCATGTGGCAGTCCAGGGTTTTGATTCATAGCTCATAAAGAGTTCCAACTAAATTGACTGCACTGTAGTCCCAATACCATTTATATAAAAATGTCTTTTTCATTTCTGAACAGGGTGCAAAACGAACAACATCTCGGTAGTGTACACACCGTGGGGCAACCTGAAGAAGACTGGTGACATGGATGTTGGTCAAATCGGCTTCTTTAAACAAAAAGAGGTGAAGCCAATATCAATAATGAGTTACTTTGTCAGCTTCTTTGATAAGACATTTATCTAAATCTACTACTCTCAACCCGGGTGAAGTAATTTGGTACCTACATGTAGCAGGATTCATTTATTGTTGATTATGGTTTCTGTAGCTGATGACTGTAGTTTGAAAGAAACTTTCTAGAAGTCGATTATTTGAAAGGGTTAATTACATAAGAATAAGTGTGTATTGTGAGGTTTTGGAACCATCACAATGATTAAAAAAAAATTACTCAAATTTCCTGAAAGACACATGTAGTGAAAAGCTATGCAAGCGGAAATGGGTATATGGGACTGCACACTCGTGTGTGGTCCAAAGATAAGCATTTTCTTGTCATGTTTGAAATATGAGGGCATTTCAAGAGTAGTCCTTTATTGCTACTGTGATATCTTTCTGTATAAGAATAAACAGAATGAAGATGCCATAAAATGTATTGCCAGTTTGCCACCATAAATATTTTGAAGTACACAGTGCAAAACCGAGATAAAACAAGAACAAAAACCATTTAGAAAGAAATAAGATAGAAACAATTTAAAAGTAAACTTAAACTTAATGTTTAAAGCGGACATTAGAAATGAGTGATTTGGAATACTTCAAGAAAATAACAAAATATTACGGGTTTGTCTTATCTATACGTTTTGCTGATAATATGTAGATAAGATATTAATTTTGATTATTCAGTGACAATTTAAAAGCATGCAATAATAAACTATGCCTCTCATTTTTCTGCTCTTATTAAAACTAACTTAATATCAGGATGAACGTTCCCTTAAAGCAGCTGTCCACCTTCTCTTTAAATCCATTTAGGTGCTTTCGGTAATGGTAGAGAAGAAAATCAACGAGATAGTGAATAGACTCAACAAAACCAAGGAGGAAAAAAAGCCTGATCTGAGGCTAGAGAAGGAAATGAGAGATAGAGAGGAAAGATCCGAGAACAAGAAAAAAATGATGGAAAAGAGGAAACAAGAAGAGGATGAAATCAAGAAGCAAAAGGCAGAAAAAGAACTGAGGTTAGTATATCAGTTCTCAAGCTGCTTGTGCTATGTTCTGATTAAAGCTCATTTGCAGTTTTGGTAGCAAAAAGGAAACTGGAAACAAACGCTTTGTACTCCTTGTATAAATAGATGTATGTATGAGATCTTTTTGTATTCCATTCCTGATTTCCCTGGAATGTGAGTGTAAATATCTGTGAGGAATGCTAGATAAAATCTATACACTGCACTTCTACCCTGAGGGCTGCCCGCTCAATGAGCTCCGTGCTTCACACATAGATAGCGTGTGAACAGTATACACAGTCCCCGATAGGTTAATTGTACAGGAGTGTGTTTTTAAGTACAATTTGCTGTTGTAGGAGTTTATATCCCTGTCCCGGTATCTGAATTATTTTTGACCTCTGAGGCTCTTAATTTTATATTTAACTTGAAGAGGAAACAAGAGCCCCAGGGGGCACGACGCTCACCTGAGGTGGATCAATTCACATCTGGTGCATGTTCTCTCTAGCACATGAACAACTTTCATTCTTCATCTATAGAGGTATCTCTATACACAATACCAAGTCTGAGCTTCCTACCAAGTTCGGTTAAAGGGAAAGTAAATCCTGGTGATTTAGTTAGCTGTTTAGTTGAAGGGCACATTGTTGATTATATATGTCAAATTTCAACACATTTGGGCCCCCCAAACGCCGTCAACAAGTAGTTAGAAATATCATTTTGTCCTCTGCTAGAAGGTCCTATGTCGATCGTGTGCGTCGTCATTTTGAACAGATAAGCCCCACCCTGTGACGTTTTGTCGGACCTCTCGGACCAGAAGTACCCGGTTGCCGCCATTATTATGCTTTTCAAAATGGTGTACTGCCAGGCGTTCGGATGCTCCAATATAATAAAAATGAACAAGACGTTCCGAATTTCAGCCAATCACAGTTCCCCCTTGGCATGTCCGACAAAACGTCATCATAGCGCGGGTGAATCAAAAATATGGCCAACCCCGATAGCAGGCTGTAGCAGACGATCATTGCTCACAAAAGTGTGAATTACTCCACCGACAAGCGTTTATAAGAGGTAAATTTTCACAGTAATGTCGTGAATTGTGCTCTTAACACTCTCAGTAGGCCAAAAGTCCAGGGTTTACCTTCCCTTTAAATTCCAATCATGGGTTTTGGAGAAGAAGCTGAAAATGTAAAAAATTTATGGATGGCGGCCAACTTGCCCCACCCCCCCCCCCCCCCCCCCCCCCCCCCCCCCCCTCCATTATGTTACCCCCTATAGGGCCACCCAGAAAAAATTCATGAGCAACTTTCATTTTTCGTCTATAGAGGAATCTCCATACACAATACCAAGTCTGAGCTATTCCTGGTTCTGGAGAAGAAGATGTTTGAAATTTACATAGCTTTTACACTTGGGGGCCCTCCCCCTGGGCCCCCCTGGGGGCCACATATACCATTTTAGCAACTTTGGGTCCCCTACCCCTAAGGATGATTCCTGCCAAATTTGGTTGAATTCCGATCATGTGTTTTGGAGAAGATCAGAATGTACATTTTGCCTGGCAGCGCCCCCCCCCCTGTCCTCCAGTATGTTACCCCCACAGGGCCCCTATAGGGCCACTCAGAGAAATTTCATGAACAACATTCATTCTTCATCTATAGAGGTATCTCCATACACAATACCAAGTCTGAGCTATGCCTGGTTCTGGAGAAGAAGATGTTTGAAATTTAAATAGCTTTTACAATTGGGGGCCACATGTACCATTTTAGCACCCTAAGGACCCCTAAGGATGATTCCTGCCAAGTTTGGTTCAATTCCGATCATGGGTTTTGGAGAAGAAGATGAAAATGTTAAAAGTTAACGGACGACGGATGACGGACGCCGGACAAATTTCCATCGCAATAGCTCACTCAAGCCTAAGGCTCAAGGGAGCTAAAAACTTCAAAGCAGCTTAATTATGCTGCTATCTTGCTATTTATCATCTAATATCAAAGAAATCTGATGAAAAGTTTTTGAGGGCTTACCAAACCTGCACATTACCTTAATATTCTACTTAATCAGAACATAGTTCAAGCAAGTTTGGAATGATACTCTATACATATAGCTTGCTGTAAAGGTATTGTCACTCAAGACGATTCTAAAATTGTTTTGGCAGCAAGAACATCTGAAGCCTACTAAGAACCACTAATTTTATTGTCTGACTTTAATGTAGGAAATTGACCACATCATGTGTATAACAAGGCCTTTGCTTTAACCAGAAGATGAATAATTTGATTGGAAAAAGTATCTTACATGTAGATCACTGCAGGGGGCTAGGGGCTATGGTCTACTAGGCGTGGGAGTTTCGGGTAATTTTAATGCCTCCGCCCACCGTAGGTGGTGCCGGAGGCATTATGTTTTCGGGTCGTCCGTCCGTACGTCCCCTTTTCGTTCTCGTGATAACTTCAAAACCGTTTTTTTTTGGGATTGGTTTTTAACTTGGCCCATGTATGGATATATGAGGGACGATGAACTGATTAGATTTTGGGGTCTCAAGGTCAAAGGTCAAAGGTCACAGAGGTCATTATGTACATAAAAATGGTTCGTCCTCGCAATAACTTCAGAACCGTTTGATGGATCAGCTTCTAACTTGGCCCATGTATGCATATGGGAGGGATGAAGAACTGATTAGATTTTGGGGTCAAAGGTCACAGAGGTCATTATGTACATAAAAATGGTTCGTTCTCGCAATAACTTCAGAACTGTTTGACGGATCAGCTTCTAACTTGGCCCATGTATGCATATGTGAGGGACGATGAACTGATTAGATTTTAGGGTCTCAAGGTCAAAGGTCATAGAGGCCATTATATACATGAAAATGGTTCATGATGTATGGAGTCTAGCCCTACCTATTTTAGAAATTTCAAGGGGACAGTGGTCTATTTGCTATAAAATATCTGTTTCCTTGGTGTATTTGATGATTGTAAGTCATCAAGGGTAAAGTTTTTTATTTGTACGGGATGTTAATGAAATGAAATAAATTTTCTGTCTCCTGTGCTTTTTGAGTGAAAAGATTTGTAATTTTGTTGGACCAATCCTTTTTAGAGTGTACATGTATGCCATACATTTCCAATCTGGTGATGGTGGAGGCATAAATTCCAACCGCGGTCGAGGATTCATCTAGTTTCAATTCGGGAACCCGACTATTTTTCGGGCAGGTTCCCGGTTACCCGAAATTCATATTACACAAATTATAAGCTAATATTTACCCCTAAGAAGCTATTAGCACTGTGGGGAAAACTCCTTCGTGTTTAGCACCTAAAATAAACCATTTGAAAATAAAAAATGGCAGAAGAAATCGTGGGCGCAAAATCTAATCTAAATTTAATCCATAGAAATCTATAATCATGCCAGCACCTACTGTAATAGGTAATCACATCAACACTAACACAGTTAGTGTCCCTCGCGCTTGTTCATTCATATGACATGCACATGCTTGAAAGGAAGGGGAATACTAAGAAAAAATTGTTCGAGATTATGATCTTGATGATTCTTAATAGTTTTTCACAATAGCCCTTGGGAATTTTGACAGCGTAATCGTACGGAGGCACTTTGTAGACAAACTCCACACGTAGTATTGATATTCCTGGGGAAAATGGCAAGCTTTGATTCTTAGTCTCTACACTCCTATTACAGTTAACACACATACACATTGCGAGTCCCCATGCATGGTCACCGACAGTTTCTTGTGATCAACGTGCCAATTATTGAAAGTCACACACACACATACATGTAGCACAGCAGCCTACTGTTACACATCGCCAGTACACACATATACACACAGACACGCTCATTGGATCATTTAGAATTTAGAAAATGCAAGTTATATAACAGAAACTGTTTCTCATAAATATCACTAGTTTTATTTTAAAGAAAAGGTTCTTGAACCCCTTTGCCTGAATTGCGTTTCAAAATGTGTAGCGTACTAGCATTTGTACGATAGTCGATATTAGAATTGCTTTTTCAAAAATTCATCTTTCAATAACTGTTAATGTATCATGAGATGAATATGACCTATCACATCATCATACCACCATCATATCATATCGTCATTAACTCATATAATCATATCATCAATTTATCATGATCATCATAATTACATCATCACATCATCATAGCATCATTATCATATCATCATGATCATTATTATCATATCATCATGATCATTATTATGATCATAATCATATCATCATCATATCATTATCTTGATAACCATATCGTCAAAACAGTTAGCAACATCAATATCATCTTTTATCAAACTCATCATTCATCAAAAAATATCATCAAGCCAACATTTTCTTCCCTGTCCGACCCTAACTTCATCCTTTAACTTTAACTTTTCACCCAATGCCGCTGCAGTGTGAAAGAAACCAAAAAAAAAGGGCACAAACCTTCATGGGCTGGCTGGAATATTTTTGCGTGTATCATGACTTGTGATTAACAAATGAGGTCACAAGCCCAATTTTATGAATGGAAATGTTGATCGCGCACTCTAGACACATCCTTTGTTTCCCACTGCCTTGCTTTTCACTTTCGCATGAATAACGAAGGATATCATTGTGGATATATCGCTCATGTACTCTCAATCTGATTTCAGTAATATGTTACTTCTTTGCTCAAGTTTTTCAGGAAATTGTGGGTGTCGGATCATGTTCGTTGATGTTAAAAACATCTGTTAATGTACGAGTTATGAGATGCTACATGTACATGCGAGTATGGAACGACTGTTGAATATGCTTGTAAACTTTACGCCCGTTAATCACTCTTGACTATGAGGTATTGTTCCCTACCTAGAAGGGGGAATGGCACTCAAATGCAAATTATGTCATGGGTTCGATAACCAATGAGCAAGCTCCGAATCACAGTTTGAGCTTTGCTCTCTGTGTATACAAATGTGTAAGGTTATTGTCTTACAGTAAGTTGAACGGATCGAAAGCGCATCACTGCAGTGGCGTGCTACATGGATTTTTACATGTGAATATTGAACCCCCTTGTCATCTACATACATATTAGTAATTCATAAATACTTATTTTCGGGAAACTGGTATCTAATATTTTGACCTGGGACTCGAAGCTCTTGGGCGGGACTCTGGTACCCGGTTTTTAGTCCCAGCACTGTGTTCTACCCTTAAGGCTTAATCACACATGACACTTTAAATTTTTTATGCCCCTCCCCACCGAAGTTGATGCGGAGGCATTGTCTTTTCGGGTTCTCCGTCCGTCCATCCCTCCCGCTTTCTCGTTATCGCGATATACATGTATCAAGAACCATTTGAAGTATGAACATCAGACTTGGTGACGGTATGTATCACCATAGGAAGATAATCTGATGAGATTTTAGAATAGGGAGGTCATAAAGGGGACTTTCTGAAATTTCACACTTTAGCCTTGTTATCACAATATCTCATGAACTATATGAGCCATTAACTTCAAATTGGGTACAAGTATGCGATACCATAGTGAAACAAACTTATTAAATTTTGGTTAAGTAGGTCAAAGTCACAGGTCATAGAAATTAATGGGGTTTTTTCACATTTCTTATTACCATATCTCAACTATTTTGTCTGTGGACTTCAAACGAGACAAAACGATTAAATTTTGGGTTTAGTAGGTCAAAGGTCAGAGGTCGATATAGGTGAAAGTAGAGATTTACTATTTTGGTTATTACCACATCTCAACTATTTTGTATGCATGACTGTGAGAGACTTAAGTTATGTTCATACGTACTACATACCATCGATGCTATGTAAGTCTCGAAACTATTTCCAGTACGTTCAGACAGGCCATGATCGACTTGCTTCTATCACCCACTCGTGACTATTCATCGCTCACTCGCTGCCAAAACAATAATTACTGCGCCACACATGGTGACCCGAGTATAATTGGTATATATGCATGGTCAAAACGCGCGGAAGTTTGTGCACAGGGGTCATATCATGCGAAGTTTTTGTTTTGAATAATATATTATTTGTCTTCATAAATCAACATAACACAATAACAATTCATTTGTAATATATCGATAATACAATCAACTAGCAAATACATGTGTTGAAATAATTAATTTTAAATAAACCTTGTACATGTCAAAATTGACTGAACTCCAATCTTATACCAAAATAAAACACATGCACACTATTATCTGGTAAGCACATGTAAATCAATATCTAAAGACCATATCATATATATAAAAAGAAAAAGATAAAAAGAAGGAAAAAAAAAAACCCCGCTCCCTTACCACACAGTTGCACAGTAGCCTACCTACCCCTACATCACATGCAGTGTTGTAGCTAGAGCATTTTTAGTGGTGGTTGCAACCTCACTGACTTTGACCTGCGTGTGGAGCATAGGTGTGGAGTGAGCGCAGCGAACTCAGCTTCACGATTATCGACCAGGGGTACAGGCATGACAGGGGGCAGCGCCCCCTAAGTTTTTGCCTTATACAACATTTAAGGCCCACAATCCCAATTTCTAGATACCCAAATGACTTAAAAGAATCACACATGAATGGCTGTAACTGAAACAAATTCATACTGCATTAGTTAGTAGATATCATTATAACACTGTCTACAGTACAATGTCATTATACTGAAAAAATGTGTGAAATGGATAATGAATTAAATGCAATAAAAAAACAAACAAAATATAGCTGTGTTGTTTCATTCATTCAGCTGTACTACTTAGTACTTACTCACCTAAGTCAGCTTCACTTTCACTTTGTAACGCCTTTCCTTTTTTGTGCCCACAACTTGACCAAACCACGTAATACTAGTTAGTGGTCATATTGACCACTGCCCGGGACTAATGCAAAAATACTACGAATTTTCTATCGCATGTACTAAAGGTATGGGGGAGGAAAAAGATATTTAAAATACTTCCTATCAAATTCAGCTCTTAAAAATCTCACTCCTACCTCAAATTGCCGTTGTTAAAAAGAACTTCTGATATTTCCAGCAAAATCCAAAGTCAAAATCATGTCCAAAACCGAAGAAATTCCCGCAGATTTTTTTTGACGATCGCATGTTGTTTTTATTCCGCCGATGTTTTAGACTAAAATCGGCCGATAAAATTTTGTCCACAAAGGAACTCGGTATCGCGTGCAAACCATCGATCTCTACGATCGCGCATGCAGAAAATTGGGACTTTTACGCGTGTGCGAAAAGGACCGAATTTTTAATGACCAAATTTTGGAGGGGAGATGTCTGCGCTCGCGGCGATCAGGAAATGTACACAATGACCTCCAATACCCCGTTTCGCCATAATTGACGGTAAATTACGGATTTCATTTTTGAAATTACCTTTTCCAACATCGGTAAGTTGAATTTATTGTATTTCATGTATATGTTGGTGTCGGTTTTTGTAAATTAAATGCCGATTTTGAGTGAATGTTAGTGACTTTTGTGCAGTGGTATTTGAAAGTGTTGAGGTGTATGACTGCCTAGATTCTACACACGAAGTATAGTAATGACGCTTTGAGTGAATTTGACTGCCTTCGCAATAGGAAATCATCTTATTGCGAACCAACCCCACACGATATGTCCCCGGCCCCTTGGTCGCGGACACCGCCGGAGATGCGGCCGGAGGCGTATACATAGCTAGCTAGCTATACGTTCGGATTACAATCAATTTATATTTGAATTTTCACGTTAGTTTCAGGTTATACGAGTGTATTATACTTACAAGTCAAGTCAAAAATAATATTTATGGTCAATATCAAAGCACAACAAGGTCATTTCTGCGCATTATATGTGTGTTTTGGGGCAATTAATACACATCAAGTTTGGGGAAATAGTGGTGGGCGGGAGACTGATTTTCAGCCCGAGTGCCGGGCGGAAAACGTGAGTAGTGGGCGGGCCCGCCCACCGCCGCCCACCGTAGCTACATCCCTGATCACATGAATACATATATTACATTACAGCACCAGATGAAACAGACAGAAGGATAATAGAAAAAAGTAGGGAAGAGGGTACATCACATGAATACATACATTACATTATATTATGGCACCACATGAAACAGACAGAATTATAATAGTTGCGAGTGAAGATAGCAGCGAGTGAAGCAGCGATTGCGCTCACATTACAAATAGTCACAAGCGCGGTGCAATGTGCCTGCCGGGCTGAAATGTACTATTCATGTGTTAATTACACAAGTTATGTTTATACGTAGTACATAGCATCGATGCTATGTAAGTCTCGATGCTATGTAAGTCTCGAAACTATTCCAGTACGTTCAGACAGGCCATAATCTACTTGCTTTTATCACCCACTCGTGACTATCCATCGCTCACTCGCTGCCAAAACAATTACTGTGCCACACAGGGTGACCCGAGTATAATTGGTATTGAAGTTTGTGCACGGGTCATATCATGCGAAGTTGTGAGTGAAGATAGCAACTAGTGAAGCAGCGTTTGCGTTCACATTACAAATAGTCACAAGCGCGGTGGGTGGTCTACCGCAAAGCATCGATGCTTGTCGCTGGATCCTGAGATTTACTCGCTGCCAGAATAGTTTCGAAACTTAGCTCCAACTCGCTTCTATCTCGTGACTATCTGCGTTCATACAGCGTTTGGTCTTAAAACTATCTGGTCATGACCAAAATAGTCTCGAAACCTAGATAGCATCGATGCTATCACTCTACTCGCTGCCAGAATAGTTTCGAAACCTAGCTCCAACTCGCTTCTATCTCGTGACTATCTGCGTTCAGACAGCGTTTAGACAGCGTTTGGTCTTAAAACTATCTGGTCATGACCAAAATAGTCTCGAAACCTAGATAGCATCGATGCTATCGCTCTACGTGTGAACGTACCTTAGGTGATCAGACTTGATGTCAAAGGTGAAAGAGGTCAATTAACATGTAAATATAGGGGTTTTATTCTGGTTATCACAATAATTAAAAAATAGTTTGAGCCATGAATTGAACTGAATTTAGACGATTTATTTAGGGGAGACAGTCGCATTTATCTTTTTTGTTTTGTTTGTGTTTTGTAGTTATCCTTTTAATAATAATAATAATAATAATAAAAAATGTAACTTATATAGCGCCAAATCATTGTCTCATCTTACAGGAGCTACACCTCTCTCATGAAGGAAGACAAAATGACATCAAATTCTGAAAACACAGCAGAAGATTTGGAAGATGACTTCATGTGACATCCAGTATTGTGTTTGAGATTGGGAAATGTTTTAATGGAATGGATGCCTCCAATCTAAGAACTGACATTTCTCTCTACTGAACGTGCTTGAAGTTCTGCTGCACTGACTGTGTAGAATTATGCTCGAGAATTCTTTTGAAGGCCTTGAAAAGTTTGGTGGCAATATGTCTCAATCAAGGCTACCATCTGCCTGCAAGTATTTACTTGATGGTGTCTTAAAGACAGTTATCATGTTTTGGAAGCACAGCAACTAGGAAATGTACCAGGGAGTACTGGAGTTGGCCCACAGCCGATCGCAGCTACGGACACGCATGTGCATAAACATGCATGATCAGTTGTGACCATAGGATGACGTTATTGACGACATCTAAGATTTTATTATTTCTGATGATTGTATTAAGTTAATAGCCCTCCTATACCTGGTAATGTATGGGATACAAAATGACCAAATACCTCAGATTTTGATACTCTCATAAATGGTGATGAAATACAAGCAAATTGTTTCTCAAAATTGAAAGAAAATTCCATATATTTTTTACTCCTTTTTGGCCACCAAGCTTTGGACCTTTATCAAAATTGATCTACGGTATCTGGAGTGAAATTTTGACTTCAAAGTGCATTGCTTTATTGATAAAATGAATTTGTAGAGTATCTCCCATTGATATACATAAAAACTTCATAATAGGAGGAACTATTAGTGTTTCTGGAAGAGAAATGAAGTCCTTCCTTGTCTAACACATTATTCAACACTCAAATAGACCACTTCACAAATGTATGCAAATGGTATTCAAATCATATGCAAGCGTTGTGAAGGACGAGGGTCAGACAAGCTTCGTCTGTGTGTACGTGTAATGTCTATGGGGAAAGTCTGAAACTCTAAGCTATTCTGGTTTATTTCTTCGATTATCCTTCTTTGTTCTTAATATCACAAGAGAGGACAAGCAAGGAGAACATCAGATATTATCATTAGTTTATATTTATAGTGCAATTTAACGGCCAAAAGTCCAATTTTTCTTGTAAAGAGAGCAAAATCGGAGACCTTCGCTCCCGGGATGGCTCGGCATCAGAGCGCTCTGAATCTATAAAATTAATCCCCCAAAATAATCAAAAGAATTATCTTAATGCCTAATTTCTGGGTTGTCCAGGTTAGGATGATAAAAATGGGATATGAAAATGAGTATCGACTTGCCTTTGCTGAGTCTGAGCCAAAAGTAGTAAACATAAACCCTAAATTTTCAATTTAAGATTTTTGTCTGCCCTTGTATATCACATGAAAGCTGAGAATCTGTAGTTTATGAAAATGTACATGTCTCTTCATGATTGCGTTTCGTTTTTTTTAAAATAACCTTTAAAATGGAAAAGAGCGCCCTCATAGTGCGACGGGACGGAATTACTAGAAAAAGCAATTTAAAAAAAAGTGAAAGGGCATTTGAAAAATAAAGTTTGGCGTTGGAATACTATATGCAATACTATTCAATGCCCAATGCCAGTTCTGGCAATATTCTGTTATAATTGGGTTAAAATTTCAACTTTTTGGTGCAAAATTGTATTTTGGGGCACTTTGACACCCCCTTTTAATTTTTTTATAGGATAAAGTAGAGTTTATAGACCGAGGTCTTATAAAGTATCAATGAACTATCATACCATCACTTCTGTACCATTAAAATTGATTCCCTTATATTTCGAGAAGAATTGTGATGTGTTCTTTTTTTTTCCGTCCCGTCGCATTTAGTGGGTATTTAAGGGATTTTAGGCGCGACGGGACGGAATTTTGCATGGAAAGTACAGTCCCATGTATGTAATTTGATGTAAGTATACTTTTTTTACCCCGAGCAAGTTTTTATTCATTTAATTTGAATAAACAATAGAGAATAAAAGTTTTCTTACTCGAACAATGTAGTTCTACCACATTTTTTTAGAGAAAAGAACTATTTCATGATATCAAAAAAATTTCTTTTCAAAATCCCCATTTGTTTTGTACATGGTGCAAAAGTGTCCATCCTCTCTAGTGATTTTATCTCTTTAATTTGAATCAACAATAAATCTTGCCACTTCCCTGTGCCTTAACATTGTAGTTCTACCATATTTTAAAAGAAAAAAGTACAGTTGGACAATATTTTTTAAAAAATTTGAAATCCCCATTCATTTTGTACATGGTGCAAAAGTTTCCGTCCCGTCGCATTCCGTCCCGTCGCGCGACACCCATTCATCAATTTTCAAATTTAAAAAAATTGATTGGGCCAAAATCTTAGCTTCATGGTTGAATGTCATGTGCTCTATCATACTAATAAAAAATCAGGATACGTAGCTAGTCTTCAATTTTAACTTCGATAGAATTTTACTTTGAATCTGTCTTACAAAATTTCACCATTCTATCGTTCCGTCCCGTCGCGCTAACAAAAAATGTTGTTACCATGGAAACGGAATTACGATCATTCTTGTGTTTGTAGTGGAATTGTTCTTCAGTGTAAACTTATTACATAAGTAAAGGTATGCAGCAGGTAGGATTTCTTATTTTCTTGTAAGGAGAAAAAATCCTATTGAATTCCGTCCCGTCGCGTTGACAGGACTTTTGGCTCAGACCCTGCTCTGTAAATATTAGATGTGTAGATTATAGGGTCAAAGGTCATACTTCGGATGACGTCAGTGCACTCTGCAGGCTACATTTCTGGATAGATTTCTTTCAAATTTTGTATGGTGATGTATCTTGGTATAATCTACAAATTTATACTTTTTGATAATGCTGCCCTCATTGTTTCGTCATTTATAGGGTGAAAGGTCATATGTCTTTTGTGCGCTCTAACATCCACATTTCTTGATGGATTTCTTTCCAAATTTTTTATAGAGATGCATTATACTCTAATCTACACACATTGTTTTGGTGATGCTGCTTCTAGTGTTGACTATAGTCCGGGCCACTGGCGACAATCTCTATGCCATCCTTTTGTTTGAGGGAGGGGAGGGGGGAGGTTCTTTTTCTCTCCTTTGAATCGCTGCCAGTGCCAGGGGATACATTCGCATTGCGCGGCAATGGACATTTCTAATTTGATTTGGGGTTTTGAGAAGGGGAAATAGACGCAGTTTCCTTGATCATTCGTTGCTTTCTAGTTTGAATCACCACATGCAATGCACCATACGGATGTCTGCCGAAAAAGCTCCGATAAATCTCTCTTTTGGCTTCAATTTGTGTTTTCTTTAATTTATGAATTATATGGTTTATCTAATAGGTGATATCACAGGGAATAACTCTGACTTCTTCACTTGTGGTACATAAGAATATTAAAAAAACAAAGGAACAGCCAGTGTTTCTAAAAATCTTGCAGTAACTTGATTCGCCCATTGACTTTGTACATCGAAAATGTGCACAGAACGGCATGGGTCGAAGCTTGTCAAAGTATGCTTGTGGGCGTGTCTGTGAATAGATTTGTGAGCTGGTCTATTCTTAGGATGGATTTTCCATCAATGGCATCGAAGGGTCTTTGGTTATTAAAACCATTAATGATTTATATCTATCTACCTGTATGTCTATATTCTTTCACATGACTGCAAACAAAATTTCTTGTAATTGTATCCCCCGGCAGTATGCCAGAGGATACTTTGGATTCAGCAGCGTTCCGCCGCTGCGTCACATTCTTGTGTGCGCTCTAGCCGCCGCGTCACATTCTTGTGTGCACTCTAGCGGTCACATTTCTCAACGAATTTCTTGAGGTGTATCTTGGTAAAATCTGGACACCTACATGTATAATTTCTTGTGATGCTGCCCCCAGTGTTCCGTCTTTTATAGGGTAAAAGGCCATATTTTTGGGGATAGTTTGTGTGCGCTCTAGCGGTCGCATTTCTTAACGGATTTCTTTCAAACTTTGTATGGAGATGTCTCTTGGTATAATCTAAAAACCTATACATTTTGGTGATGCTGCCACCAGTGTCCCGTCTTTTATAGGTTCAAAGGTCATACTTTGGAGAATGGCTTGAGTGCACTCTGCAGGGCACATTTCTTGATGGATTTCTTTCAAATGTTTCATGAAGATGTAACTTATATTCTACAGGGGTGGTATTCTGAGATTTATTTTATCTTGATTTTAGTGAAATAATTTTAATTGTCATAACAAAATGTACGCTTATGGTGCATCATTGGTTAATGACTGCACAAAAGTGGCTGTGTACGCGGAATTCATCTGCGTAAACACCAATGAAATGTTGAATTTTAAGAGTTATGACAATTAAAATCTTTTCACTAAAATCAAGATAAAATAAATCTCAGAATACCACCCCAGATCTTTATTTTTTGGTGATGCTGCCCTCTATAGGGTCAAAGGTCATTTCTCCATTTCTTGTACTCTTCTGCATTTCTTGACAGATTTCGTTCAAATTTTGTATGGAAGCGTATCTAGGTAAAATCTACGTACCTATAGTTTTTGGTGATGCTGCCACCAGTGTTCCGTCTTTTATAGGGTCATAGGTCATACTTTGGAGGACGGAGTGAGTGCACTTTGCAGCCACATTTCGTAATGGATTTCTTTCAGATTTTGTATGGAGATGTATCTTGGTACAATCTACAAATTTATACTTTTTGATAATGCTGCCCTCATTGTTTCGTCCTTTATAGGTTCAAAATGTCATATTTTGGTTGCATGCATTCTGAAGGACACATTTGTTGACTGATTTCTTTCAGATTTTGTATGGAGGTCCATCATAGATTATTCTACACCTCTACAGTTTTTGGTGATGCTGCCCCCAGTGTTCCGTTTTTCATAGGGTCAAAGGTCATATTTTAGTGGATATCTTGTGTGCGCTCTGAGGTCACATTTCTTTCGAATTTTCTATAGAGATGCATTATACATTATATATGATGCAGCTCCTAGTATTGACAATAGTCTCTGCCACTGACGGCAGTCTCTACGCCATCCTTTTGTTTGAGGGAGGGGAGGGGGGTATATTGTCCCTGCTTCGAATCACTGCCAGTGCCGGGGGATACATTCGCATTGCGCGGCAATGGACGTTTCTAGTTAGGTGGTCTGTTCCACAGACCACCTCTTAATTTCGTCAGAATTTTCTTTATTATTATTATTTATTTATTTATTTTTATTTTTCCCCCCCCCTTTCTTGTTTCCACGAAATCTCAAAAACTTTTCAAATTTCATGACATTTCCATCAGTAATCATGTCATGTATTAGGTCAAGCCAAAAATTCATTTTCAAGGTCATCAGGTCATTGGGTCATTGTGACGTCATCCAGGCGCAATTTTGTGAAATCCCATTATCAATCATATCTTCATAACGAGTCATCAAAAATGAACCATATTTGACACACATGAACTTCAGGTCAAGGGTCAACATAAAATGTCATCAAAACCCGCGCACGGATCATGACGCGCACGTACGCGCGCGTCAAATTTTAAAAATGCTCCAAATCACTTTTTAATCAAATTAGAGTACGGTTCAGGACATTTTAAGCATTTCAAAATTTTCTGTCCGTGCGTGCACCGCGTACAGAACGTAAAAACGCTGTTTTTCGCATGGTTTGCCTTCTTGACACTATTCTTCACAATTTTCAACTATTTACAGTCATTCTCGACCTTCCATAATGCCACACGCGCGCGTCAAGCTTTCAAATTCGTGCGTGCGTCAATGGCCATTCTAATGTAAAAAGTGGTAAAAACATGCCATAAACCCGCCATAGCTTGTCAGAATTCGCGGAAACCCCCCAATTTCTTTACATATTCTGAAAGCCTGTGAGTTGTAGTTTTGAATTCATGCAGAATTTTTGCCGATCGCATGTTCTGACGTCATATTTGCATATGCATGAACTCAAAAAAATGATTTTGAAAAAATCGTCATAATTTTTGTATTCATTTTATAATACTTCAGTAATAGGTTGTCGATTTTTCTCCCAAATTTTGATATGTTATAGCTGAGACAATTCTCTACTAGATCAGCCATGACCATTTTTCATTTTTATGACATCATCACAGTGAAATTTTCAATTAAAGATGCCATGTCAGAATTTTCCCTATTTGCGTGTTATGTCTATGGAAGATTATTTTTTTTTCGAATCACGAATCTACATGACATTGTGATTTGAGAATCCCGTTTTTTATCTCTGTGGGAAATATTTTGGTATATTGGTCAAAGCACTTGCCTCCCATTCCGGTGACCCAGGTTCGATCCCCGGTGGGTCCATATTATTTTTTTTTTTTGCTTCTTTTTGCCTCCTTTTGCCTTTCATTTTAATACCATCCTCTTGGACTATTATAACATAAACAATCACAAACCATGTAATAAACTGCCTTAATTTGCATGTCATGCCTATTAGAAAGTAGTGTGCAGTAGTTTGCGTACAACCCTATGGAAATTTTGATTCCCTGTTGTGTATTAGAACTATGGGGTTAATCTCCCAAGTTTCCTGTATCATCATCATGATTATCATCACCATTATCATCATCACCATGATTATCATGATTATCATCACCACCACCATCATCATCATCATGATTATCATCACCACCATCATCATCATCATGATTATCATCACCATCAATCATCATTATCACCATCATATCGTCATCACAATAATCATCACCATTATCATCATCACCATCATCATCATGATTATCATCATCACATCATCATCATCACATCATCATTTTATCATGATTATCATCACCACCACCACCATCATCATCATGATGATTATCATCACCATCAATCATCATCATTATCATCACCATCAATCATCATCATTATCATCATCATGATTATCACCATCAATCATCATTATCACCGTCATCATGATTATGATCATCACATCATCATCATTATAGTATCATGAATATCATCACCACCATCATCATCATCATGATTATGATCATTATCACCACCATCATGATTATCATCACATCATCATTATTATATTATCATGATTATATTATCATGATTATCATCACCACCATCATCATCATGATTATTATCACCATCAATCATCATCATTGTATCCATCATCATTGCCTCCTTTTGCCTTTCATTTTAATACCATCCTCTTGGACTATTATAACATAAACAATCACAAACCATGTAATAAACTGCCTTAATTTGCATGTCATGCCTATTAGAAAGTAGTGTGCAGTAGTTTGCGTACAACCCTATGGAAATTTTGATTCCCTGTTGTGTATTAGAACTATGGGGTTAATCTCCCAAGTTTCCTGTATCATCATCATGATTATCATCACCATTATCATCATCACCATCAATCATCATCACCACCATCATCATCATCATGATTATCATGATTATCATCACCACCACCATCATCATCATCATGATTATCATCACCACCATCATCATCATCATGATTATCATCACCATCAATCATCATTATCACCATCATATCGTCATCACAATAATCATCACCATTATCATCATCACCATCATCATCATGATTATCATCATCACATCATCATTTTATCATGATTATCATCACCACCACCACCATCAGCATCATGATGATTATCATCACCATCAATCATCATGATTATCATCACCATCAATCATCATCATTATCATCATCATGATTATCACCATCAATCATCATTATCACCGTCATCATGATTATCATCACCACCATCATCATCATCATGATTATCATCATATCGTCATCACAATAATCATCACCATTATCATCATCACCATCAATCATCATCATTATCATCACCATCAATCATCATCATTATCATCATCATGATTATCACCATCAATCATCATTATCACCGTCATCATGATTATGATCATCACATCATCATCATTATAGTATCATGAATATCATCACCACCATCATCATCATCATGATTATGATCATCATTATCACCACCATCATGATTATCATCACATCATCATTATTATATTATCATGATTATATTATCATGATTATATTATCATGATTATCATCACCACCATCATCATCATGATTATTATCACCATCAATCATCATTGTATCCATCATCATGATTATCATCATCACATCATCATCATCACATCATCATCATTATATTATCATGATTATCATCACCACCATCACCATCATCATCATGATTATCATCATCATTATCACCATCATCATGATTATCATCAACATCATTATCATTATCACTGTCATGATATTCATGATGGTGATGATGATGATTATCATCAATATCATTATCATTATCATCACTGTCATGATGATATTCATGATGATGATGATGATTATCATCAACATTATGATCATCATCGCCATTAATATATCATCATTATATCATCATCATCATCATCATCATCATCACCACCATCATCATGATTATCAACATCATTATCATCACTGTCATGATATTCATGATGATGATGATGACGATTATTATCCACATTATCATCATCACTGTCATGATGATATACTGATCATCATCATGATTATCATCAACATCATTACCATCATCGCTGTAATGATGATATTCATGATGATGATTATGATGATTATCATTAACATCATTATCATCATCACTGTCATGATGATATAATGATGATGATGGTGATGATATATCATCACCGTCATGATGCATTGCTATTATTGTATCCCCCGGCAGTATGCCGGAGGATACTTTGGATTCAGCAGTGTTTCGCCGCCGCGTCACATTCTTGTGTGCGCTCTAACGGTCACATTTCTCGACGAATTTCTTTGAGACTTCCTGTGGACGTGTATCTTGGTAAAATCTGGACCTCTATAGTTTCTGGTGATGCTGCCCCCAGTGTTCCGTCTTTTATAGGGTAAAAGGCCATATTTTGGGGGATAGTTTGTGTGCGCTCTTGCGGTCACATTTCTCAATGGATTTTGTTCAAATTTTGTATGAAGGTGTCTCTTGGTAAAATCTGGAACCCTATAGATTTTGGTGATGCTGCCCCCAGTGTTTCGTCTTTTATAGGGTCAAAGGTCATATTTTCGTTGCATGCATTCTGGAGGACACATTTGTTAACTCATTTCTTTCAGATTTTGTATGTAGGTCCATTATAGATTACACCTCTACAGTTTTTGGTGATGCTGCCTCTAGTGTTCCGTCTTTCATAGGATCAAAGGTCATATTTTAGTGGATGGCTTATGTGTGCTCGGAGGTCATATTTCTTCTGAATTTTCTATAAAAATGCATTATACTCTAATCTGCACAAATCGTTTTGGTAATGCTGCTCCTAGTGTTGACAATATTCCGGGCCACTGGCGGCAATTTCTACGCCATCCTTTTGTTTGAGGGAGGGGATGGGGGAGGGTCTTTGTCCCTCCTTCAAATCGCTGTCAGTGCCGGGGATACATTTCGCATTGCGCGGCACCAGCAATGCACATTTCTAGTTATATCAGCACCATCATTATATCATCTTCATCATGATAGTCATCACCATTATCATCATCACCATAATCATCATCACCATAATCATCATCACCATAATCATCATGAGCATAATCATCACCATCTTACCATCATTGTTGTTGACCCTATCACGATTACTATCTTGCCCAATCATCATATCTTACAAAACAATTTACTAGTTCAAGACAGACCAGCTAATTCGTCTTGAGTGACGAATTAAATTTCTAGTTGTGTTTTAATTTTGTCCATAAATTAATCTTCTGTAATGAAAGAGAGTTTAGTAGTCAAATATGCAGTATGAAGAATTATGGTTTCGTAATTTAGAGTATTCTTTGAAATGTTTCAGTAATTAAAAAAACCAGGGCCATATTCAGAAAACTATTTTATCTAGTACCGGTATGTTAGTGAAAATTACTGTATGTTAATTGTCATAAACACTTACAATTGGTGCTTGCACAAATGTCTCTATTAACTATGTACATAAGAAGCTAGCTTTGAGCAGACATTAACCAATGACTTGTCCATACATGTACCTTTGGATTTGTTATTACTATTAACCACGGGCGTAGACACGCATAATTATCCATTGTTAGTGGGGGGGGGGGATGATCTATTCATCATCCCCCCCACTAACAATAGAAAGTGTCTATGCCACTGCTATTAACATATTCTCATGAACATAAAAGAGAATTAACTTTTTGGAATAACACCCTTGGTGTATGGTATATCCTTTCAAAATCCAAAATAATTCTCAGAGAATAATCAGATCATTGGCGGTAGAGAAAGAATAGAGAATTTAAGTACTTCCATGCTACAACATTTTTGAGCAATTGTTAAAAATGAACTTTCAAGAGTTAAACATTAACTTTCAATAACTTTTTTCTTGAGCAAATTGGGCAAAGATATATTGCATTGGTATTATATTAAAGGCATAGGTTTCTGTTTGATGAAGAAATTTCAATCTATTCTGAGGCTAAACTCACATTTTTCGACGGGATTTGCCGCCCACGGCATGGTAGGCGTTAAATTCAAGATCACCGATGATATGGTAATTCAGTTATATCATACAAGGAGAGCTCTTATTTACTGTGGACTTGTGTACCAATATAGCTTAACATACTCTCCTTTGAAAATAATTATGTCTATTCTCTCTTGTTTTTTTAAAGGTGGAATCTACAGACTGTACATGTACATGTACATTTATTTAATTATTTTGTTTTACAAAAACAAATTAATACATTTTTCTTGTTTTGTTTATCAAAGATATACGGTAAGGATTAGAGCTGGGTTTTAGGTTTGATTTGGTCGTGGGTTGACCTTAGCAATTTGGTTAGTGTAGCTAGGTAGGATACTGAGCACTGAGTACTTGTCATCAGAGCATGTTGTCTTTACTTGCAAAAATTCATGAACTTAATTATTCTCTATCTAAATATTTTACAAGTTTATTTCCCCATATTAAAATGTTCACCCAATGTTCACTCATTTCCTTGTGTGTTTTGAATTAGTAGAGCAGAAGGTATTAAATTCTCCTCAGAAAGCTTCAAAGAATGATGAGAAATATCAATTTACAATTTACAAATTGGGCATGTTTATACGTAAGTACAATAAACAGCATAAATATATGACATGGACTATAAACCAGTGAATGTACTTTATTTTATTCTGAAATCCGTAAAATAGTTTAGTCAGAATAAGGAAATACAGTGGAAACTCAGTATAACGAGGTCCTTATGGGACCATCAAAATTACCTTGTTATAGCAGGAATCTTGTTATATCAGGATAAAAAAAACAACAGAATATAAAGAGCTGGGACGAGGAATATTACCTTGTTATATCAGGAATATTGTTATATCAGGAATATTGATATATCAGATCTCTTTATACTGAGTTTCCACTGTATTCAAAATCATGATTTTGCACTTTCCCAGAAAATATAAGCAGCATAATTGTATCCCCCGAACTAGTGTTCGGGGATACTATGGATTTGGCATCGTCGCGCCGCGTCCGCGTCCGCCGCAGAGATTTCCTTGTGAGGGCTCTACTGGCTGCAGTTTTTGTCGGATGACCTTCAAATTTCGCATGGAGGTGCATTATGGTATTAGATGAAGACGAATATTGTTTTTGGTGTGGGCGGAGTCATGGTTGCCATGGTAACCATATTTTTTAAAGAAATGGTAAAGAATTTCTTGTGAGCGCTTTACCGGATGCAGTTCTTGTCGGATCATCTTCATATTTCGCATGGAGGTACATTATGGTAAGATGAAGACGCCTATTGTTTCTGCTAATGACCTTTAGTGGCATGACGTACACTTCCACACTTGGTACTGTCAAAACAACTAAAAAATGACAAAAGTACAAAAAGTTCAAATTTGTCAGCAGTGATACCCGAGGTCCCAAATTGCCACTTTATCCATTTCAGTCACAACATTGATTCAAATGGGGGATGGGTGACGGGTTCGGGGGATACATGTACTCGCACTGGTCCCCCCTGCAAGTGCTCTAGTTTTTTCTCTTTTATTTTGACGCTGTAAATACAATTTTTATCTGCAATTGTATTTTAATTTCATTTCTTTTTTCATTGAATGTGAAAATGAAACTTAAAATTGATACTGACGCGAAGGTACAAGGTATCATAAAACATTACTGATCCCTAAAACATATAACAGTTACATGCTTTTCAGCCACTAGTCTAAGAATGCTGAAATGTTTCTGTGAAATTTAGGATATCGAAATGTTCCTTTAGATAACCCATGGGTAAATGAAAAGACATGTAATCAGTCTTGGATGGACATCATGAAGGTGGGAGAAAAGAGAGAAATTAGTAAAAGATTGTTAGAGAGAGGGACAAGTACAAACTAGAGTTATACATGTATCTTCTGTTTTTATTAGCCCACCTTACCTAGGGGTTTTTATAATTTTTTACTTCAATGTAGCTTATTAATAATTATCAAAGATAATTTTTGAAAATACATAAATGTACCTTGCATAAGAAAATGTCAAATCCAAGAATCAGAGAGAGAGCGAAGAAAGAGGAGTGAGGCAAGATTGAGGACTAAAGATGTTTTCAAAGCCAAAAAGACAGAGAGAGAGCAGAGGAGCATGGGAAGATTCTTTGATACAGTTGAACTTCATTGTAATGAACTCTATTGGGTCCAAGGAAATTATGTGTGTACATGTATCTTGTTATACCGGGGCTCTAATACAATAGAAACAAAGAAAAAGGAGCAACAAACTTTATTATAACAATGAAAGTTCTTACAACAGTCCACTGTACTGCATATGTCGGGGGCTTATTTTAATTTTTTTTAATAAACAGAAACATTTAGAGAGGAAGACAGAAAGGAATGGGAAGCTGAAAATGCAGACTTTTTAAAGAGTGAAGATAAAAGAAAGTAGTCATCTTGAATCATTTAGCTATACTACGACGAGATGTACATGAATATCTCATCCCGTATTCTTTCATCTTTCTCTTTTCCTTCCATTTAATCTCTACCACTCTTTGCACTGTCTCTTGATCTCTGTTGATCCCTATATTAAATTTGTCTACCAATCCAACTCTCATCTCTTCCTCTCCGTACCCATTGCAAAAATAACAGGAAGCCACCGGTAAGCTACCGGGAAGCTATCGGGAAGCTAGCCAGAGGCTAGCGATAAGCTACCGGGAAGCTATCGAGACGCTATCGAGACGCTATCGGGAGCTGGCCGATGCTGGCCAATCAGGCCGATCAGGCTTTTCAGGCTTTTCACGCGTATGCGCGAATATCTTCTTTCGGTGGTATGTCATGTAATTGCGTGCACGAAATTAATTTCGTCACCACAAAAATACACTTTCGCAGTACGAAATGTAAATTGCGTACACGACATTCATTTCGTACCATACGAAATGACTTTTGTTGCAACGAAATTGTTCTTAACGCAATTCCGTACACGAAATAGATTTTGTACCATACGAAATGGCTTCGTTGAACGAAATCCATTTAGTGTTGTACCTAACGCAATTCCGTACACGAAATACATTTCGTTGCAACAAAATTTATTTCATGCGCTACTTAGCGCAATTCTGTACATGAAATGTATTTCGTGGTACACCCAAATCCATTTTGTCTCTGTCTGTCAACTAAGGGATATAAGATGGTCGCTGATTGGCTGCCGTGTTGATCTTGCTTTGCTATGTCCACGTGCCACTGATCATCTGTAGGAAAGAATTCTCTCTGTATATCGTGCCACGTGTATCTTGGACTGGAATCCTACATCAAACTCGGATGCAAGTCGACTCGCCACCGAGTTGTCTCGGCATCCCTTAACTTTAACCATGAGGAGAGAGAGCGACAAGAATTGCGTTGTGGCACTATTTGCTTCATAAAGGCGTACTCCAGCCTGAAAATTATGTCATTTGAATAGACAGAGTAATATCAAACAAGCAAAACACTAAAAAAAGTTATCAAAATCGGACAACGAAGTTATGACATTTTAAACTTTTTTGCATTATTTTGGTGAAACAGTTCTGTCAGGATCGAGCAACCCGATAACATCATACCCCACTTGTACCTTTGTAATTTATTATATAAAATTATAATTGTTCAAAATTTCTCCTCCAAGAATGCAAAAATTGGACTGAATGCTGATTTAATGTGTGAGATCATCACTTTTGCTGAGACTTATATTGTTACAAGGAAGACAGGTTATACGCATGTATGATAAAATGAAATAAGGCCAGGTGATGGTTCCGGGTGGATGAGTCCCAGCCTGCCTTCTCTCCACTCTCCTCCACCGCTTAACCCAAATCCTAAATCCTACTCTAACTCTAATAGCGCTAGAAAAACCTAACCTGAGGCTTAACCCTAAACTCTGAACTTAACCTTACGCTAACAAAAAATTACAATTAAAGAAAAAGAAAATTCGATCATGAAGCCAATTTTCCGTACGTTAATAACTGAATAATGCGAATTCCAACCTTAAAACGATACCAATAAATACCAGTATACATGCACAATCGAGTTAGGCGCGGGCCAGATAGTGGCGTGGCATGGGCCTAGGCATGATATAAACTTGAGCTGGGCCGAGCTCAAGCTCGGTATGCAAATAGGGGGCAGAGCTTGATGCTATGATCAACAAGGCGGCCAATCAACGACCTTCCTATATCCCATACTTGACAGAAAGCATTGCGTCCACGAAATGAATTTGGTGTACCACCAAATTCCGTACGGTACGAAATAAATTTCGTGTACGGAATTGCAATTTGTACAAAACAAAGTGGATTTCGTACGAAAATGGTGTAAACATGGACGGACTTTACAAGCGAAAACTCATCGCCCCATACGCGAATGCCTCGTCTCCTTCTCGGCCTGTCGCTGATTATCGATTGCAAAATAAAATCTATTGTGACGTCATAATGGATATTTTAGAACTGCCATGGCACGTGTCTTTGAAATATAATTTATTGTGAAATCGAAATGGATAATTCATTTTGACTCGTACCGTGACGCAATCTACCATTCATCTGTTCCTAACTTTGAGGCTATGATTATCCCCACATGTTATGCAAACAAATGTGATAACAAATTCTTCAAAGATGTATTTTTGTACAAAATATCCCGTCGGTGATATTTATTTTTTTCACTAAAATTGTTTGGTGTTTTTCATTTTTAAAACAGGTCAAGATTTTTTTGTAATTTTAAATTCTCTGCGTATAACGGGCTTTACTTACCTTTCTTTTTTTCTGAGCGGGGATTATGATAATAAAGCATTTATATGTACTACCTGTACCAGAATAATTTAATTGACAAAAAGATTTTTTTTAAATCTTTAGTTTGTCTCTTGATTAAAGCCTTTTCCCGATTTTTATGTACATGTAAAATCTAACAGTTTGTATACTTTTTGTGTTTTGCCGTTTATGAGTGAAAATGAAATAGAATTATTGGGGGGGGGGGGGGGGGTGGCGGGCGATAAATTGTATTAGAAGTCTAACTCTGAAGTGTGTCCAATCTACAAACACGTGTTCTGATTAACTCTGTCAATATGGTGGGCGGAGGCATGTTTTCGGGTCATACGTCCGTCCGTCCGTCAGTCCCCGTTTCGTTCTTGCGATAACTTTAGAACTTTCAATGCAGGTACCTTGATGTTATTTATCCTTTCAATGTAGGTACTTTGATATTACTGTTACTATTTCTTTCTATGTTATTTGTTTGCATCCATTTTTATTAAGTGAATTGCTGCTTCATATATAAATTCTGATTTATTCGCTCTTCTCATTCTCCTGACGACGGCCAGAGCATTCTGACCGGAACGTGGAGTTATTCCAACTCACATGGTTGTACCGCAAACCTTTTTTTCTGAACTTTAGAACTGTTTGATGGATCAGCTTCTAACTTGGCCCATGTATATATATGTGAAGGACGATGAACTGATTAGATTTTACAGTCTCAAGGTCAAAGTTCAAAGGTCATAGAGGTCATTATATACATAAAAATGGTTCGTTCTTGTGATAACTTAGGAACCGTTTGGCGGATCAGCTTCTAACTTGGCCCATGTATTCATATCGGAGGGACGATGAACTGATTAGATTTTGGGGTCTCAAGGTCAAAGGTCACAGAGGTATTTATGTACATAAAAATGGTTACTTCTCGCGATAACTGAAGAACTGTTCGACAGATCAGTTTCTAACCTGGCCCATGTTTGCATATGGGAGGGACGATGAACTGATTAGATTTTCGGGTCTCAAGGTCAAAGGTGAAAGGTCAGAGGCGTCATTATGTACATAAAAATGGTTTGTTCTTGTAATAACTTCAGAACTGTTGACGGATCAACCTCTAACTTGGCCCATGTATGCATATGTGAGGGACGATGAATGGATTTGATTTCAGGGTCTCAAGGTCAAAGTTCAAAGGACATAGAGGTCATTATATACATAAAAATGGTTTGTGATGTATGGAGTCTAGGCCTACCTATTTTAGAAATTTCAAGGGGACAGTGGTCTATTTGCTATAAAATTGATGATTGTAAGTCTTCAATGATAAGTTTTTTATTTGTACGGGATGAAAATGAAATGAAATAAATTTTCTGTCTCCTGTGCTTTTTAGTGAAAAGATTTGTAATTTTGTTGGACCAATCCAGGCGCCTGGGAACGATTTTGTTACTGTTGCTGTGAGCCAAAAAAAAAAGGACCTCGGCATTTTAGTGTCTCTTTTTACGTCCAATAATCTCTGACAAGCAAAAAAGAAAAAAAAAAAGGTCCTCAGCATTTTAGTGTCTCTCTTTAAGTCCAAAAATCTCACAAGCAAAAAAAATAAAATTGCAGGGGGAGCTGTGCAGATCAACTTCAAGCTTGGTTCATCTATGCATATGGGAGTGATGATGATCCGAGTTGATTTTAGGGTCACAAGGTCAAAGGTCACAGGGGTCATTTCATATATGAAAATGGCTTGTTTTCGCGATAACTTCAGAACCATTATGCAGATCAACTTCAAACTTGGCCCATGTATGCATATGGCAGTCTTGATGATCCGAGTTGATTTTGGGGTCACAAGGTCAAAAGTCAAGGGGTCATTTTATATATGAAAATGGCTTGTTTTCGCGATAACTTCAGAACCATTTGGCAGATCAACTTCAAACTTGGTTTGTATATGGGTCATTTCACCAGCTTGGGACACACTTCCAATTTTCATACTTACAAAATTTAATTGGAATTTTATCATATGTCTTAAATATTTTTTCACAATTGGTTTGATGGAGTTTGCACGTCATACACAAATCTGTGAAATGATACTAAATATGATTTCACTTGAATTGATTTTCTTTTCATATTTCATATTTTTCCAGCAAATTTATAGTGGAAAAAGTGAGAAATTTGTGACATGAAAAATTAGTAAATGGTGAAGTCTAGAAAAAGTATGATGATTAAGTTTAATCTATCCATACTTTTAAATCAGATCAGTGTAAGTACCAAACTTTCAGGTAGATTCATTTTTCCTGTCATTTATTACTTTGAAATACACAATTCACCTTATCCAAAATTGAAGTGTAGGACGTAACAATGGTGTCAGACTTTCCTATAATTTTAAATGTGTATAAAATATATCTTACCTTAAAGTGTTACAAAATTGGCTTGTAATTATTGCATGTGACCTATTCTAAAGCAAAATAACATTTACAGTGACAAAATAATAGTTTTGTTGTAAAAATAACAAATATTATGGTTATTTTAGACGTGTTAATAATGTTACGTCATGCACACATTTTAGACAATTTCTTGTATAACATCTATGCTAAGCTAAAGGTGTCAAAAACGCGGATAAAGCGCTATAACACATACAAGTTATAACTCGGTATAAAGCGGTATGATGCAGCAAAACGCAGTGTGATGCGGTATATCAAGGTTTAAAGCGGTATGACGAGTTAAAACGCGGTATTAATATACGTAAAACAAGATAAAGTATAACATGGTATGAGCCTGATCATGCAATAAGGTATGACAAGGTTTAACAAGGTAAGACACGTATAACATGGTATACACAGGATGGGCGCGGTGTAACATATATAACAAGGTATAAAGCGCGGTATAAAAGCGGTAGGATGTGGTAAGGCGCGCTATGATGCAGATAAACACAGTATAACACGTATAACATAGTATACTCGGGATGGATGCGGTATAACATGCATAACAGGATATAACGCAGGATAGAAGCGATATATGACGCTGTAAAATGCGGTATGACGCTGTCGAACACTTAGTATGACGCTGTCGAACACTTAGTATAACGCGGTATTAAGCGGTATAACATAAGTAAACATTTTATACACCTGATGGCGCGGTAAAACGCGTTATGACGCAGTAACACCGGATGACGTGGTATAACATGTATAAGTCGGTTAAAAGATAGTATATAATGTGGTAAAACGTGTTGTGACGCAGTTTAACATGTATAACAAGGTATAACGCGGTACAAAGCAGTTAAACACAGTGTAACGCGGTATAAAGCAGTGTGATCCATTAAAACTATTTAAAACTGCGTTTTAACTGCGTTTTAAATGGACATGGATTAACATGTATAACAAGGTATAACGAAGTATGAAGGGTATGACACAGTTGAGGGTATTATAACGCGATAAAACTTGGTATGACGCGGTGTAACGATGGTATGAGTTAAACGCAGTATTGCGCGATATACAGCGGGAAATCACAATATGACGCGGTAAAACTCGGTAAACCGCCGTAAAAGGCTTTATAAAACGCTTCTAGGCCTCTGATTGGTCAAATTTGCGGTCATGAAATTCACGTGTATAATGTAATGCAGTGCGTGCTTAGCTATGGCAATAAAGCGGTATGGCGAGGTGTATAACGTGGGATGACGCGGTATGTATAACAAGGTACAACACGGGATAAAGCATTATGACGCGTTGAAACGCGGTATGCCGCGGTATAACAAGGTTAAACATGTATAACATGATATACACGGGATGGGCACAGTATAACATATATAACAAGGTATAACGCCTGGTATAAAAGCGGTAGGACGCGGTATGACGCAGATAAACACAGTAAGACGTATAACATACATGTAGTATACTCGGGATGGACGCGGTATAACATGCATATTACAGGATATAACCCAGGATAGAGGTGTTGTAGTCGAGTGGTTTAAACACTGAACCGGAGATGGGAAGGTCATGGGTTCGAACCCCGGAGCGGCACTACTGTTCTTTGACAAGACATTAATCTACATTTGCCACTCTCCACCCACGTGTTAAATGGGTACCGGCAGGAATTAATTCCTTGAATGCTGTGAGCACCTAAATCGGTAGCCTATAGAGCCGGGGTAATATTGGAGCGCCTTGAGCACCATTCATGGTGGATATGAGCGCTATATAAATATCCAATATTATTATTAGAAGATGCGGTATGACGCTGTATTATGTATATAAAGCGGCATAATACGTATAACTCGGTATAAAGCGGTATGCGGTAAAACGCTCTATGACGCGGTATAACATGTATAACAAGGTACAACGCGGGATATAGCATTGGCGCGTAAAATGCAGTATGACGCTGTATATCGAGGTTTAAAGCGGTATGATGAGGTAAAACGCGGTATAAACACGTCAAACAGGTATAACATGATCCTGATCATGCAGTAATGTAAGATAAGGTATAAAGGTAAAACACGTATTGCATGGTATACACGTGATGGACGCGGTATAACATGCATAACGGGGTATAACGCGGTAAAGAATAGCTATGACGCTGTAAAATGCGGTATGACGCACACAGTATAACGGTATGACGCACACAGTATAACTCGGTATTAAGCGGTATAACAGGTATAACATTGTATACACCTGATGAAGAGGTTGAACACAGTATGACGTGAGAACCACGGGCTGACGCGGTATAACATGTATAAATCGATTAAAGACAGTATAACGTAAAACGGGTTGTGACGCGGTTGAACATGTATAACAAGCTATAACGCGGTATAGGCCTAAAGCTGTAAACACAGTATAACGCGTTATAAAGCGGTGTGATGCATTAAACCTATTTAAAACTGCGTTTTAACATGTGAAGTATAAAGGGGTATGACGCAGTTGAAGATATAATGCAATAAAACTTGGTATGACGTGGTGTATCGATGGTATGACGAGTTAAACGCAGTATAAAACACTGTATGACGCGGTTAAACGCAGTATTACGTGGTATACCGAGGTAAAACACGGTATGGCGCAGTTAAACGCAGTATAACAAGATATACTGCGGGAAAACATATGATCCGGTTAAACGCAGTATTACGCGGTATACAGAGGTATAAAACACGATATGACGCTGTTAAACGCAGTATATAACGCGATGTACAGCGGGAAAATCACTGTATAACGCGGTATAAAGCGCTATAGCACGTACAAGGTATAAAGCGGTATGATGCAGTAAAACGCAGTATGACGCGGTATTTTGCGGTTTAAAGCGATATGACGGGGTAAAATGCGGTATATAAAGCGGCAAAAGGCGGTATGAAGCGGTATAAGACGTATAATACGTATAACTCGGTATAAAGCGGTATGACGAGGTGTTACGCGGTATAAAGCGGCAAAAGGCGGTATAAAGCGGTATAATATGTATAATACACATAACTCGTCATAACGCGATATGACGAGGTAAAACGTATAAATACGTAAAACAAGTATAACATGGTATAAGCCTGATCATGCAGTAATGTATGACAATGTATAACAAGGTAAAACACATATAACATGGTATACATGGGATCGGCGCGGTATAACATATATAACAAGGTATGACGCGGTAGAACGCGGTATGACGCAGATAAAACACAGTATAACACGTATAACATGGTATACTCGGGATAGAAGCGGTATACCATGCGTAACACACAATATAACGTGGTATAAAGCCGTTACACTCAGTATAACGCGGTATAATCGGTTGAAGACAGTATAACGTGGTATAACGCGGTATAAAGCTGTTAAACACAGTATAACGCGGTATAAAGTGGTAAGATGCTTTAAAACTATTTAAAACACAGTATGACGTGTTACATGTATACCGCGTCATACTGCGTTTTAAATGGACAAGGTTTAACATGTATGACGTAGTTGAAGATATTATAATGCGATAAAACTTGGAATGACGCGGTGTATCGATGGTATGATGAGTTAAACGCAGTATAACGCGGTATACAGAGGGAAAACATGATATGCTGTTAAACGCAGTATAACGCGATATACAGCGGGAAAAACACGATATGACGCAGTTAAAAGCAGTATAACGCGGTATACAGAGGTAAAACACGATATGATGCGGTTAAGCGCAGTATTACGCGGTATACAGAGGTAAAACACGGTATGGCGCAGTATAACGCGATATACAGCGGGAAAAGCCATTTTCATATACATATATTCAATGATCCCTGTGACCTTGTGACATCAAAACCAACTTGGATCATAATCACTCCCATATGCATACATGATCCAAGTGTGAAGTAGATCTTCCAAATGGTTCTGAACTTATCGCGAAAACAAGCGATTTTTTCATATATAAAATGACCCCTGTGACCTTTGACCTTTGACCTCTGACCTCGTGACCCCGAAATCAATTTGGATCACATACATATGCTCCCATATGCATACGTGAACCAAGTGTGAAGTAGATGTTCCAAATGGTTCGGAAGTTATCGCAAAAACAAGCCATTTTCATGTATAAAATGACCCTTGTGACCTTTGACCTCGTGACCCCAAAATCAACTCGGACTATAGCCAAGTTTGAAGTTGATCTGGAAATTTTTTTTTTTAAGTTATCTCAAACAAACCATTTTCATGTATAAAATGACTCCTGTGACCTTTGACCCTACACCACGTGACCTCAAATTAAACTTGGATCATATTCACTTTCATGTGCATACATGAACCAAGTTTGAAGTTGATCTGTCAAATGGTTCTGAAGTCATCGCAAAAACAAGCCAGTTTCATTTATAAAATGACCCCTGTGACCTTTGACCTCGTGACCCCAAAATATACATGGACCATCATCACTTTATATGAATACATGAGCCAAGTTTGCAGTTGATCTGCCAAATGGTTCTGAAGTCATCGCAAAAACAAGCCAGTTTCATTTATAAAATGACCCCTGTGACCTTTGACCTCGTGACCCAAAAATATACACGGATCATCACTTTTATATGAATACAAGAGCCATGTTTGAAGTTGATCTGCCAAATGGTTCTGAAGTTATCGCGGAAAATGACCCCTGTGACCTTTGACCTTTGACTTTGTGACCCCAAAATCAACTTGGATCATTTTTTTTATATGCATACATGAACCAAGTGTGAAGTTGATCTGCCAAATGGTTCTGTAGTTATCGCGGAAAGAAGTCATTTTCATATAGAAAATGATCCCTTTGACCTTTGACCTCGTGACCCCAAAATATACACAGATCATATTCCCTTTCATATGCATACATGAACCAAGTGTGAAGTTGATCTGCCAAATGGTTCTGAAGTTATCGCGTAAAGAAGTCATTTTCATATAGAAAATGCCCCCTGTGACCTTTTGACCTCGTGACCCCAAAATATACATGGACCATCATCACTTTATATGAATACATGAGCCAAGTTTGCAGTTGATCTGCCAAATGGTTCTGAGGTTATCGCAAAAACAAGCCAGTTTCATTTATAAAATGACCCCTGTGACCTTTGACCTCGTGACCCAAAAATATACACGGATCATCACTTTTATATGAATACAAGAGCCATGTTTGAAGTTGATCTGCCAAATGGTTCTGAAGTTATCGCGAAAATGACCCCTGTGACCACTGACCTTTGACCTTGTGACCCCAAAATCAGATCATATTCCCTTTCATATGCATACATGAACCAAGTGTGAAGTTGATCTGCCAAATGGTTCTGTAGTTATCGCGGAAAGAAGTCATTTTCATATAGAAAATGATCCCTGTGACCTTTGACCTTTGACCTCGTGACCCCAAAATATACACAGATCATATTCCCTTTCATATGCATACATGAACCAAGTGTGAAGTTGATCTGCCAAATGGTTCTGAAGTTATCGCGGAAAGAAGTCATTTTCATATAGAAAATGCCCCCTGTGACCTTTGAACTTTGACCTCGTGACCCCAAAATATACACGGATCATATTCACTTTCATATGCATACATGAACCAAGTTGGAAGTTGATCTGTCAAATTTTTCAGAAGTTATCGTGAAAAACAAACAATTTTCATATATAAAATTACCCCTGTGACCACAGGCGTTGCCAGGATTTTTCAATGGGGGGGGGGGGGGGGCACAGGGGTGTCGATCCGTGTTCATGATACTAGGGATTATGGCACCCGGGGCAAAAAATGAACCCCCCCCCACCCCTGAGTGCCCAAACTTATCTTTCTTCAGCGAAGGAGCAAAGCGACCGAGCGGCAAATTTTTCAATTATTAACCCCAAAAAACGCAATTTCTTGTGCATTTTATCCAGGAAATTTTGCAAAAATTGACCACCGCAATTGAGCTTAGCGGTAGAGAAACTCGAATTTTATACATTGATAAGCGGTTTTCTATTCACTCACTTCTACAATCGGGAGCAAAACTAACGAAAACCATGAAAGGCTGGAGAAAGAGTCAATAAATTCAGCAAGGCTATACCTGAAGTTGAGATTTCTTTCATAAGTTGAACCTTTGCAAATGCTCTTTTATATACTTTATCCTACATCGGGGGCGCAATATAGCAGGAGTAATATGAAACATTATAATTATGATATAGCGAGCAAAGCAATTACATCTTTATTTTTTTCAATTTTTGAACCCTTTAAGCTATTTAAGAATTATATAGGCCTACTGGGGGAGCGAAACTACGAGATCCTGAAAGATAATAATTATGCCAGGGAGCAAAGCGACCGAGCTTTTGAAAATTTTCTCATTTCAAACCTTCAAAAACTAGATTTCTAGTGCATTAACTCTGCGGATTTGGGGGTGCGTAATCCGTATAAAGATTATGATTTTTCTTTCTGCCCCCCCCCCCCCCCCTCCCCTATATACGCCACTGAGCGGGGACTTTTTCGAAAATCTGTCTATACAACTTTCATTTCAGAGCATCTCAAAATGTTTTTTTAATGAATAAAAGGAATACACGGATCTACGCCAATGGACGGAACCCCTCAATTGAGAATGACAATGCGAGCGAACGAATTTTCTTCCATATATTTTCGAATTGAAATTATGGCATTTCTTATTTCCTTACTTCTAATCAAAGAATGTGATGGTATTTCAAGGTCAAACATAATGAGTTTGGATAATTATTAGTTTTAAATTAATGTAACATAATTATATGGGGGATGATAAGCTAGAGATCGAATTCTTCATAATGTGCTTGTCTGTGAATGTATTTTGAGCAAGAGATTTCCGTAATCCCCCCCCCCCCAAAAAAAAAAAAAAATAATAGACTAGTCCAGAATTGAAGTAAGAAATCCTTGAGATTTCATTGGCCAATTTGCTGGGCGATCGCCGCGGTTTAATCTAACTATTCACGTTTCATGAATAATTCAGTAGGAAATCGTGCCTCATGAACATATAATTCTTCAGGTCGGGTGTCACGAGGCTAATTAGGGGGTGGGTGCAGGGAGGGGGGAGTTTTCCCCCTTCCGCGCGAAGCTCGAAATCTGTGGCGTTTTATAGCAAATCTGAGAGAAACGGCTCGTAGCACCTTAATTTAGGCGGAAAGTTATTTCGAGGTCCGGACTGCTTTTCAGTTATTTGGACGTAATACTGCACTGTAACAGCGATGGGTGCAGGGAGGAAGGAGTTTCCACCTTCCCGCTCGAAGCGCGAAAGTTTTGACGTTGTAGCAACTTTGAGAGAAAGACAACGGCTTGTAGGAAATAAACTTTAGGCGGAAAGTTATAGTTCGACGCCCTGACTGCTTTTCAATTACATGGACGCAAGATTGCACTGTATGTAACAGGGTTGGGTGCAGGAAGTGGGGAGTTTCCCCCCTCCCGCGCGAAGCGCGAAAGCTCTGTTTTACAGCAAATTTGAGAGAAAGAAAACGGCTCGTAACACTTTTTTTAGGCGGAAAGTTAGTTCGACACCCTGGCTGCTTTTCAGTTATTTGGCCTTCCATCTCCCGTCTCACACGCAAGAACGGGAATTTTCGAATGATTATAATTCCCGCAGAATTAAATCAAAATTTTGAAAAATGTGCCTTGAATAAAATTTAAAGCTCTGAAAATGTATAATTAAGACTCAACTAGTTGGATAGACAACGCATACATGTAAATCCCCGGGAATATGCATGCTTTTTACCCTCCAAAAGTCTCTCCTGTCATAGGTTTACACGCGAAAACAAGGAATTTTAGGATGATTATAATTCCCATAATTTTTATTTGAAAATATAAAAAAACGTGATTTACATGAAATTTAAAGCTCTGAAAAGGTATATTAAGGCTTGATAATCCAGTAAACCCCCCATAAATCCCCAGGAATATGCATGCTTTTGACCAAAAACGTCTCGCCTGCCATAGGTTAACACGCGAAAACAAGGAATTTTAGGGTGATTATAATTCCCTTTGTTTTTCTTTGAAAATGTAAAAAATGTGATTTACATGAAATGTAAAGCACTGACAAGGTATAATGAAGGCTTGATGAGTCCAGTAACCCCCCATAAATCCCCGGGAATATGCATGCTTTTGGCCTTCCAGCTCACATTGGTTAACACATGAAAACAGGGGTTTTGAAATGATTTTAATTCCCCTAGTATTTATTTGAAATTATGAAAAATGTGATTGACATGAAATTTAAAGCTCTGGAAGGGTATAATTGAGGCTCGGTGAGTCCAATAAACCCCGCACAAATCCCCGAGAATATGCATGCTTTCGACCAAAAAAAATAATTTGCCATACTACACGTGCATTCCAATATTGGGGGGGGGGGGGGGGGGGGGGTGGTGGCAAAATTTTTTCTTCTCGCCAGCCCTCCGAAAGACGCTCAGTGGAAGGGTGTAGGGTATCAGATTTTATGAGTCCAGTTTTCCTCCATAATTCTCTGACAAGCAAAAAAAGTTATCAGTTCTAAAAGGGGGATACAATTTTATTTAAAAGCCTCCTAAATCCGCCACTGATCCATGCCCGGACTGTCACGTCAGTCTTGCAGGTGGGCCTTTTTACAAGTTTTTCTCGGAGGGTTAATAGGACGACATTGATAGCCTCTTGGGCTTCCAAACTAAATTTGGTGCTCGATCCGGGTTTTTTCACAATTCAGGCAAGAGCCCGTATATGCCAACTTGGGTTTCAAGAAGGGGGCCGCGGCCGATTCGCCCCCTCTTGATCCGCCCCCTCTTGATCCGCCCCTGCTATTCTGTCATGGATGTGAAGAATATGATTGCATAGTGCTGGTGGTCGATCTCATTAAATTGAAAGATTGGGGGGAGCAATAAGAGATCATTTCTATTTTTTATTTTTTTTTTACATTTTGTTCCAAGTGCTTTATTTTTACTGTTTTTTTTTTTTTTGCTCAGTGCTTTATTTTTACTGTAAATCATTTGTAATTGTTGTGATTTCTGTTGATTTCCTAATAAAAACACAAATAAAAAAAATAAGATATCATTATTTTCCCCTCAATTCTATTGGAGTCATTTTTTACAGATCGGTTGTAAGAGAGAAAAGAGAGTAGAAAAATGCGAGGGGGGAGGAGAGAGAGACGAAGACAGCTGGGGCAAAAGTAATGGGATATTCCTACAAAGACAGAATAGGACTGGTAATAAATCAGCTGCTATATTGGTTACTAGTTGATTCAATACAAAACACGGAGGCCACCCCCCCCCCCCCCCCCCTTTTCGTACAATCGGTAAAGGCCCTATTGCGTTGGTGATGGCTTCGGAACAAGCCCCTATATTGTTTTCTTCGCCTGTCGTCTCACATCTCTACAGCATAATATTACAAATAACTTACCGTAAGTTGGTTATATTGGTGGCGTATCCAGGAATGCAGGGAGGGGGGGGGGGAGGCTCACGCCTGACGAACAAAAAAATCATCAGATGCATTCTATTTTGAATTTTAGGACAAGCAAGGAAAGAAAATTATCACAGTTTTCAGATTCTTTCTGTGCGAGGTGGGGGGGGGGGGGGGGGGGGGGGGGGGGGGGGGGGGGGGCGGGGGTACACATTTCCTTTCATCCGATGTGTAACTAAGATATGTCAGATTCGGTTTTGGCTGGCACATAGGGGCACGTACATTCCTGGATATATAATCTTGGATACGCCACTCTTAATGTAATCTTTATATTTATATAAGGAATTGCTTGCACGCAATCTCAGTTTATTAAAGCATTATCTGTCTTGAATTTTAAAAGAATAAGGCTAATAAAAGTAAATTGCAGGTCTATAATCCCTATAATTTCCATAAATCATATCAAATGAAATATTCTGATTTAATAGAAAAATAAAGATAGCACATTATTTTTAAATAATCTTTCTCGACATTCCCGTCAGATATCGCAGTGTTTGCTCATATAGAGCTTAATATCAGGGAACATGTTTGGACCCCCCCCCCCCCCATCATCAGATAAATATTAATAGAAATTTCATAGCAAATAACTTTAACAAAAATACAAACATCTAGTCCGAGGCCCCCCTCCCAACTCTCTCCCGCTCCTCCCTGGTGCAGTTAGAGTTGATTCCTATCTGTTTTGGGACATAAGTTTGTATTTGAAGGGACAATATCAAGATTATGCCCTTTAGTTACGGCTTTACCAAAAGGCAAAATCGCTGTCCAGAAAAAGAAGAAAGAAATAAAGAAAATAATAAATACAAACATCTTGATTAAGACTATAACCTTTCCCTCTGGGCCGATCGACATGTACCACAATATATACGCGCGCTTTATTTCGGCACTGAGCACTCTTCGTATTTAAAGGGAGCGACAAGTCGCAATCTATGGGCGCTTTTACAGTTGGCTGCTCCTTTCTCTGGATCAAAGTTCAAAGCGACTTCAATTTATCGTGCGCAGCTCATAAAAGTTCGCACATTGACCCAAATTTGAGTAAACAAGATCGCGCGTTCTTTATTCCAGTATTTGAATCTCATTGGTCGGTTGCGTATGGAGGGATTCGAGTTAACGATCGCGCGAGGAATCCGGCAATTTGATTCCTTCGGTAGTGCACGATTGGACCTGATTGTATCCGAATTTCCCCGAGTCAGGCCAACTGGGCAGGCCCATGGATTACGGCTTGCCACTCCCTTTAAACTCTTTGGTAATACATAGCTCCTTGGTAATACCCCGGCCCCCCGCCCACTCAGTATGATTTAGGGTACGCGTGTGCTTGTTCCCTCCCTTTGAAAGCACCCCCCTATCCCAGGGCTGCCAAAATTTCTGAACCCCCATATCGCGGGCTTTGCGCGGGGTTTTTTCCTGCCTTGGAGACCACCCTAAATTCAAAACACTGCTCAATGTACCCCCTATCTCAGGTGAGCTCTCATTCCAACCCCATATCTCAGGACAGACACCAACCCCATATCTCAGGACAGACACCAACCCCCCTCCCAAGTAAGCTGTCATTACAATATACCTTGGAAGAGATGTTTTTTATGTTCAAAATGGTATCTCAGAACTCAATGCAGTCATACGAAACCAAACAAAAATGAAAATATCATGACATAAAAGTTCCATAACCCCCCTTTTTTTAATTTCTCAGGTGTCGAAGAGAGAGAGAGAAAGAAAAACGCCCCCTTTTTTAAATGAAATCTCCGGGTGAAAGATAAAAAACACCCCCATTTTTTTACAATTCACGGGCCCCTTTACCGGAGATTTTGGGAACATGCATGCGGTCCCTTCGACCTCCGAGGGGGGGGGGGGGGGGGGGGCGGGGGTAATACCAATGTCACAATGTCCCTTTTCGCTTTATGTTCACCCCTTGTAGGTGCCCCTATTCCCCCAAAGTGCCATTGTTTGCTGGTACCCCCCCCCCCCCCATAACTTCATTGTTCCAAATGCTCCAGTGTTTCAAATCATGGGCGCCATAATCCCTATAATATACGCCACTGGCTTCGCTCCCTCGCCGGTCTACCCCCCGAATCGGCACCCCTGCACTAGATGGAGGACACCTCTACAAATAAACTACTAAACATAATCTTACACAAACCCAGGTCGAAAATCCCATAGACAGAATTTCTATAGGTCCCATAGAGACCTATAGGTCTCTATTTTATAGGTCTCCATATAGGTTTCTATATGGAAATGGTATAGGACCCATATAATTCCTATGGGTGTCTATGGGACCGATAATCCTGTAGGTTTCTATAAGGACCAATAGAAAATCCTAAAGGTGTCTATAGGACCAATAAATTAATTAATCATAAGATTAATACAAAAGGAAAGGCTGGAAATGCTGTAGGTGTCTACGGGAACAATCACTACGCCTATAATCCTGCATCCTACGTCCTATACATATAGCTACTAAGCAATATTATTGTATCACATTCATTTTATATATCGTCAGCCTTATGCCAAAAGGGCCTTAAGGCCATAGACTTTATACAGTGATAAGGCCCTTTTGACATAAGGCCGACTAACTACACTGTAGATTACACTTTTATTTTTAAAACTAGATTACATTTTTCTTATTGAAATATGAAAATCCCACTTGAAATTATGTACATTACAATGATTAATGTATTTCTATCACAGTTCAAAGCTTAATCCTAGCATAAACACCTAAAATCTATTTCCACTAGTTTTCAAATTTTAGATTATTTTCATTCATGAATATTCATGATTGATTGCATTGGTGTATGGGTTCCAATATGAATCCAATAGAAACCAATAGAACCAACATGATAGCTGCGCATGGCACCCTTGAATTATTGAATGGGCTTTACTGGATTTTTTTTATGGGTTTTATGGGTTTTTATGGGTGCACATTTGAACAGCTGTGCTTCTTATGGAACTCCTATGGGTTCCTACAGGAAACCAATAGAAACCAACAAAACCATTAGGAATTTCCTTTTGGTTTTCTAAGGGTCTCTATATGGATTTTCGAATTGGGAAGGGAGGATCATAGTCCATATACATGTAGTACATCCCAGTTAACACCCATTATGAGACTTACGCCCCACCAGATTGACAACATTCAGTCCAAAATATTGTCAGAAGGAATTGAGACCAATATTGGCTTTCTTTTGGGGGCCTTCGGTCTTGTCTGCCGTCGTTTTGTGTATTTCGGTCGCAGATATAATATAGGCCTACACCTCATATTTTCCCCCACCCACCACTATTCACAACGCCTGTAATCCAGGTGTGTGTAAATGGGTTTTTACAGACGTGTATCAATCAGATATGATTATTTACGACTGGGACCGACCTTCAACGTCACCATCCGAAAGACGTGACTCAGTCTCGAACCTGGGTCCGCTGAATCAGTTTATAACTTCCACTGGTAGCTGGATTACAGGCGCTGGATCACAACTAAACCTTATCCAAACCCTAACCTATATAAAAGAATGCCTAACCCTAACCTTAATGTCTAACCCCTATCCTAATCTTAATTACTTCCTATCAGATGTGGAAATAAAAATTATGGATATCATTATTTGTTATGTTCAACTTTGGATGTATAGACACTATACATGTATATAGTTTTTCTAAACTATGTAGGCAGTGGCGATGGAAAATTTTCGAAGTGGAGGGCAACGGCAAAAAGGGAAAAAAAATCAAAGGGACATTTATAAAACCTTGATGGAAAATATTGATATAGGTCTACTCAGAGGCGGATCCATGATTTAGTATGGGGGGGGGGGGCACACAAATGCAGATTTGTCAACATTTGGAAAAGGTAGACCCGTATTTTTGAGGTCTTGCCAGCTTCTCGAAAATTCGCTCAGTGGGCCGGGGGGGGGGGGGGGTAGTGTTATGGGGGTTCAGTTTCCCTCCATAATTCTCTGACAAGAAAAACAAAGGTTCCATTCTAAAAGGAGGGGGGGGGGGGACAAGGGCGGATGCTTTATGGTAAAAATGCATACTTTTCTTCCTAAGGGGGGGGGGGGCACGGGCAAGAAGTGCCACCCCCCCCCCCCCCCCCGGATCCGCCAATGGGTCTACCATTATAAAGTGTAGTTTTCACATCCTTCTGTTTACTAATGCATTGTTCTTTGCTATGATATTTTTGGTACTGGTTATTCATGGATTATTATACATCCTCTTCTGGGACATCAACTGCTACCCCCCCCCCCCCTCTCTCTTTTCTCATCTGAGTTACTTTTGAAATTCCTTTGTCTTTCCATTTTTTTTTTCAGCACCACTTTGTCATCTTACTCTCAGTTATATTTATATTTTTTTCCTTCATCTCCATATCTTATTTGTCACTTTCATATTATATTCACACCAAAGAATGTTATTCTATACATATTCTCTATTAATTTTTTCTTTGCTAACACATACCTTTTTATTTTATATTTATGCAGCTTAATCTATTACAATATTTATTTGAGGGATCCACACTCAACAAGCCCTGCTTTTTAGTGGATCCCTCCATTTCAGCTCTACTTTTACAAAAGGGTAGACTATATAAAATACACATTTGTTTTATATGTTTTCGTTCACCATAAATAAATATATGTATATATATATATAATATTGGGTATTGTATTGTATTGAATATTCATTTTTATGGTTTACTATGTAATTAATTGTTATACTGTTATGATGTTAAGTCGAATTGAGTTGAAATAAATAAAATAAACTTGAACTTGAACTTGAAACAATGGTTAGATAATTGATTTCAATTCAATTCAATTCACTTTATTCGATACAATTATATAGCGTATTTAACTTAAAACACAATCAGAGGCGGCGGAACGTCACGTGGCCGGACGGACAATGAATGTTGGTTCCATCAGCGGTTAATTTCTCATCTATTAATAATAATAATAATAATAATGCATTTATTTAGCGCATTTTCCGTATATTGTGTTCAAATGCGCTTTACAATGATATTAACGGAATAAGTGAGTCTTGAGGTCTTGAGGAGCTTTTTGAAGGCACCCAGAGATTGTTGGTTACGGAGAATTTGGGGTATTACACCAGTTACACCAAGGAAATCGTGTTACATGCTCGAAAGGTGCGTTTTTAATAGTTAAACAAACTGCATCACCATTTACATCCTTATTAGAAAATATTATTATAAAGTTAGGTTTCTTTAAAGTCAAAACAAGTTGATTAATTTTCTAACCAAGGCATAAGACAAGGCATTAGACAGCTAGCTATTCAAGCATATTAAAACGTACCGGTACCACTAAGGCACAAGTATCATCAGGAGCGGATCCAGGATTGAGTAAGAGGGGGCACACAAATGAAGGTTTGTCAACTTGGTTTGTAAACTTTTCATTCTTTTCATTCACTCTTCATTCTAAAAAGGGGGGGGGGGGCACAATCGAGAAAATGGCGGATCGTCTATGGTCAAAATGCATACTTTTCTTCCAAAAGTGTGGGGGGGGGGCACGGGCCGGAAGTGCTCCCTGGATCCGCCAATGAGTATCATCATCATCATATCATTTTTTTATTTATGAGAAACATTACAAACAATTTAGCAAAGCGAGGGAACTCAGAAACTTGTCTGCTAAGTTTAATGATTTTACAGTGATTTTAACGATTGTTCTATCAGTGAAATATGCATTTAGAAACACTGATCAGAAATATCCCCTAAATAATGTTTTTGACGAGCGCCATCGTACTCGAGATGGTGGTTTGTCACAGCTGGCGCGGCTAGCTAGCTAGCTCCGCTCCATCGATATGTACATGTACGAGCTGGGACTACAGTTGAGGTTTTGTCAGTGGAAAAGAATGACAACAATTTGAGGTCAGAGATCGCTAGCTAGCTGACGGTCGACACCACACGACTGGAGTAACGTAACCGAGTATAATACTATTTATTTTGACAATTTCTTGAAGCAACCCATCGAAAAGACTTATATATTTTCGTCGATACATCAGCCTGCCGAGTAATTTTGGTAAGTGTAAATTTTGGACATATTTTTGCGTGTTGAAAGGTACAGATTTGGATAAAATCATTTGGAAGAAGAATCCGTTTCCAGTGTACTATTGGTAGTGGTACCAGTGAGACGAGGTCGGGGTGGAGACGGCGAGAGATGGAGCTGATGCTGGTTGAGGTGCGCTGCGCGCGCTGGGCCTGGGAGCTACAGTCATGACAGTGTAGCTGAGTTGGGATGAGTGGGATTCGCCATATAAGTTGTGGTTGTTGATTAATTTAATTCTGTATCTGAATCTGAATGAATATGGCTTGACCCTACTGGTAGTGTATTAGCATGATTAGTATAAATAATGCTGTGACGTCCAAAAAAAAAGTTTAATTCTTAGTTTTTAAGAATGTGATAGGCTACATGAATTACAAACTATTACAATGACAATGTCAGCATGGTCAATGACAATTTGTCTGTGACTGTGTATTCAATAGTATACTAGACCAAAAGCTTCAGTCTCTCTGTATCGTCGGTTGTTCCGCTGAGACTCCGTTTGGCTCCACTAGACCTCCGTGCATTGAGAAATGTCACAAATATTAAGGTAGTGGCTATTCTTACGACGAGTCGTAAGAATAATTTTCCGGCTATTCATACGACATGCACATACGCTCAATTTTCGTACTCTGCGCCGTCGTAAGAATAGGGTTAGGGTATTTATATGTTTTGAACACCTTCGATGTCAACTCGTTCTCACAGGTACATCGTTAAGGACTGGCAATATCGAGGACCCAGGTTCGATTCCCAGCTTTGTCATTTGTCGTTTTTTTCATTTGTTACTAACCGATGTTTTCTCTCTACTTCTTCTTCTTCTTCTTCTTGTTATTCTTCCTCCGTTTGCTTCGGAGATCAGCAGAGAGATACTGCAGATAGAGTACAAGTGGTCAGGTCAAAGAGGGTATGAGTTCAGTCAGCAGGACTAAGACTGGAGTGTAGATGACCGTAGCATATGGATTTTCAGTAGAAAGTGGAGGGCAAGAGTTGTAAAGGATTTAATTGTGGCAAAGGGAAGGTCTTGGTCTGGAAGGAGAATTAACAAGGCAAATGCCAGGGGAGCATCTTTGTCAAGACCATCAGTAATTCCAATTTCAGGCAGCTTTTTGTTGGCAGTCGATATAAAGGAGGTTCGCTGGGGTTGTAAATGGCAGCAAGAGGAGATAAAGTGAAGGGCATCTTCATCAGCATCTTTACAGAGCGGGCAGGAAGCAGTGGTGGATTTGCCGATTTTAGAGAGACGCTTCTGGGTAGGGTAAGTCTGAGTAAGGAGCTGAGCTCTGATTATTTGTGCCTTACGTAGATGAGGGGCTAATCCTTCCGGGAAGAACAATGCAGACGAAGGCAAGTGGTCAAGATCTTTCCAGAAGGAGAGGGATGGTTTAAGTGTTATGGCATTTAGGGTATCCTGCAGGACTCTTGAGTGGGTAGACTTCCTAGAGATAGACTTCCACTTTTGATATGGGATTGGGAGCTCTATCAGGCAGGTAAGGTCAGGTAGATTGTATTTGGAGAGAAGGATGTTCCAGGACTTCATAAGAGGTACATTGAGGATGGAAGCATGTATTAGCGTCCTCTTCTCAAAACGATCTTCAGGCATGCGGCATGCGCATACACTCCATTTTCGTACTCTGCGTCGTCGTATGAATAGGGTTAGGGTATTTATGTTTTGAACACCTTGTATAAATAGCCAATGTCAACTCGTTCTCACAGGTACATCGTTAAGTCAGAGGACTGGCAATATCGAGGACCCAGGTTCGATTCCCAGCTTTGTCATTTGTCGTTTTTTTCATTTGTTACTAACCGATGTTTTCTCTCTACAGAATTACAGATATAATATGGAAAAGGCTGAGGAGACAGAGAAAACAGAGACAGAGAGATTTTTACTCAACAAGTGAAGTGTGCGCAGAGTACGAAAATGGAGCGTATGCGCATGTCGTAAGAATAGCCGGAAAATTATTCTTACGACTCGTAAGAATAGCCACTGCCAAATATTAAAGATTTCCCCATAACAGACGGTTATTTCTGTCTAATTCAATACTAGCTATACAAGCTCCTTGGCTTATCAATCTGGTACTGGCCTACGGAGCTGTATATGGGATCCATATACTGTTTGTGGATGCAGATATCACAAAAAAACAAACAAAACAAATAGCCAAGGATCTCGTACAGCTAATTCAAAACAATAATAGTGAACATGGTCATGCCATATCAAGGTGAATTTGCATTTGTACATTTATGGAGGATGGATTGTAGACCTCATTAGATTTTTAGATTTAGATCATTACGGCTATTATAGCTAAAATGCCCAGTAATCCTCAAATTGGCAAGAATCCTACCTAGGGTATCAAAAAAACAGCAGAACGGAGGTATAGATAGGATTTATCAGATTCGCTGTCAATTGCTCGTGGTCTAGTGGTAATGGTGTCTCGTCATACTGTCAGAGTATTCTCTTTCTACACTGCACTCGCGTTTAAGGTCCCGGGTTCGAATCTTTCTTGCTGATAATTTTTCAGTTATGAATCGATAACGATAGCGTTTATTCCGTTATAAATAAATAACTGAATTTCAACAGTGTAAACCAAGAAACTTGACTAATTATTCACTTGTTCAGGCGGATTTCATGGCGGCTGGGCATAATAAGGACTTTGGCCATTATTACCCACGCCGATAAAATCGGCAGGGTTATGTAAAGGACTTCGTATGTTTGTTTGTTTATTTGTTTGTTTGTTTGATTGTTTGTGTGTTTGTTTGTTTGTTTGTTTGTGTACAAGATAACTAGAGAACGGGTGAACAGATTTGCACCAAGGGAATGTTCGGATAGTGACAGGAAAGAATCGATTAGATTTTGGTGATGATCGGTTGACCCCTGCAAATTCTGTGTGACCTTGAAGTTTTGACCCAAACTTCAGTTCGGAGAGTGACAGGAAAGAATCGATTAGGAAAAGAAACGATTAGATTTTTGGTGATGATCGGTTATAGGAACTTCATTTCGGATAGTTTTTTTTTGTTTTTAAGAATATTTTATTACTTCTTTTTTAAAAATAACATTTTTCACAATAATCAAGGTAAAATACACAAACATATTCACATGCAGTATCATTGTGCCAAATTACATAATAATAACAATAAGTAACCATAATATTTTACATGCATGTATTAAATAGTAGATTATGCCAAATCTGGAAGTCTTTATTGCGATAAAAAACGAGAAAAAATATAAAATATAAAATATAGTGACAGGAAAGAATCGATTAGGGAAAGAATGCAACTACTTGATCTATAGCGCCGCTAAGGCGTGGGTCTGCCGCCTTTGACGGCCTTTCTAGTTACTTTCGTGAGGCAGTCATGCATGACTGCCAATAAGTTCTCCCATTCTTTGTGCATGTCATATAGTTAACAACAAAATTATTCATACCCCTTGGAAAATTTTAGTTTTTTGCATTTTTCCTAAAAATGAATGGTTAACTGAATTTAATTGCACATCACATGAATACATTTAGTAATCATCTGCAAATGAATGCTGTTTCTGGTTTCACCTCTTTTGCATTTATAACAATAGAAAAGGTGAATTATCCAAACTGGGTGATGTTCAAAATTATTCATACCCTTGGTGATCTATTGACTTTGTCAATCAGTATGAATCCAGTCCTTGTGATTAATGCTCGTAACACTTTCTTCACACTGTCACAATGCTTCCGGAGGTCTCTACTGAGATATCAGGCCAATACCTGGTCTCCAATGGCCCAATCTCCTTGAGGATGTTGTCCACACATGCCATCACTTGGTCTTCAGGGGATTCGATGGATTTAAAGGAGAATTAACCCCCGAGTACAAATTTACTTATATTGAAAGGTGTAATATATTCCTACTTATTGGCCTAAATCATTTTCTAATAAGATATTAGAAAAGGGTATAAATAAAGATATTCCAACACCCGGTATCGTCTCCTACTCATTTACATGGGGGCTGCCATTTTCTTGCTGATTTGGATTTGTACATGAACCATTGAGAAATGTTCCGGTCAGGAAGATATTTTGAATCCAAGACCTAAATTGATTTTCTTCATTACCTAAAATCCCATATGTGACGAAAAATATAAAGTGGGTGTTTACATGATTTATAAAAATTAAATCTTTATAATGATACTTTTAAATTGTCTGGTTTTGCTTAACAAAAATCTGTTTTCTTGGGTTTGCCAAACAGAGCAGAACATAATATATGCAGCATGCATTCTGACTTTTCAAGTCCCATTATCCGAAAGCAGGTGAATGCATAGTTTGCCGCTATAGATGCTCAGGGAAGAAGCATCCATAAAATTTGAATTAATTTGCTCCGTCCATTGCGTCACAGTATGTAGAAAATAGATTTATATTAAGCGAATATCGATTTTCAACAGAAATATATAAGGAAATCTTCAGTTTAAAAATAAATTGACATATCTATTCTATATTTTTAATCTCAAATGGGTTTTTAATTTTGAAAAAGGCAATTGGGCATTTGGATTAAGAAAATCTTCTTGTACACATAAAAAAATGGCAGCCCCCATGTATTGCTAGCAGACGATACATACATGTATTGCTAGCAGATGATAAATTTTGCTCAGAAAATCTTGATTCGTATCGATCTCGTATATTTTGACGCGAAGCCATATAGTCTAACAAGTAGGAATAAATAACACCTTTGAACACTATCGTCTTTATTGTTTGAGGTTAATTCTCCTTTAAAGCAGATTTGTGTTTGCAGGTGGTGTAGTTTTAGACGTCATGAGGATAGGACTATGATGTTGATATTTTCGTTAATATTCCTTACATTTTAATGACAATTCTGTATCTAAGTTGAAACAAAGCACTCTTCCTGGAGAGACTTCCCTAGAGGCATTCACTGTTGCACTCTGTCAAGGGAAGGTATTTCCTGATACTTTTGTTCCATTATGTTTAGGGAGGCCATGGTAGTTGTCTAAAGGTTGGATGGTGCCAATTTTATCAGTTTATTCAGTAACACTGATTGACACATTTTTGATATGGACACCTGCAAGTGGGTACTCTAGTGAAGCTTAAAATACTGATCTTTATGTTCCCGTGCACTGTCAAACTGGTAGTATTTTGTGCACAGCAGCTGGTAACATGGAGGGCATATGGTCTAAATTTGGTTTACATTCATTTCGATATCAAGGATTAGTAGCTTTCATACCAAAGATACAAAGAATATACCATATGAAGATTGATATACAGTAACAGTCAATGTGGGATGTGTATGGTACTCAAAGGTTACATACTGTTATTCATGGTGACCTGACGTTAGAGTCATGAAATGACTTTAATATCACCAACATGGCCTTCCTGAGCACTCCGATTAAGAATGGGGCCAAAGAATAAAGGTGAACCCTCCCACAGGCAGTGCAAAAGGGAAGGGCTCTTCAGGAATGGTGCTTTGCTTCATAAGTAGATACAGAATTTTCATTAAAATGCATGGAATAAATGACCGAAAATTTCAATATCATAGTCCTGTCATCATGAAGTCGATAACTGCATCACCTGTAGGACACAAAATCTAATGAACTCCCTGAAGGTCAGGTGAAGCATGTGTGGACACATCCCCAAGGAGATTGAGCCATTGAATAACAGGTACTGACCTGATATCCCAGCAGAGACCCCTCCGGATGCCTTGTGACGGTGTATTATATAATAAAGTGAATTACAAGCATTAATCACAAGGATCGGATTCATACTGATTGACAAAGTCAATAAATCAGCAAGGGTATGAATAATTTTGAACATTGCCCAGTTTGGATAACTCACCTTTTCTATTGTTATGCAAATGAGGTGAAACCGGAAACGGCATTCATTTGCAGATGATAACTAAATGTATTCAAGTGATGTGCAAGTAACTTCATTTAACCATTCATTTTTAGGAAAAATGCAAAAAACTAAAATTTTCCAAGGGGTATGAATAATTTTGTTGTTAACTGTATATGTGAGATTTTCATTCAAAATAAAAATAGAAAATTCACTGTTGACAACAGTGTATTTTGGGCTATATCATATCATGGTTGAGGAAATCACTTGTTAGTTAGCACGTAAAAATTAAGTGCAGTCTATGGATGGGAATGAGGAAACCAATGCGTGTATTAAACGCAATGAAGCGCTTCTGTGCGTAGTGAATAGCACAACTATTACATGTAAGCATTACGCATGTAAATGGGGCATCTTTGTAAAGAGGAATAAACAGGCTTTTTTTAAATATTCAATTATAGTACTTGTACACATACATGTACATGTACATTAAAATGGGATCAATGCTCTATAAACTTAAATTGAACTTTTTATTGCAGAGTTTAAAAAAAGGCTATTTAAATTAAAAATCTCTCTAGCAAATAACGATTAACCGATGAAAAAGGGAAATAAACCAAAGAAGAGGGAAAAAACAATTTACAGGTAGAAATAATAAGATGAATGATGACAAAAAAGAGAGTGCAAAATAAGAAAAGAAAAGGGAAAAGAGAACAGAAAAGAAAGTAGAAAAGAAGAATAACCAAAGAGAATTCAAAACAGGATGCTCCATGAAATGTAAATGTACATGTACATGTATACAGTATGTTGCACAGGTCATTAGGATAACAATCGTGCCTAGTGCCTACTGACATGAAAAATGATTGCCTGGTCATTATGTACATTGACAGCAGTTTTAATTGTAAACATTTGGTAATTTTAAATTATTTATCTTAAAAAAACATAGAAATAACTTGTAATATATAAATAGATCATGTACACATGTATACAGCATACAGCTGCAGCTGCACCTGTACATGTACATGTACCTACATCATTTGCCAATATCCAAGCTCCAATTAAAAATGTTTGTAGGTTTGGGTTGCTGACTGCATTAATAGTTCAATTACATGTGTACAGTCAATCTACACTGTGTACAATACATGTAATTATGTATTACATGTACAGTATGTACAATGTACATGTATTATGTCTCATGTTTGCTAACTCAGACTTGGTTAATTCTCGCTACCTCAAATATGTCATTTTCGACGTAGAGGGCAATATTATGCTTGGAAATGGTCCGCATCTTCGTTAACTTCACTTCCAGTCCTTATTGAAATACTACGGCTTATGAATAAAATGAGTGCTAAAATGCTTAATTTTTTTAGTGTTGCCACGATTTGATTACTGCTCTGTTGTATGGTCGAACAGATTTCAAGCCCATACAAATAAGCTGCAAAAAATTCAGAAGAGGGCCGCAAGAATAATACTGAACAAAACATATGACACACCGTCGGCTGATTTGTTCACTAGTCTTAAATGGATGACACTAGACAAACGGTTTGAGCTAAGTCGCGTTATGATGAAATGTTTTCATAACTTGGCACCTTCTTACCTTCAGGTAGGCTTAATCAATCCTAACGATGTACATGAGCATCATACTAGACAAAGAGACATTGTATGTTTACGCTTGCCCAGATTTCACACTGATTGTTATAAGTGTAGCTCAATTGTATCTTCTATATATTTGAATGGAATAAGCTCAATAATTCGATGAGAACAGCTTCCTCTGTCAGTTCATTTTTAAGAGGATGTTTAAACAAAGTTGTAATTTATGAATAACTGAGCCTAACATACACTCAGTGCTTATTCTGTAATATTAGTATGATTTGTGCACATATTTGCGACAATCAATATTTTCATATTGGCATTACAGTTGAGCTAGTTAACTGATTTTGTTTATTTTTCAAATGAGTATTCGTTTGCGCCACGTCTATTATGGCTTTGTTTGCACTACGTCTATTATTGCTTTGTTTGCACTCTCTAATTTTACTGAGGATTTTTTATTTTGAACTATTATATATATACGTTTTCAATGCAAAAAGACAAACACTTGTCGACCCAAGCGGGATATTGTCAGCACTGCGCATGCGTGGTTTGCATGACAAACGCCATCTGTTGGCGAAATTGCGTATTTGGGGTAGCGAGAATTGTGCACTCCTGGAAATTGAAGCACATTTTAGAAGTTATGCATGAAATATTTCCAAAACAAACAAAAAACATTTCTTTCATGTTTCTTTGCATTGATGTGATATTTTTAATTTTTAATTTTATTTATTTTATTTATTGATTTAGTATTTATTAATATTATTATTTATTTATTTATTTATTATTTTTTTGGGGGGAGGGGTTTCTATGGTCAGTTAATACAAAATAATTTAAAATATGGGCAATAGAAACTTGCAATTACGCAAGCACATGCATGTACATATGTAAACAAAAATTATGTTGTATGTAAAGTATATTTTGTTTTTTGTCTCGCCTGCATGATTATATACGTATGAATCACTATTTCTGGGCATCATTGCCGTCATCAACAATCATGCTGTAATCACAATAACTTTCTATGGATTTGAGATACAATCACCAAATTCATAGCACAGGTACATCTCTAAAAGGCGCAGGTCAAATACAACATATATAATGGGATAAAGGTTAGGGGGATAGAAAGAAAGTAAGATAGGATAGAGGATATACCATGAACAATGTGAGAGATACATGTATACATGTATGTTTGAAAATTCATAAATTGATCACTGTCAATTCATTAATGATAAATATTTATTTATAATAAATAAATATACATTGATAAATACATTAATGGTAATACTAAGCCTGAGTCATATCGAATATTTCATAAACCGGGATTCGACGGCTTTGATTCGATCGAATACCGGTGCATCGATAAATGATGGGCGGTGAAAACAGACTGAGTTGCACACAGTTGCACGCAGTGCATGCACCATGCACCGGTGACCGGTCCGCTGGCATCGCGGGCATATGTATGGGCTCTCGCTGCTCGAAATTAACGATAGCCCGCTAGCCAATGGCTAGTAAAAATCACAGCGGACGAGCCAAAATCTTAAGTTTCTAGTCCGTATGGCTAGCCAAAATATCACTAGTGTCGCACGAAGCGATGCTCATTGTCGACACACCCGACAATGATTCAAATTCAAAGAATTAATAATCTTACTTTGTCTTTGGAGAGCTGAATGGAACACGTTTGTTCGATGCCAAAAAAAAACAAAACAATACGAAATAAACTTTTCGTCGCTCAATATAGACTCGACTTCATTCAGCTTCAGAGATCATTCAGAAGTAATTGCCAATTTGATGAGAGTGTGATATTAGTTATTGCGAATTAAGTAGGAACACTCGTACTCATGCCCGTATTTATCATGTTCAATTATACAATTGTCAAATTGACAATGCAGAGAGAGTGCAAGAAAATTATCGTAAACTTCAGTTCGTAACGACAAAACGATTTTTCCATAGAGAAAGCACAGGTAAAGCGCGACGTCCTCCGCGAGCGAATTAGCGAAAGTTAGCCAACAGTTTGAACTTTGAAGTCGCCTTCACGTTCTCTGCTAGTATATATGCTGTACATTACGGAGTTTCTTTTTTTATTTGATTTTTTCATGGTGGCTACGGTAGTCAAAAATCTGGCGGACTACAAATCGATGCACCGAATTTGCCAAAACGTATTCGGGATTCGATGTCTTCGATCGAACACCGGCTAACCAATCGATTCGACTCAGGCTTAGGTAATACTGGTACTGTAATACTTTATGTACATGTACATGTTCAAAATAAATTTGGACAAGTGTTATTTTCCAGGGATAAAATAGTATAACAAAGCTGCCAGCTGGAAGTTCACATTCTCATTCGTATGTATGTATAGCGAGATGCAGGCGAGACAACGCTTGGCATTTGCCTTGTTTTGTTTTGTTGTTATTTAGATAACTGTATTTATTTTTTGTTTGTAAATAAACCAAACATACGTCGACAGTACATGTACATGGAAGCCTGTAGTTGTTTTTAAGCTCTATCTTTTTAGATATTTTTAATATAAAGTATTTCTTATTATGGAATTTTTACCCTGAGTTGAATAATCAACAATAGTGATCAATGTTGTACTTGTGTTTAAATGCTAACTTTTAGATTTTTTCATAAAATTTGGATAATCTGTATTTAAGTACTCCGTGCTTTATACTGCTGTTCCAAAATGAAGTAATTTTGGAAACAGTACAGGTGTGATGATAACTTGACATAGGAGACACCTTAAAAGGATACGCCACCAGGCGGCCGTGGGGGAAAGTCAGGATTGTGTAAGCCCCATTCACTCGTACACAAAGTTTGTGCGTCGAACGCGTCCGTTGGACTATTTGGGATTACATTTTGACTGCACAAAGGCGACCGAATCTCACATGAGAGCTCGAGCTCCAGCGGAGCGTGCATGTTGTGCGGCGACCAGTCTGTCCGAGTTTGCGCCCGCGGGGCAACAACATGAACAGGTAACGATCACGGTGCCCTCTCGCGGCATAAAACCGGTCCACAATCTGCGGTTGAGTATCCCTTTAATTGAAGTGACCCTTTTGGTTCCAGACACTAACATTACATAGTGTGAGATCAATTCTACATTGTGAAGACATTCTTAGTGTCTGTTTCTTCCATTAGGCTTACCAACCAATCAACCATGGTGCCTCAATTTCAACTCCAAAGATCTCAGGAGACACTGAAGGCCATCTTTGAAGGAGACCAGTTACTATAAACTAAAAAAAGACTAAAACTGCTTTGCTCTTTGTTGGGGGTTCCATTTTCATAGTTGAAATATATGTACCATTTTCTGAAAATACAACATTTACAGTGTACAGTGTAAATGAATGCAGCAAATTTGAACATTTGCCTAAATAACATCTGAATGAAGGTATTAAGGGTCTTGTTGGTAGACTAGTCAACACTCTTTTTATTTTTATTATTTAGGCTGCAGTAGCATGATTCTGGGCCACTAAAGAAATGTCAGTCAAATGTGGTTGACCAAAAAGTGCAACCAAAATTTACATTTAGTATTGAAGTGTTCCTATTGATAATTAATTTTAATTTCCAATTTTTTTTTTTTGTAAACTGTTAGAACAGTCTGATCTAATTACCTAGTTACAAAGCCTTGTAACTCTGTGATTTACACTGTTTCTCACATTGTGCTTGTATGGTATTGTATGTTTTGTAAAGAGACCTACATGTACTGTATATTGGTCCTTTGGTTGCAAGTGAATTGTATGTATCCATATTATGCCTGCTCTATACTGACAGGGCCAAGGCAATCAGTCAAGGCTCGTAACACAGTATACATGTAGCTTCCCATTGTCCACATAATAAAATATTCCTCAAGGCCCCAGATGTTAGGGGTGGGAGTTTCGGGTATTTTTTCAAATCGGGAACCCGACGATTTTTCGGGCGGGTTCCCGGTTACCCGAAAATCATATAACACAAATTACAAGCTTATATTTACCCCTAAGAAGCTATTAACACTGGGAAAAACTCCTTCGTGTTTGGCACCTGAAATAAACAATTCAAGGGAAAAAAGAGACTGGGAAAATCGCGGGCGCAAGACCGTGATATTAGGCCTAAGCCTCCTAAATTTAATCCATAGAAATCATCGATAATAATCATGCCAGCGCCTTAGCCTTAGGTAAATAACGGTCAACAGTCCCTTGCACATGTTTATCCAAAAATACACACATGAACTTGAAAGGAAGGGAAATACAATGAAATCTCAAAGAAAAACTTGTTTGAGACGATGATCATGATGATTCTTTATAATTTTGCACGAGCAGCCCTTGGGAATTTTGACATCCGATCGTAAAGAGAGCAAGAGGCAAACTTCACGCGTAGTATCAATTGATGTCCCTGACGAAAATGGCGAGCTTTCTCTGCTACAGTCCTCATACACACATACGTGTACACATTGTAATTCCCCACGCACGATCAACGATAGTTTCCTTCTCAAACAACTCATCGCGCCGCGTCAATTATTGAAATTCACACACACACATACACACACTTCATGTACCACAGTCTACTGATATTCGTAAATGTATGCTAGTCCGATCTCTCTTCGTATACACACACAGACACGCTCATAAGATCATGCTTCTTTTATTTAGAATTTAGAAAGTGCAAGTTCATAAACGAAAACTGAAAACAAGATTTTTATATTTTTTCCTTTTTTTTGGGGGGGGGGGGTAATCATTTCTTTCTGAATGACTCTCTCTCTCTCTCTCTCTCATAAATGACAGGGTTTATTTTAAAGAAAGGGTTCTTAAACTGCTTTGCCTGAATTAAAAAAAAATGCGTGGGCCTAGTGTATTAGCGTTTAGACAATAGTGATGTAACCCTTATAAGTTATAACCCGTCCCTCAACGTTACGGCCCCACCCCTTCCCCCACGTGATGGAGATCGGAGACAATAATTAATAAATGAAACAAAGGAAACATGCATAGATGTCTTCTCAACAGTCAAGTAGTCAACAGGTAACTTTTCATTATGACATTTTCGTTGTGCATGTACATGTATTAAAATAAAAACGTTCTTTCAAAGGACTAAATGCAAAACAAAGAAGAGCTGGTATGTGTTTTCTGTCATCGGCATGATCTTCATAACCATCATATCATCATCATAACATAATTATCATATCATCATGATCCATGATGATCGTCATCATAATCATCATCAAAGACATCGATCATCATCATTATCATCTTGATAATCATTATCGTGAAAACAAGTATCATCATCATAAAAAAATATCAAAAAATATCAAGCCAACCACTTCATCCCTGCCCGACCGTAACTTCATCCTTTTACGCACATGCGGTTCCCCTTTGATATTCGATCTGTTTATACGAAGCGCCTTCGCGCCCAATGCCGCGGCGGTGTGAATTAAGGATCAAAGGAACGGGGAGGAAAAAAGGCGCAAACCTTCATTGGCTGGTTGGCATATTTTGCACATGTCATGACTTGTGGTCATCAAATGAGGTCACAAGCCCAATTTTATGAATGAAATTCTTGATCGTGCGCACTCTAGACAGCCTTTGCTTCCCATGCCTTGTTTTTCACTTTCACATGAATGAAGGATATTATTTTGGATATATCGCCATGGATATAATCTGATTTTAGTAATTTCGAATTTATTAATTGTGTGCTAAAGTTTCAGGAATTGTGACAGTGCCAAATCGTGCTCGCGCTTAATCTTGTTGATGTTAATACATCTGTTCATGTACGAGTCATATTCATGATGAGATGCCGCGTGCGAGTATGGAGCGACGGTTGATGTTGAATATGGATGAGTTTGTAAGCTTTACGCCCGTTGATCGCTCATGACTACGACATATTGTTTACTCCAAATAAGGGGGAAAGGCATTCAAATGCAAATTATATTATGGGTTCGATGAACCAATGAGCATGCAGTCTCTGAATCGCGGCTGTGGGCTTTGCTGTCTGTGTATACGAATGTGTAAGGTTTAAGGGTTATGTACTGTATTATAGTAAGTTGAACGAATCGAAAGCGCATCACTGCAGTGGGGCGCTACATGTATAAGTCGTATTCATGATGAGATGCCACGTGCGAGTAATCCGAGTATGGAGCGACGGTTGATGTTGAATATGGATGAGTTTGTAAACTTTACGCCCGTTGATCGCTCATGACTACGACATATTGTTTACTCCCAATAAGGGGGAAGGGCATTCAAATGCAAATTATGTTATGGGTTCGATGAACCAATGAGCATGCAGTCTCTGAATCGCGGCTGTGGGCTTTGTTGTCTGTGTATAACGAATGTTATAGTAAGTTGAACGAATCCAAAGCGCATCACTGCAGTGGGGCGCTACATGGATTTTTCATTGAATGGATTTTTCATTTAATGGCTGGTCGACGATGAGTAATCATTAAAATACTTATTTTCGGGAAACGGGCATGTAATATTTTGACCCGGGACCCGATGCTCTCGGGCGGGACTCGGGTACCCGGTTTTTAGTCCCAGCACTACCAGATGTTACCATCATTTTGGTCATACATGTACATGTATGTATGTGCTGTAATGCTCATGTACATTTATTTATTTATTTATTATGGTATACCTATGATGATTGACCAGCAGCACAGGGGCTGAAGGGGTCAATTTACAATCAGATATATATATCTGCATATATACAATAGAATCGCATCAAATATAAAAGATACATAATTGGAAGCAAAACGAAAATACTAAAATTTACACTACACAAATAATGAGATAACAAGTGTGAAAAGTGAGAGAAAGAAAGAAAAAGTAAAGAATAGGAAAGAAAAGGGAAGAAAAAGAAAGGAGGAGATAGAGAGAAAGAAGATTTGGGAGGAATACATAAATATAACCAAGTTAGAAAGCCATAACCATGCAAAATGAGTCATTACATCTAGGCATGGAATCTGAGAAGTGAAAATTTTTGGGATGCAAAGTGTGGGGAGGGGGGGGGGGGGAGTTTATTTCAAGATTCTGGCAAGGTGAGGGATGGTGGATTTTCGATATCGTTCTGTATTGCATTTAACTGTAGGGAAGCCAGTCATGTTATGAAGCTGTCTAACATTTGAATTACATCTAGGGACGGGAAGAAGGTGTTTGTGGTGATCAGAGTTTTTGAGTTTTTGTCCAAAGCTTAGCAAAAGGGAATCTCTTCTATCAGATAGAGTAGTGAGTTTAGTTATGGCAAGGGCATTGGCATAAGTCACGTTATAGCCTACAATTATTTTATTATTATTACATTGTAGTTTAATAGTAAATAACTAACCATGAATGTTTATGGGAACACCTTATGATCATATTTACTCTGATCACTTTCATAATGACAACCTAGTAAACCACTAGAATTCCATGATTGTGATCTGATTACTATGTACACACATGTTCAGTATCTTTATCAATTTTTATTTTTACATCATTCTAATCCAAACTCATGTATACACAAAAATGTACAATTTAGAATGATACTGTAGTTCATTCATTCATTCAATGTGGTTTATATGCAAATATATTGTATTTACATTGGAACAAATTGTTGAAGTTTACTTCATTTGATGGGAGTTGTTGTCATGTCCATACATGTATGTCGGCCTACATGTACATGTATGCAGCTTCAATAGCAAAATCTCATTTCATGAAAAGAATCACAGCGACTGTCGGCTTGCTGTAAAAACTGATATTCATTGATGAAACGATGAAGCAATTCTCTGAAATCCAAGTACAATAATCAATGCAATCTGTGTGCAAGCACTGATGAGCAATTATATTTTGTAATGCATGCTGAGCGCTTCCACTTAGCAGCTAGGGCACGTTCTGGTAAATCTACTCAAGATATTTCATGAAAGGGCCCCCAAGTATTGTTGTTCAAATGGGAAAACATCAGGAGAAGATGGGATGGCATGCTGTCTCAGCGAATACATTATGCCTAAATGTTTTTTTTTTAATTATGTAATAATGTGCATTATATTATAGAATCATACATTTGTATTGTAGGTCTTCAAATAAACCTTTCCTGATATACATGTAGGCTGGCAATCAGATATGGGTCATTTCACCAGGTTGGGACACACTTCCAATTTTCATACTTACAAAATTTAATTGGAATTTTATCATATATGTCTTAAATATTTTTTCACAATTGGTTTGATGGAGTTTGCACGTCATACACAAATCTTTGAAATGATACTAAATATGATTTCACTTGAATTGATTTTCTTTTCATATTTCATATTTTTCCAGCAAATTTATAGTGGAAAAAGTGAGAAATTTGTGACATGAAAAATTAGTAAATGGTGAAGTCTAGAAAAAATATGATGATTAAGTTTAATCTATCCATACTTTTAAATCAGATCACTGTAAGTACCAAACTTTCAGGTAGATTCATTTTTCCTGTCATTTATTACTTTGAAATTATACACAATTCACCTTATCCCAAATTTAAGTGTAGGACGTAACAATGGTGTCAGACTTTCCTATAATTTTAAATGTGTATAAAATATAGCTTACTAACCTTAAGGCGCCGTATCCAATTAATTGCAATTCGTGCTGCCTGCAGGCTTCACGGCGTGCTGCCCGCAGACAGCCCGATCAGCTGTTTGTCGGGAAGTGCGATTGTTTCTGTTTAATTGAGTGCAGCCCGCAGGATCCCGCAAAAGTGCAGCCTGCGGGCGTCACGCATGTTTCCATGGCCACTAGTCGCGCCGCAGTACGCTGGGATAGTACCGGTATACCTGCGTGAAGCCCGCGCGCAGGCGGTATGCATATTTCCATGGCCTATTCGCAAATACCACCACCGTGAAGCCCGCAGGCACCACGCTATTCGGTTCTAGCACGCGGGATCCCGACAAGCAAGCATAAGTGCATGCAAGCATAAGTGCATGCAAGCACAGTATACGTATGCGGCCATTATGCACCCATTCGCGACAGAGTGACCACATTATGTGGTTTGCCTTGTTTACAAGAAAACTAGAACGTTTGGTGACCCCAAACTTCGCCTGCCGATGCAGAAATATTTCGGCCAATCAGAACACTCCTTACTTCGTCTCACCAAAAATCTATTTCAGGTTTATGAATTTTAGAAGACCCATTATTGGACATTCCACTTCAAATCTGTACGAGCCTGCAATGAATATTCATATCTATTGTTCCTGGCCAATGTATCCTAGCAACAACTCGCTTGAACTGCGAAATCGAGAAAAAAAAAAATCTAAAACTTCAGACTTTTGAGTTGGATTCAGGCTACCCTAGCACGTCTAATTTCTCATCTATTTCTTATCTTCTGTGCATTTATGTTTATTTCCCCCGGTTTTGTCCACTTTGTTGTGAAAGTTTTTGTGATTTATTTTATCCTGGTGGACGTGTAGTACGTAATTATAATTGTTTTCGGTGAAAATCTGGTGAGTTTGTTCGACGCGAGTGAGTCTATCGCGCTCGCGAGTGTTCGCGTGTGTTGTGTGTGAATGGGCTGCGTGATGTGGTTTGTGAATACGGACTACGGTAGTAATGCCTGCGTGATTTCGTTGAACTTTTTTTCTTTGGGTTACTTACGGTCCTGTCATTTGAGCTTTGAGTTAGTTTATAACTCATTCATGTCTGTTTGAGTGGGTTTCGGAGTTGTAAAATATATACAACAAGTGAACAACTGTATGTATTTTTTTAAATATTCGTGTGGATTTGCAAAATTTGTCTGGTGGCTGAGGCTCGCCGAATGTACGGCAGTAATACACTTTGACTTTGTTGTGTGACTGTGATGCATGCCGGATTGATGTGGGTGATGACTAGACTGAGCATGAGCTGAGTGAGTTAGCTCTGTGCCTCGCATGCATGTCATTTTGAAGTCGAGATCCAACTTATTTTGTCGTCATTTTTATTTTATCCAAGCCCGATGAAAAATTTAAAAAAAAACACTTGCAATGTAAAGAAAGAACATGAATACATTTACTAACATGAACACTGAATACAAATTGCTAACATTTTTTTTCCTCACCACGCCACGCTCTCTGACATGTCTAATCAAGTTTTCAGGGAGGGATGTTTCAATAATAAAATATCTTTTTCATCAGAATTTTTTCAAGGGGGACACACAAAGTTTTGACCTGAATATGGCAAAATTTATTGGGAGAGATGTGCCTCTTGTGATCCCCTTTGAATGGCTACTGCTTAGGGGAACCAACCAACCAGTAAAAATATATTTTTTCCTGCAGTTTCAAGAATAATAAAGTACGAGCTACCATTTAATTTATTCACCATTATTGTGCTTTGGGGTCATTATTCAGCCAAGGAGGTCTGTGATAACTCCTTGATTCAGCATATCAATTTCCACCAATATTATTGTTTACATTACCGAGAAAGGGTTGTTGAATAATGAGTCATTCTTGTTCTTGGTCACTAGGCAACTTTTACCAGTGGGCTGCAGTAGTTTAGAATTACAAGTCCTGGGTAATACTATATTTATTTTTTGCTTGTATTTTCTGTTGTAATATAAGGTTTCTGGTAGTTCAAACATTCAATTGTTATTATTGCTACATAATATAACATCATTATATTCAACTCCAACACATTCAATCTGATAATCAAAGAACTATTTTCAAGAATTTCCAAATGAATGACTAGATGACAGACTATTGCACAATACACTTTCAACCATATACACACAGGCAAAAATACACGTACACACTGGCTCTATACCCATACTGCGCGATGAATGACATTCCTCGCATAGAGACCTTCGATTCTTCCTTTCCAATTCCCACGCTATTTTTTCCTTGGGCTAAAAATAACACAAGCTATCGATAGTTGAGGTCCTTCGCGTAGCTATACCATTGTGGGACAGGATGAATGATAAATTGGGGACAAAATCACAGACTCATAACAACTTTTAGCTAGGTCAGTTTGCTAATAATACGAAACTTTTCAGATTCTGCATGTAAGTAAAGATATAATTTCTCTCATTTTGTGACTTTATCCGACTCGATCCCTTACTGCTCGGGGTGTCATTTTTCAACCCCCTGTACAGAGTCGACGAATCCAAAATCACGCCGTGCCAGCATGAATGACTAGAATAGATTATTCCACTTTGAAATGGGCATGCACTTTCAAGAATGACAGACAAACGAACATAAATAAGATAGTTCTGAATATAAAAAAGTACATTGTATCACTATTTCAGAATATAACATTTTACTTTTCTAAATGATAGCTTTCATAAACATTTCATTTCAACTGAATGGTGTAAATCACAAGCATATTTAGCTTGGGAACAGTCCCTCTCAAACTGCATGTCCCTTTTGGTGAGTGTCGTGTTCCTAGACTTGCAAGAGCATGCACAGCGCTTGCGCTTGTTGCCGTCTTTGAAGATCAGAGTGGACGTCATGATCCATTTTTAGAAAATCAATGTCGCGAATGGGTTATGCAAGCAACCTAGCGTGCAGCACGCAGACAGTATGCTTGATCTCTACCGCATCGCGCTAGCTGTATACTATACTTGTGCATTGTATGATGCCTTTACCTATTAAATACCGTCCTCTTTAATAACGATGTTTCCAACGACTACGGGAAAGATTCTTCATGAAACCTTGATGAAAATTCATCAGACTATTACCCAAATACTGGGCAACAAGATCCAGGTACTGACGAGCGATAATACTTGCGCGTTCTTGTAGAAATGACGTCGCAATAGAGTCATCTCATTTTACACATAGTCGAGAAGTGCGTCTTATTTCCGACCCTGCACATATGTCAAAGGCAATTTTTGAAAAGAAATTATTTTAATGAAAATACGAAAAATTAACAAATTAGAATGCGTGTTTTTAAAGCAAACTGTGCCTGCAAGTAATGATTCAACATATTACACTGTACCTTTTAATATAAACATATGCAAGGGTACGTACATTTGAAAGACAGACGTACATACACACATATATTTTGCTAGTACCTATAGCTATGCAACGCAGCTTGCTAGCTAACTAGACACAGTTTATATGCATACAAAATTACAATAGCAAAGATTCTACATACACATATACTATGTAGAATCTCGCGCTAGGCTATTTTCTATTTTAAGACCGTCTACAACCAAGAAGTGAAATACGCAGCCATAATTAAAGTATTCACTGTCCGAGCGAATCGCTGACCGTGTCAGTTATGAGAATACGTGAAGAGGACACTATTTAACGTAGGTGTGGAAGTTTCGCAAACCCACCGCGCGCAGTGAGTTACGTGCACGTGCACAGTAGTTGAAAAGGAGGCCGAGGTCAAACAAAAGATTCAAACTACATGCCTTGTTAACAGTGTTATTGTGATTGTGTATAATTCGTATGATCGATACAGTATGGCAAGAAGAGGTCCTGATTCCGGACGACGGGCCGCGTCTTTCTTTTTTTGCAACCAAGCCTAGGCAGAAACCCTGTTTGAAGACTTTGAAAGAGACTACAAAGTCTACAAGTATCGGACTTGTATTTTCTTACTCAGTCACCTTATTTGTAAATAAGCAAAAGAAAATTTATAAAAACTTATAATTTATATAAACTTCTGCCGAGGCTCGAACTCGTGGCTTTTACACCAAGAGAGGACTGGCTTATCCGATTGCGCCAGCGCCACACAGATCCAGAACAGCTGCTCGATGCCCATGCCCTTGCTCGTTCTATTATATCGCTACAATTCGTTTTCATGAATATTCATGCCGACTAGTCTTGACGGAATAAACCGTATTAGTATGAAAAATGCGAAATCTGCCTAGGCTTGGTTGTAAAACGTAAACTAAAACGTAAACACGCCGACGGGCCCTAGTCCTGTACAAAATAGAATTATGACATTTGGTCCATCAAAACAAACTCTTGCCCCAGGATAATGTTGTATTTAACAAATAAACCATTAAAGAGAAGCTATTTTATTAAATGCAGTTTAAAATGTAGGAAAATAATAACAATTTTTACAGTTTTACCGGCATTTTTGCAACTCAGTTCGTCTTCAACGAGAATCAATCTTGTTTGCAACTGTCCCATAGACAATGCACGCGCTCGTGTGATTACTGAATACAAAAGGGAGATCAATTGTTTAAATTCGCCTTTATATTTTCTGAAATGCTTAATTTTACCGAGATAGCTCCTGAGATATGAAAGAGGCATTTTCTCGATATATTCATTATATTTTCGGAAAACATAAGTTTTCTGTTTTGTTAAAATTGTTTGCCAATAAAAATGCATGTTTCTTAATTGTGCGGGAAGCATGCAGGGGGGCAGACTGCCCCCTCCTGAAGGTTTTCACCGGGAAAATTTTAAAAATCACCGTGAAAAATGAAGGGAGATGAAAGGAGGGAGAAAGGGAAAGGAAGAAGAGGAAAAGGGAAAGAGAAAGGAAAAGGAAGAAGAGGAAAAGGAAGAAAGAAAGGAAAAGGGAAGAAAAAAGGGGAAAGGAAGAAGAGGAAAAGGAAGAAAGACAGGAAAAAAGGAGGGAAGGGAAAGTAAGAAGAGGAAAAGGGAGAAAGAAAGGAAAAGACCTGAAAAGAGGGAAGAAGGGGAAAGGCAGAAGAGGAAAGAAGGAATGAAAGGGAAAGGAGGAAGAGGAAAAGGGAAAGAGAAAGGAAAAGTGAATAAAGGGAGAAAGGGAAAGGAAGAAAAGGAAAAGGGAAGAAAGAAAGGAAAAGAGGGGAAGAAGAGGGGAAGGAAGAAGAGGAAAAGGGAAAGAGAAAGGAAAGTGAATTAAGGGAGAAAGGGAAAGGAATAAGAGGAAAAGGGAGGAAAGAAAGGAAAAGAGGGGAGGAAGAGAAAGGAAGAAGAGGAAAAGGGAAAGAGAAAGGAAAGTGAATTAAGGGAGAAAGGGAAAGGAATAAGAGAAAAAGGGAAGAAAGAAAGGAAAAGACGGGAGGAAGAGAAAGGAAGAAGAGGAAAAGGGAAAGAGAAAGGAAAGTGAATTAAGGGAGAAAGGGAAAGGAAGAAGAGGAAAAGGGAAGAAAGAAAGGAAAAGAGGGGAGGAAGAGAAAGGAAGAAGAGGAAAAGGGAAAGAGAAAGGAAAGTGAATTAAGGGAGAAAGGGAAAGGAAGAAGAGGAAAAGAGAAGAAAGAAAGGAAAAGGGAAGAAAAAGGGGGAAAGGAAGAAAGAAAGGAAAAGAGGGGAGGAAGAGACAGGAAGAAGAGGAAAAGGAAGAAAGAAAGGAAAAGGGAAGAAAAAGGGGAAAGGAAGAAAGAAAGGAAAAGAGGGGAGGAAGAGACAGGAAGAAGAGGAAAAGGAAGAAAGAAAGGAAAAGGGAAGAAAAAGGGGGAAAGGAAGAAAGAAAGGAAAAGAGGGGAGGAAGAGACAGGAAGAAGAGGAAAAGGAAGAAAGAAAGGAAAAGGGGGAAAGGAAGAAAGAAAGGAAAAGAGGGGAGGAAGAGAAAGGAAAAGGAAGAAAGAAAGGAAAAGGGAAGAAAAAGGGGGAAAGGAAGAAAGGAAAAGAGGGGAGGAAGAGAAAGGAAGAAGAGGAAAATGAAGAAAGGAAAAGGGAAGAAAAAGGGGGAAAGGAAGAAAGGAAAAGATGGGAGGAAGAAAGGAAAAGATGGGAGGAAGAGAAAGGAAGAAGAGGAAAATGAAGAAAGGAAAAGGGAAGAAAAAGGGGGAAGGGAGATAGAAAGGAAAAGAGGGGAGGAAGGGAAAGGAAGAAGAGGAAAAGGAAGAAAGACAGGGAAAAAAAAGAGGAGGAAGGGAAAGGAAGAAGAGGAAAAGGGAGAAAGAAAGGAAAGAGGGAAGAAGGGGAAAGGGAGAAAGAAATGAAAAGTAAGGGATCGAGTCGGATTAAGTCACAAAATGAGAGAAATAATATCTTTACTTACATGCAGAATCTGAAAAGTTTCGTATTATTAGCAAACTGACCTAGCTAAAAGTTGTTATGAGTCTGTTATTTTGTCCCCAATTTATCATTCATCCTGTCCCACAATGGTATAGCTACGCGAAGGACCTCAACTATCGATAGCTTGTGTTATTTTGAGCCCAAGGAAAAAATAGCGTGGGAATTGGAAAGGAAGGTATGCGAGGAATGTCATTCATCGCGCAGTATGGGTATAGAGCCAGTGTGTACGTGTATTTTTGCCTGTGTGTATATGGTTGAAAGTGTATTGTGCAATAGTCTGTCATCTAGTCATTCATTTGGAAATTCTTGAAAATAGTTCTTTGATTATCAGATTGAATGTGTTGGAGTTGAATATAATGGTGTTATATTATGTAGCAATAATAACAATTGAATGTTTTGAACTACCAGAAACCTTATATTACAACAGAAAATACAAGCAAAAAATAAATATAGTATTACCAAGGACTTGTAATTCTAAACTACTGCAACCCACTGGTAAACGTTGCCTAGTGACCAAGAACAAGAATGACTCATTATTCAACAACCCTTTCTCGGTAATGTAAACAATAATATTGGTGGAAATTGATATGCTGAATCAAGGAGTTAATAATATCACAGACCTCCTTGGCTGAATAATGACCCCAAAGCACAATAATGGTGAATAAATTAAATGGTAGCTCGTACTTTATTATTCTTGAACTGCAGGAAAAATATATTTTTACTGGTTGGTTGGTTCTCCTAAGCAGTAGCAGTAGCCATTCAAAGGGGATCACAAGAGGCACATCTCTCCCAATAAATTTTGCCATATCCAGGTCAAAACTTTGTTTGTCCCCCTTGAAAAAATTCTGATGAAAAAGATATTTTATTATTGAAACATCCCTCCCTGAAAACTTGATTAGACATGTCAGAGAGCGTGGCGTGGTGAGGAAAAAAAATGTTAGCAATTTGTATTCAGTGTTCATGTTAGTAAATGTATTCATGTTCTTTCTTTACATTGCAAGTGTGTTTTTTTTAATTTTTCATCGGGCTTGGATAAAATAAAAATGACGACAAAATAAGTTGGATCTCGACTTCAAAATGACATGCATGCGAGGCACAGAGCTAACTCACTCAGCTCATGCTCAGTCTAGTCATCACCCACATCAATCCGGCATGCATCACAGTCACACAACAAAGTCAAAGTGTATTACTGCCGTACATTCGGCGAGCCTCAGCCACCAGACAAATTTTGCAAATCCACACGAATATTTAAAAAAATACATACAGTTGTTCACTTGTTGTATATATTTTACAACTCCGAAACCCACTCAAACAGACATGAATGAGTTATAAACTAACTCAAAGCTCAAATGACAGGACCGTAAGTAACCCAAAGAAAAAAAGTTCAACGAAATCACGCAGGCATTACTACCGTAGTCCGTATTCACAAACCACATCACGCAGCCCATTCACACACAACACACGCGAACACTCGCGAGCGCGATAGACTCACTCGCGTCGAACAAACTCACCAGATTTTCACCGAAAACAATTAAAATTACGTACTACACGTCCACCAGGATAAAATAAATCACAAAAACTTTCACAACAAAGTGGACAAAACCGGGGGAAATAAACATAAATGCACAGAAGATATTAAAGAAATAGATGAGAAATTAGACGTGCTAGGGTAGCCTGAATCCAACTGAGAAGTCTGAAGTTTTAGATTTTTTTTTTTCTCGATTTCGCAGTTCAAGCGAGTTGTTGCTAGGATACATTGGCCAGGAACAATAGATATGAATATTCATTGCAGGCTCGTACAGATTTGAAGTGGAATGTCCAATAATGGGTCTTCTAAAATTCATAAACCTGAAATAGATTTTTGGTGAGACGAAGTAAGGAGTGTTCTGATTGGCCAAAATATTTCTGCATCGGCAGGCGAAGTTTGGGGTCACCAAACGTTCTAGTTTTCTTGTAAACAAGGCAAACCACATAATGTGGTCACTCTGTCGCGAATGGGTGCATAATGGCCGCATACGTATACTGTGCTTGCATGCACTTATGCTTGCTTGTCGGGATCCCGCGTGCTAGAACCGAATAGCGTGGTGCCTGCGGGCTTCACGGTGGTGGTATTTGCGAATAGGCCATGGAAATATGCATGCCGCCTGCGCGCGGGCTTCACGCAGGTATACCGGTACTATCCCAGCGTACTGCGGCGCGACTAGTGGCCATGGAAACATGCGTGACGCCCGCAGGCTGCACTTTTGCGGGATCCTGCGGGCTGCACTCAATTAAACAGAAACAATCGCACTTCCCGACAAACAGCTGATCGGGCTGTCTGCGGGCAGCACGCCGTGAAGCCTGCAGGCAGCACGAATTGCAATTAATTGGATACGGCGCCTAAAGTGTTACAAAATTGGCTTGTAATTATTGCATGTGACCTATTCTAAAGCAAAATAACATTTAGAGTGACAAAATAATAGTTTTGTTGTAAAAATAACAAATATTATGGTTATTTTAGACGTGTCAATGTTAAGTCATGCACACATTTTAGACAAATTCTTGTATAACATTCACCATGTCATGTTAGAGTAAAATATATACAAAGTTGGACAACAATAGTTCTGTTAAAATGTTTTAAAGTCCACTTGACACAATAGGTGAAATTTATGTGGTGTCAATGTTACATCAGAAAATGTCTATGGAAGCCTCCACATTTAAAAAATTGAAAAAAGTTTAATGGCCTTGTACATGTATCATGTATTGTTCTATGTGTTAAATTGTGCATTGTCTTCAAGTTAAAGACAGTTCAATGCAATAACAATACAAGTACTAGCCTAAAATCACAGTTTAGTGATCTTTGTTATGTCACACTAATGTGTCCCAACCTGGTGAAATGACATGGTTTTGTTTACTTAAACAATTTCAGGTAAGTTATCCTCCATTGTTTGCAGTTGCACTGCCCCTTTTATTCAGTTCAGTTTATGCAGAAGTACATGTACATGTTGATAAAGTGTTTATACTGGTACACCTTACATGTAAATGTAGTTCCACTAATTAAATATTGTAATGAAAAATCATTAATAATAATTCCTTCTTCTCATGTACGTTACATAAAACAATTGTCTGTAGTATTTCAGATCATAACCAGCATGATTCATGAATATAATTGTGTATGAATGGCCAGCCCTGTAAAGCTACCATTTCCCATCTCATGCTGTACTGCCTGTAGAAACATTTGTATCGAGAACATGTTTCCTCTCTTTCCCCATTCACCCTAAGCGTGAGACCATTATTCATGATAGAAAGAAAAGGATTTGCATCCCAAATAGTTCATGCTAGTGGGTAATAAAGGTAGCCAACTGCCCAGGAATTGACCACGTCCATTCTTAGAGGCCTTTCACACTCCCTGCTGGACCGCTCTAGAGCAAAGGTTCTTGAAGAACACTTTGTTTGCTTTCACACTCCGCGCATTTTTTATGTCTCAAATCGCTCAACGAGTCAAAGTGGTCTTGTTGCTATGGCAGCTCAGGTAAGTGGGTCAATTTTTTTGCGCAGAAATCAAACCGTATACTGCCTGCCTGATGCATTTATCACTACCGGTATGTCTTTCCACGGTTTCTTTTTTTTTTCTTTGTTTGTTTTCATCATCCTATCGTCTTTTCTTTCTTTAGATTTCTTATGTTTTTCTTTGTTTTTATCATTCTATCATTTTTATCTTTCTGCGGTATCTTTCCTCGTTTTCTTTTGTTTTTCTTTGTTTTTATCGTTCTGTTATTTCATCTTTCTATCTTTCCTTGTTTTCATCATTCTATCGTTTTCTTTTATATCTTTGTTTTCTTTTGTCTTTCTTTATTTTTAGTCATTCTATCATTTTCCCTTTCTATCTGAACAACATTCTTTCTTTTCATCATTCTATCATTTTCTCTTTCTATCTTTCTTTTTCTTTTGTCTTGCTTTATTTTTAGTCATTTTTTCATTTTCCCTTTCTGTTTTTTCTTTTCATCATTGTATCATTTCCTCTTTCTATCTTTCCTTATGTTTTCTTTCTATCGTCTTCTCTTTCTTTAAATTTCTTTGTTTTTCTTTGTTTTTCTTTGTTTTTATCCATTCTATCATTGTATCATTAATTCTTCTTCCATCTTTCCTTGTGTTTTCTTTCTATCGATGGCCTGCACTTATAGGACAATCAACAAAAATCACACAAGATTTCCCGCGCAGCACACACACTTCCGGTTGAAGTACGCTTCACTTAGAACCGTTCCTCAAGGCCACCTCGCGAGGTGGTCTTGTGGAGTGCTCCAGAAGAACGCTTCCTGGACCACTTGAGCATTCACACTAACCTGGGAACCGCTCCTGAGGAACCGTTCTTAGAGCGCTCTAACGAAGTGAGTGTGCAAGGGCTCTTATACTTAGTTGTGATGGGTGAATACACTACAGTACTACTCTGCATCCCAACAGCAAGTTAGGGAGACGGAGGCGAGGCTTGCTCAGGTGCAGTTTTATCAAAGAGTTATTGGTCTGATCGTGGTACAGTCTGTATCTTGTTTTTCCCCTGGTAAGCAGCTTTCTTTGTTTCTGGTGTCCTGTCATAGTAGGGTCCATGGTTCACTAGATGTTAAGTGGGTACGGTATGTAAAGTCATCTGCTGAGAGCGAAAAGGACAGTGTAGGCCTGCAGTAGGCCTGCATGTAAGTATATGCAAGGAAGTCCTTGGTCACAGTAGTTATGGCCTTCTGGCACTCAGTACGAAAAACATATTCATGTCATTATCACAGTTGGCTGCACTCTCATACTCTTATGCATCCACTTTTGAAACTGGTGCCTTAGGCAATATCATATCTTCTTTATTTATGGATAATAATAGTAATATTCCATTCAAACATTGATTCTGAGATAAATCAGATGCAGGTGCAATAGAGAATCTTCCAATTTTGCATCTCAACCATGCATGTTACATATTTGTAGACTGGAAGACCAAGGAGGTACTACTGGGCAAGTACCCTTGGTAAGATCAAGAAGGTACATGTACATGTACCTGCCTAATACCTCCTTGCTCATACCTGCATTGTAGGCTTCCGTGTACATACATACATGTACAATACATGAAAAACGGGTAATTTTGAATGTACATAGTTGCTCAGGTTTGGATGATATAAATTTGCTGATTCCATCACATACATGTACATGTAGGTCAACGTGTATGTGTAAATGTATGTGTAAATGCCTACATTGTAGTGGTGTACAGTGTAAACAATACATGTACATGTACAAGGAGGCCTACAGTACTATTGAACTTGAATACAGTCAGACCGCAGGTCGTATGCAAATGAGCAATAATCGCGCATCGCGAAATGGACTCTCTCCCTGCACCCAGTCGGCAGTATCGCATGGTCATCTTTAAAGTTATGTTCTTTAATAAATATTAATGCTGTGCTCATTAGACTTTCTACAAAAATAAATGAATAGTCCACCAACCCAGGGATATTTTGTTTCAGTCAGAACTTTAGAAATAAGTTGTTTAAAATAACTGATGAAATAGTCATACAAAAGCCTTTTTTTCACAAGATTTCAAGTTGTTAAAAGACATAAAAAGTATATGAGCCGCCATCAAGACACATATGTATGGAAGTGCTGGAATCTCATCTTTTTCATCGTTACATTCAAAACATGCATAAATTTATGACAGAGTCAGGATCCAGCAATATTCAGCCGCAGATTATCCGTTGTCAAGACCATGGTCAAGACCATAGAATCTTAGCCCTGTGATTGGCAAGCGAGCCATCTGTAACCAAGTGCGCATTGAATGAAACAATGCGCAACCTGTTGCTTCATCCTTGCGCAAACATGCGCATAGCTGTTGCCTAGCTGTGAGAAAACATCTTGCGTGGTGGTAACCAATCGGAATGCTGGAATTTACTTTTTTAAAGACAAAGTGTGTACATTGGTTACATATTGCTGGATCCTGACCCTGTCATGAAGTGCACATTAATGTTATTTCAATCTTTTGAAAGTACAGAATATGCCCTTTACGCTCATGTAAAATTTGCCCTAGCCTTTTGACAAGGCCTCGTGACTTGGCTATAAATATTTTCCTCGTCATGCTGTGACTGAGATGAGACTAGCTGGCGACGAAAAGAATCAACACGGCCCGGGTGAACGCACGATCGAGGCCTTTTGGAACCTGGGTTTCCATCGTCCGATATGAATTATTCACTAGTTGACATTCGTATGCTAACACGCCTACCGAGGATTATCGACCAATCACAACGGTATCTGCGGGGCTTGCTTTCCATGATTGATGTACTAGTAGCTTGCACGGGCCGCGCTAGCTCGAGATGAAGGCGAATTTGCATACCAAATGTATGCTGACGTCATGCGAAGATACGTTTGCTGATTGGCTCCTACCTATAAGGTAGCAGATCCTCGCTAGGAACAAAGGATAACATAAGAAATACAGGCCAGGTTCCAAAAGGCCGTCGGACTCACGTTGCTCGATCGCGCATTCACCGGGCTGGGCGGATAGTCTTGTTATGCAGCCACTACTAGCTTACTTGCCGAGAAAAATATCCAAGTCACGAGGGCCTTGTCAAAAGGCTAAATTTTCCCTGGCCCACAATAAAACTATGGTAGTTTTGGCCAGATTTATATTTCATTTCATTTCCATTTTTTGTCACAAAAGGAACACCATTTTTTACCAATTTTGTCTTTTATTTTGAACACAATAAAAGCATGTCACAAATCTCTGATCCCTCTTCTTTTATTTGATGTATAACTGGTGAATGATAAGTAGTCTATTCAATAGTTTGCAAATGAGATGTTCCTGGCTGTTCTTGCTCATTATGTATTCATAGTCAGGCAGAACTGGAAATAAAATAGCGCGCTGTTGTCAAATATTTCCTTTTCCTTATCAATTAATGATGAAGTGTCAACAAGAGTTCAACAACTTTATCACTAAGGAATGGTAATATGGTTTGATTTGAAAGTTCACAATTTACACAAATAGAGTATCTCTAGGTTACACGTACTGTATTAAGATTGTGTTTAGATACACACATTCAGACAGGTATTTTCATTAACCCTACAGTGCAGTCAGACAATGAAATTATATTCATTTGTTATAAATGTTATCTTCTATTTGAAAGCCAGTTATAAAGCAGTGGGGGTCGAACTACATTACAACAAAATTTTACATCATGTACATGTAGGCCTACAGTGTCCATGAACATACAATGTATGTTGCCTTTTTTACATGTATATACCGTATATTCCATGTAGACAGTTTGTACAGTACATGTACATGTATGTAAAATTTGTTTGTATGTATTTACATGTGCATGATGTTACACATGTAGAGCATGTACAATGTACATGAGCATGTCTAGTGTGTTAATCACTAGGTATTTATGAACAAAATACATGTACCGGTAATGCTATTCATGAATATACTGTGTTATAGAATGGGTTTCAGAATCCCTGCAATCTCATTGGTCAAGAGCTGTGCCTTGAATTTTACTGGCCTGCACGTTCGATATCAATAATTATTACGATCATTGACGATAGCCACTGTAAACATGCTATCGATATTTATTTTAGCGAGTGCGAGAGTCTGAGCTGAGAGCCGCGATATACAACTTTTTAATGACGGAGAATTGCAAGATTTGAGACAAAATTCAGATGTTAATGATAGTTGACTTCGGATTCTGATGGTAAGCCCAATAAAATCTGATTATAGGTCTACCTGTTTAAAAAGAAGCAAACTGAAAAGGCGATTAAATGAAAATTAGTGCAGTGTGAAACTGAAACTTCAGTACCGTACGCTGCACTGCACTGCAGTACAGTGCATACGGTACAGTGATTCACTACAGTCTACAGCGCAGCATACACTGGCCTGGTCTGGGCTGGCCTGGATTATGGGCTGACCAGACTTAAAATTTGTTGATGCAAGACTAGAAGTTCTCTTTGCATTAATTCTTTAAATTACTTGCTTTAATGTAAATAGACTAGATTATATCTAACTTGGGCTTGTTGTTGCCATGAGTGACAGATTCTAAAATAAAAAAGTTGACAGTCATGACAGTAGTTAGCTTAGCCTAGGCTTGGGGTCAAGACTCTAACACTGAAATAAAATGAAATTCTGAAATTTAACCTAATTAGCCAGATTTTCAGTTCTCTATGGAAGTTATTAAATTTCTAAAATCTATTTTTGATGCATGGAAATGATTTACCAGTGCCATGCGTCCGGTAAACTTGAGCCATGCGTCCGGTAAATTTAGCCATGCGTCCGGTAAATTTCAGCCATGCGTCCGGTAAATTTTTTTACCGGACGCATGGCTCACTTTCACTGGATGCATGATTGGGAAAAAGTTTGATTTTCACTTTTTTTTTACCCATTCTATAAAACAGATGATGCACAGGTATTTTTCGTGGGTCGGTAGGAATTGTGTACCCTCGGTACCTTTGAATTTTGTCCGAACCCACGATGCACAGGTTGGAGTGGGTCGGTAGGAATTGTGTACACAAGGTACATGTACCTCTGAATTGTCCGAACGGGTATAGAATGGGTAAAAAAAAAGTGAAAATCAAACTTTTTCCCAATCATGCATCCAGTGAAAGTGAGCCATGCGTCCGGTAAAAAAATTTACCGGACGCATGGCTGAAATTTACCGGACGCATGGCTAAATTTACCGGACGCATGGCTCAAGTTTACCGGACGCATGGCACTGGTAAATCATTTCCATGCATCAAAAATAGATTTTAGAAATTTAATAACTTCCATAGAGAACTGAAAATCTGGCTAATTAGGTTAAATTTCAGAATTTCATTTTATTTCAGTGTTAGAGTCTTGACCCCAAGCCTAGGCTAAGCTAACTACTGTCATGACTGTCAACTTTTTTATTTTAGAATCTGTCACTCATGGCAACAACAAGCCCAAGTTAGATATAATCTAGTCTATTTACATTAAAGCAAGTAATTTAAAGAATTAATGCAAAGAGAACTTCTAGTCTTGCATCAACAAATTTTAAGTCTGGTCAGCCCATAATCCAGGCCAGCCCAGACCAGGCCAGTGTATGCTGCGCTGTAGACTGTAGTGAATCACTGTACCGTATGCACTGTACTGCAGTGCAGTGCAGCGTACGGTACTGAAGTTTCAGTTTCACACTGCACTAATTTTCATTTAATCGCCTTTTCAGTTTGCTTCTTTTTAAACAGGTAGACCTATAATCGGATTTTATTGGGCTTACCATCAGAATCCGAAGTCAACTATCATTAACATCTGAATTTTGTCTCAAATCTTGCAATTCTCCGTCATTAAAAAGTTGTATATCACGGCTCTCAGCTCAGACTCTCGCACTCGCTAAAATAAATATCGATAGCATGTTTACAGTGGCTATCGTCAATGATCGTAATAATTATTGATATCGAACGTGCAGGCCAGTAAAATTCAAGGCACAGCTCTTGACCAATGAAATTGCAGGGATTCTGAAACCCATTCTATAATTCCTACCGACCCACTCCAACCTGTGCATCATATGTATAATGAATCATTTGTCTCTCTCTACATGTATATGTTACATGTATGCATGTCAAATAAGCCATTTTTGTACATTATGTATTCATATTTATACACGTTTGCCTAGTAACAAACTGTTTCATTCACCGGTAATACCCTATTCTTTGTCAATAGTCAAAATGTGAAATGCATGTATTAGGCATTGTTAGGGTGGACAAACATTTTGGCTTGCCCAACCTAGCAACACTTAATGTATGCAATCTACATTCTGGCTATTGAAATACAATGACTTGAAACAGATGGATGTAAGTTTGTTACTAGGAGTTGGAAAAAGAGGTAAGCAATAAATTTGAATGTATTATGAAAATGGCCTATTCCCAGAAGGGCAGTGTATATATGTACATGAATAGAGCCTACAGTGTACATGTACGCACTGAAAGTGTACCATTTACCTTGACTGTAATAAATCACATCATACCATCTTTGAATGGATGACACGACCCTACTTGATCAGTCTGTACTGTGTCATTTGTAGTGATCATGGATGAATTAATCCAATTACCTGTAAAATGTACTACCATGCAAGCCTGCATGGTGAGGACCTTCCTGTACTAAGTCATACATGTAGTGTTTATGAAGTAGATAGTGTGAACTTCATGTACATGTACAAATAGTCTAAATTCTTACCCTGTTAGATTTTTTTATAGAAAGATTTATAAATAGAAATACATTTTAAGTATTTAAAATTGAAAATTTTACATTTAAAAGACTGAAGTGTTTGTCAAAAATGTGGGATTGATTTGTAATTACAAATCCTGAGTATGACATGAACATGAATGCATCTTGGCCTTCAACTTTGAAATACTAGTAATTACATGTATGGACAATAGATTTTCCTCACATTTTCTATTTTGCAACTATTAATACATGTACATGTACCAGTATGTGGCCTCTGTGGTTAACAATTACAAGGCCTTGTGATATTTTTCAAAAGTGCATTTAATGCAATAACTACTTTTTGATAATTGTTTATGGAAAAGGTCTGTATTTTAATTTGGAACACTTCTACATACATGTACATGTAATTTGTATACTAATTCAGTGTTCAGAAAGAGATACTGTACATGTAGATAAGTCACATGGAAGGCTGTAATTAATGACTGTATTTTTATTCCTCCGCACACCGTAGGTGGTGCCGGAGGCATTATGTTTTTGGGTCGTCCGTCTGTAAGTACGTCCGTCTGTCCCCTTTTCGTTCTCGCGATAACTTAAAAAAACGTTTTTTTTTTATCAGTTTGTAACTTGGCCCATGTATGCATACAGGAGGGACGATGAACTGATTTGATTTTGGGGTCTCAAGGTCAAGGGTCATAGAGGTCATTATATACATAAAAATGGATCGTTCTTGTGATAACTTAGGAACCGTTTGGCGGATTAGCTTCTAACTTGGCCCATGTATTCATATGGGAGGGACGATGAACTGATTAGATTTTGGAGTCTCAAGGTCAAAGGTCAAAGAGGTAATTATGTACATAAAAATGGTTCGTTCTCACAATAACTTCAGAACTGTTTGACGGATCAGCTTCTAACTTGGCCCATGTATGCATATGTGAGGGACGATGAACTGAATAGATTTTATGGTCTCAAGGTCAAAGGTCAAAGGTCACAGAGGTATTTATTTACATAAAAATGATTCTCGCGATAACTGATCGATCAACTGTTTGACAGATCAGCTTCTAACCTGGTCCATGTTTGCACATGGGAGGGACGATGAACTGATTAGATTTTAGGGTCTCAAGGTCAAAGGTCAGAGGCGTCATTATGTACATGAAAATGGTTCGTTCTTGCAATAACTTCAGAACTGGTTTGACGGATCAACCTCTCACTTGGCCCATGTACGCATGTGAGGGACGATGAACTGATTAGATTTTAGGGTCTCATGGTCAAAGTTCAAAGGTCATAGAGGTCATTATATGTACATAAAAATGGTTTGTGATGTATGGTGTCTAGGCCTACCTGTTTTAGAAATTTCAAGGGGACAGTGGTCTATTTGCTATAAAATATCTATTTCCTTGGTGTATTTGATGATTGTAAGTCATCAATGGTAAGTTTTTTATTTGTATGGGATGAAAATGAAATAAATTTTCTGTCTCCTGTGCTTTTTAAGTGAAAAGATTTGTAATTTTTTGGACCTATCCTTTTTAGAGGGTACATGTACATGTATGCCATACAGATACAATCTGGTGATGGCGGAGGCATAAATTCCGACCGCGCACGGTCGAAGATTCATCTAGTCATTATTATTATTATTACCAGCATAATTAATTAAAAATTATTAATTAATTTATTTATCAAGGTATCAATTATAGTTTAATAGAGAGTCTAGAGAGAAAGCAGGGAGGGGGGGGGAGGCACATCCCAAGTTATGATAATAATACCATTGTTCTTGTATAGCACGTATCACATTATGATATAACGTCCCTATGCGCTTCCAAAGGGTTTTGGATATTATTACCCTGGCTTTAGCTCCGGCAGCCGTAATCAGCGCACAGTGCATTTCAAGGAATAAATCCTGCCAGGTACCCATTTACTACACCTATCTTTTTAAAAATGAAAAAAGAAAATGTTTGTGTGGACTTTTTTTTTATCAAGAAAACGAAAATTATAAATACTTTCAGTTTTCTCCTGCTATCTACCCTTTGTTGGTCCCCATCAAATAATGGACAAGCTCAGTCTTTTCCGTTACGGTTGCTTTTATTCGATTGGTTAAACGCACTGAACCGAGAAGTTCAGTGTGGTTTAAACAAAACAAGGTGTACTGCCGTGTTTTGTAAGGTTGTTGAATGATTCATTACCTTGGTCGTCTTGAATATGAATATTGATTACGTTGACTGGTGCGAAAAGGTGGCGTGTGTCAACTTCTTGCAATCAGAGGAATGTCCATGTGTTTCGAGGATCGACAGAGCTAAGAGTAGAGCAGCAAAGAAAAGACCTAGCATGCCGTCTTGATGAAAGGCTAGGATACTGTAGGCTATATAATGAAATAAAATAGAACTGAAAGTTTATCAAGTGTTATGCAGAGAAAGAAATGAGAGGGACGCAGGGAAGGAAGGAGCCATGGGAGCCAGGGCTCCAGGGAAGGAGATAATCAGATTCTGTCATAGGGTTCTTCTCTGTGGCTTGTTCTAAAGTTTCTAAAAGTTCAGATTTTAATAATATCCTGGATGCTGCAGGCTAGATATTTAAACATGGTGCATGTACTGTAAAACTGGAAGCTTAAGCAATGCATAGATATACTAGAGGGAGGGAAGAAGGGACGGAGTGAAGGAAGCAGAGAGAGAGAGAGAGAGAGAGAAACATGATACCAAGGAGGTACTCTATTGGCAAGCTCCAAAAGAGCTCTCAAAACTCAAAGAGCTCTTAAAACGCAAAGAGCTCTTTCTGGAATCACTATCATTAGTCAAGGTCTTATAAGATAATATGGATAAATGTCATATGTTGTATGGGGACACATTACATGTACATGGAATCCCCTTTCAGCATAGTAAAATGAACAAGTATATCATAAGAGTATAAATTGATCTGTTGTCACACGAAGGAGCAAACGAGGGTTGCGACGTTTCGACCGCTAACTGCTAGTCTTCGTCAGGCAATGTGGACAATCGTGTGTGTGTGTGTAATCGGGTTTTTACAGACGTGTATCAATCAGATATGATTATTTACGTCTGGGACGGACCTTTAACGTCACCATCCGAAAGACGTGACTCAGTCTCGAACCTGGGTCCACTGAATCAGACTGTGCGATCGGTGAGTGGGATGCGGACGTCGGGGGGAAAACCCCGTCGGTGCTACTGGCGTGCTACTGGCGGGCTACTGGCTACTGGCGGGCTACTGGCTACTGGCGGGCGAGATGCGGACGTCGGGTGGAGGGCAACGGTAGGGGGCGCATGTCGGCGGATGGTGGGGAGCCATTCCTCCGGGATGTCAATGCCGTTATCTCTATTGATATTATGATATCACCATTTATAGAGGCTATTCTTGAAGGTCTGTCATTGCCATGGTAACCAACATAAGCAAGCAGACCATGAGAGGGATCAGACATGTCATTTTCGTCATTCACTTTCACAGGAGATGTATTTCATTCATCAGATGATGGCGGATATGACGATTGCCTTGGAATGCTAGAAAGAATGCCAAAAGCCAAGGATGGATTTTTGAAAGTCTGAGGAAAAAATGAAATAAATAGGAATAAAAATAAAGCTTGGATCCTGCATGTAATGTTTAAGAAGGTTACTTTCCAAGGAGAGGGGGAGTTCAGGGAGCGTTTCATCAAGCGTTTTGTCAGTGATTTTTACCGATAACTATTATTTGCTACTGAAATCCTTGAATCCGATTGGCTGAGAGCAAATTTGTCAGTAAAAATCACTGACAAAACGCTTGATGAAATGCTCCCTAGGCCTCCATCCACACTTTGTTTTGTGGAGAGCCAGAAGGTGGCCAACTTTGGAAAGTAAAAGTACAAATTGAAGTTTAAAGCTCATGGACAGTTTTGGTACAGATAAAAGGAAATTACATGTAGAAACATGTTCAGTACAGTCTCTCATATTGTTCTCCTTGTATCGAAAAAGGTTTGTACGAGCTCATTTGGTATTCAAACAAGGATTTCCGGTGAATTTTGTGTAAATATCTGTAAGGAACTCTAGAACACGTACGTACGTTAAGCCACTGCAAATGCGTGTCACTATGTGTAGAATACTCATAACCATCATAGGTTTTTGCATGCATTATAGTGTATAGCGTACGCTGCTGTTGTTGGGAGTTTATATCCCTGGCCCGGTATATAAATTAATTTTGACCTCTCATTTGTAAAATATTTCACTTTACAATGTAGGTGGTGAAATCTTCACAGCATCTTAGTATTGCTAGTATCTTGCTATTTATCAGCAAAAAGCAAAGAATTCTGACAATTTTTTTTTTGAGGGAGTACCAAGACTAAACATTAGCTCTAATGCGCATGGGCTCTCAGCAGACAACTTGTTTGTTACATGTCCTGATACTGTGTACCGTGTTTCCAATATGTGTATGAGCTTATTTCCTTCAACCCATGGGAAACGTATAATTCTGTTATGTGCCAGAGGACATTTACAGTACATGAACATGAAAGGGATTTGTCTTTGCTTTCTATTACTAGAAGGAAAATATTTAGGTGCTGTGATTCTGATGGAATTTTTCTGATCTGCCAATTTTAGTTTGTCAGAACTATATGCACATGTGCATTCCTCCAATACATGTATGAGAATAATGTAATATTATTAGCAGATAATATTGAACTTAAGTTAGATGTAATATTTAAGGGGGGGGGGAGATATTAAAATATAAATCCAAAATGTTTGGGACATTAAAGGTAATCTCTATTTTTGTGGAGGCTTGATAAAATCTGACCTGCATGGCCCTAAATGCTATCAGCTAGACTTCGTTTCCAGTCGCTTAAAACCATTGAAATAATGGTTGCCGATAAAAAACGGAAATAGAGCAAGGAAAAAAAGTGGAAATTGAAATCGGTGAGAATATTTTAAAAAGTGGATTTCCGCTAACAAGCCAAGATCTCACAGGCCTTCTTAATAGGCTAAAAAGTAAAAATAGCTATCTATTTGCCTGCAATTTCAAGTGTATTTTTTTAAAGGGGAAGTCTGCCCTGGTATTTTATACTTGATGTGAAATAAAAGAAATGAGAGAAACATATTATTGAAAGTTTGAGCAAAAATGACAAGAAATTATTAAAGAAATTAAGAAAGAATTTCTGAAGTTATAGTCAATCAAACACAAATTGGCAACTTGGTGATGTACATGTATCTTGCGAGCTCCCCTCCCATTTGCTCAGTATAGAAAATTTCATAAATTTTCATTTTCTTAGTTGTTGATAGAGGAATATATTTGTTTCATACATGTTTTGTGTTAAAACATACATACATGTGCAATGGTTAGGTTGCATGTAAATTTTTTTCAGTAAAAGTTTTCTTAGGAAAAGTGGAATTTATGATTTCATTTTGTATGGGGCAAATGGGAGAGGAGCTCCATGATATGTCACGGAGTTGCCAATTTGTGTTTGTCTTGATTACAACTTCAAGTATTCATAACTTTCTTTCATTGATCTGTTTTTAAAATTTTTCTGTTTATTTTAAAACTAACTTGATATCAGGGTGGACTTCCTCTTTAACCCTAGCATTGGATATATATGAATTACATAGAAACCTGTACAAAAATTACTGTTTTTTGTGATGGTCAAGCAATTATCGACCTCTAAAATCAGTTCTACATGTCCAACCGGGGTGAATTATATATATATCAAAATATGCGTGAGGCTTGAGAGAAAAAGTCATGAAGTTTGAACGTGAAATTCCAAACGGTCTAGAAGCACAGCGAAAAAAACTACAGGGGGGGGGGCCAAAAAGTTCCCCCTCAATGGGATTAGGGTTAAGCAGGAAATAGTCAATATTATTACGGTACATGGACATTACACAATATGCACAATAGGTGTACATGTATAACAACTCTCCTTTTTAAACCATAATAGATAGTAACTTTAATTTCTCTGTACCCCGTCTAGTCAATCATTGGTGATGTCGGCTGTGTGGCCATGTGGAGATGTCATTCTCCTGGAACATACATGTACATGCCAGCATGTTCCATTCTCCCAGCACAGACATGCCAGCATGTTCCATGCATTAGAAATGTAATGTAAATAGGAAAGCATATGTGAGTTGGATAATGATGCTTTGTTATTGGAGCTGGCAATAGATTGAGGTGCTGTACTGGATGATAGAGAGTACTCAGGAACGTGATGGATGCATCAATCTACATTCAAAATCTTAATTCAAATCTAGATACATGTCTAATGCCTATGGTAGATATTACAAATTTAATAGGCCTATTGCATGTGTATGGGACCGTGGTCTTTCTGTGGAGTACTGTAAAACCATGAAACTTTAATTTGTGAATTGTGCATGTAAATGCCAGCCATTTCCACCATAAGAAACTTTGCTATAAATTTGCAAAAAATTAGTGTTATGTCAGTTATAATTCAATGATTTTGCGGCATGAAACTTTCGCAAATCTGAATCACTCGTGAAATTCGCGAACATTACATGCACACAAAAGTGTTTGGTTAAACAGTACATGTAGTGGGGGTGGGGAGGGAGGGAGGGATACCTGCCTTTATACTGAAGGAGGGAGGAGAGAGAATACAATAATAGAATAGAAATATTTCAAAATTTATAGTAAACAATCGAATCTACCACTGCATACTGCCTTGACCATGGGAAGAATGTCGACCTTCACAATAAAGGAGAATAAAGGTTAAAATACACGTTTAGGCCATCTAACAGCTGACATGATTACCTTTGGACTTGACCAAACACACCACAGATCATATTTCACGTATTTGAGAATATCTAACTTAAAATCGCAAAACTGCTAAGATTTTACGTGAAGCTGTATGCAGCCATTTTCTTTGGGCTTCCCGGGAAGTGTGACGTTTTTGCACTCTGGGTGTGTGATTGGCTACTGTCGCCAATACTCACTATTTAAACTCACAATAAATTTTGACACTTAAAAATTGTTTTTAGTCGTAATTTAAACTAAAAATATTATATTTTATTATTTTTTATCTCAGTTAATTTTATTGTATTGTTTAAGAGCGTAAATTATATAGATTTTTTTTTTTTTTTACATCGTCAAATTGATTATCGAGCTCCACGCTTCTCGCGTACGTGCGCTAGTCTACTACTGCAAACTCTGTTTCGTCATTTCATTCATTCGTGTCCATTTTCTGGATTGATTATAATTAACGATCAGTAAGCTCTAGATTTGTTACTTTTTGTGAATTTATACTATTATGACTGGCCCAGTGGCCTACGGACATGAACCAGTGTTTTCAGAACGTGAAATGGAGCAGCGACGGCTTGATGCAGCTGCAGACATGGCATAAGGAGCTGGTGGGAGCGGCTCAGACAGCGATGACGATCGCCAAGCTCCCCCTAACCGCCCCCTCTGCGAGTATTGTATCCCTTTAATATATAGCAGCAATGGTTTGAATGAATTGGTATGCAGATCGGGTATTCTTGTGGTCATTTAGCTGCAGGATGAATTTCCCTCTCTGAGTATGCTTGAAAGAAGTTGCTATGGTTACACACATCTCATAGCTTTTCTCCTTTTAAGTTTGAGGTTATGGTTATAAGCATCTAGTGGCTTTTCTAGTTGGTAGTCTGTGCAGTATATTGGGAATTGATTTCTACATTATTCGGCACACTGCACCCACTGTGGTCGACGAGCCAAGATTTAGTCTGTATGTGGGTACGTGTACAAAAATTATATGAAATTGTACAAGAATGAAGGATTCTAATAGGGTACATGTGTATTCCCCCTCTCACAGTGAAAATCACAAAACAGACCTGCCATTGCACCGTATGCTTCCATAAGTTTTACTTTTTAGATGAGGCATTTCATAAAAGGGAAGCTTGAGAACTTCTGGAAAAGGTTAAAAAAAATTTGTTAGCTTTCTCGTTCTTTTCATGTTAGTTTGGAAGATTATCATAGTAGATATGTCCCCTGAAAAGGATTGCTTTTCAGATGCTCTCACATCCAAAATATGACAAGAAACAGCTGAAATTTTTGGGCCAAACATTTGTATGTAGTCCCATATACACATTTCTGTGTGCAGTGCATATGACTCTCAACATGATTGAGTTAATTTCTATCATTTTGGTGATTCCAAAACCTTTATACAGCATATACCGATTCTTATTTGCTGTATAATTAACCTTTTCTAATAGACTGCTTTATATGTAATGTATATGCAAATATGAAGTTCAAACAAAGGTTGTTCTTGACAGCCTGAAAGCTTGCCAGACATAGAAACAAGTAATGTATGCAAACTGCATTCTAAGCATTGAGGCTCATTTATAAAAAGCCGGTTAATTATAGCACATGTCCCAAATGACCCCAAATATCCACAGATATTTTAAACATGGAGGGTCCCCTTTTTGTGCACTTTAGAAAATCACCCTGGGGGTGATAGTGGTACCTCATGAATAAGTTTTGTTTCCTTCTTTAAAAAAAATACTTCCACCTGGATATCATGGAGTGCACCATTGAGGCATAAATTAAAAATATTCATGAGCGCATATCAAGAATTCGTGTCAGTGGGTTTTAGAATTTTTCACAGATGACCTTTATCTGCTCATGCTTAGATTGCATCTACGAAATGGGTTATTGCATTGAGACAGTTTCTTTCACAATTCAACCTCATGACCAGCACTGAACTTTATCTTTAAAGCAGATAACCGGAGAAATGTCCCATAAAATAAGAAATAGTACAAATTATACATTTTTGGAAAGCTAATCCCCCAAAGAATACAATGAAATTAAATTTTAGAGATGTAAGCTTGTTCAAAAAGATTATCAGGACTTTTTTTTCAAGACCACTGACAGGGTCTCAGATGAGCCACGAAAGCGAGAATTCTTGCACTAGAAAAATGACGTCATTCTCGGGACAGCTAGCTTACGACTTGACTGTACTGTAGCTGTATGAATCGTGGCTGCTGCAGTGATTCACCCAGTGATTGATGGGATGACGGTGTGATTCCAGGTTCTAACATCTGAATCAGGGCCAAAATCAGACATTTTGTCGACAAGATTTTCAAAGATTGGAAGAAATCAGTAGCTTACCTCGAACCGTGAACGTTATGTGCGCGCGCTGTATTGACGTGATCGTGAGCTAGCTAGAAGCAAGCAAGCAATTGTGTCCCGAGTATTACGTCACATTTCCAAGGTTGAAAAAGAAACTGCTCGCGGGGCGAAAATATGCGAATATTTTGGCACACATTTGAAACAGAATAATATTAATTTATGAAAACCTATGGATTTCAAATGTTGATGGAATGTTTTAGGGCATCTTCCCCTTACCGTTACCGTTGATACCAAATATATTGCATTTTGATTTGTTTGTACATCTCCGAGTTTACAACACCTTTAAAGGGGAATAAAAGGCAACAAACATTAGCCTATAATCATGTAGATAATTGTCAGCCTATTACAAATATTTTGAAATTACTCCTATTTGATTATTTAAGAAGGAGAACAGTATCTCCAAAAGTTGCAATTTCCTTGCTTGACATTATCCCATGGAGGCTGCCATTTTCTTTACAAAGTAATGTCAGAGCAGTTCTATTTGTGAGATACCCACTGACCTACAGTACCAGTCAGAGATTTCAAGCTCACGTTAACACCACACAGAGCTAATCCCCCGCATCCGGCTGTCGGTAGCGTGAGTAACATGATCGGACACGGAACTGCAGCAGCGAGCCTTTGAACAGCGGGTAGTGATTCGCACACACACGAACGTTAAATGATTCGGTCCGCTGCTTCGTACCTCGGCTTACAAATGTAACAGGTGAAAAGGCGATGGTCACGTTGCATGCACGCGCGTTCCTCGATACATTGACAAAATTCCCGGATGTAAAATTGCACAAGTGCGTCTCGTTAAACGTGGATGTGCAATTCAGCCCGCCTTCTCGCTGGCGTGGGTCACGAGCAGAGTTTAAGTGCAGTGCAGTGGCGCCCGTCAGGATGGAGGAGAGCTGCGTCGGTTCAAGATGCCAGTAACATGTACCAATAATGGCATGGCTCGCTCAGATTATATTTGACTCAGCAGTGTGGCTCTGCAAATCGTTTTTAATTCATGACAATAATTTTTTTTCTCACTTAATTAGCCTGTCAAGTTTGATAATCATACTACATTTTCACGAGGAAGCATTTCTGTGCGTGCAGCATGGTCGCTTCTCTGATATGCTTACTTGTTTTAGTTCTATAAGAATCTAAAAGTATAGCTAGCTAGAATGAACGCAGCGAGATACTGTAAATAACGTTCTTATAAACAGCACCCCTAAGTTTTTGAATCCGCCGGTGGTGAAAAAACCCACCCCACATTTAACTCACTTGCTCTTTCATGCCAAACTACAGTTCATATTTTCTAACGGAAAATCAGTAACATGTATCAATAATGGCATGGCTCGCTCAGATTATATTTGACTCAGCAGTGTGGCTCTGCAATCGTTTTTAATTCATGACAATAATTTTTTTCTCACTTAATTATCCCGTTCTGCTACGGCTTCAAGTTTGATAATCACACTACATTTTCACTAGAAAGCATTTATGTGTATGCAGCATGGTCGCTTCTCTGATATGCTTGTTTTAATTCTTTAAGAAGCTACATCATCTACAGCTGAACTCGCCTCCGTGAAAATCCCCCCCCCCCCCCATATTAAACTCGCTTGCTCTTTCATGCCAAACTACAGTTCATACTTTCTAACGGAAAATTAGTTACGAAAAGAAAGGATTTAGTCAAGGATAAAAATAAAAAGCAACAGAAGTAAAATCCGCAAAGCAGTTCATTTCCCGTCATGATTGGTGATCTATACACACTCACACACACGCTTCATGTATTCAAGTGCATGACGCAATTCTTCGTACATTCACCCTTTTTTTAAAAACTCGGTCACGATCTTTTTTGGACAAAGCAGACGAAGCATTCTTGCCACATTTGAGACAATCGAAAAATGATGCATCATCTCTTTCATTATTTTTTTTCTTTTTAGACGAGTTTAATTATTACATCTATGATATTCATGTCAATTTTATTTTATGTTTTGTATGAGAGAAAATGTTGACAATAAAACCTACTTGACTACATGTACACTGAATCTTCATAGTGACCTCGGCCTTGTGACCCTTGTCCATACAGTGATAGATTTCACACAGTCCGTGATCTTGCTGTCCGAGGTCCAGACAAGCCACGTTCCACATAAATTCAGGATCAGTCTTGCAGACTATAACATCCACGTGGTCTGGATGACCACGCCCACATGTCACTCTCACTGCACACCCATCATGTGCTTGGATTGGTTTGTAGCTTCAAAGTCCAAAGATCATTCTTCACCAGCCAATAGCAAACGAGAGTTTGCTGTTAGCTTAGGTCGCCCGTACATGTACTTGTATCTGTAATGTGACACCCAGCTTGGGTTCCAGCTGTCTGACAGGCTTTTTGATTTTTGCTCTGTATTAATTTGTAAACAAACTGCCATGCGATTTGATAAGGAATGTCATTGTTTTGGTTCTGCCACATGACTTGTTGGAGGAAAGCGATCGAGATATAAAGGAGAAAGATTGTTGGGAGATGTGCAGAGAGACTGAAAGAAAGATGAGAAGAAAAGAAAAGAAAATTATGGTATACGAAGTGAATCATGAATGATAATGTAAAGAGAATCAATTTTTTTCAACTGTTTGGTAAATCGGTAATAAGAGACAAGATTTGAGATAAAAAAACTGGATACGAAAAAGAATAAATGGAAAAATAATAGAATTAAAAAGGGAGAGAGAAAGGAGAGGACGTGAAGAGAGCAAAGATGGAGAGAGGAGAGGAAGGAGAGAAGAATAGACAGAACAAAAGACTTAGCAGGGAAGTGTTAGAGACACTTCCCTGGTTCTAGTATATCTCACGTGGAATAGATGAAAATCGTAATTGGGATTTTCTCCGTAATTAAGTAAATTATAGAATATTGCTTTTTTCTCTGGTCTATTATATTTAACATTATTTCATGGAAAAAATGGACGTCACGGTCAACAACTTTTTTTTAATTGGCCTATTGGCGAGCACCGGACGACCAACCTGTCAGAGTGAAGGTCTGGAATTTGTCAGCAATAGTCTGTATCACAGACGCTTTAAACTGTTCTAGATTGAGTCAGCGTGGAGTACTTTTATCCATCTGCATGCCGTTAACAATTAATCTGTTATGAGATCATGATTTGATGCATTCTTGTTGTTAAAGATAGAAGACAAAATGAAGATGGATAAAAAGAGAAGAAAGAGAGGACAAGAATCATGCAAAGAGTAGTGAACGATCCCGCCCCCCCCCCCCCCCCCCCCCCCACTCGGAGGTAGAACGGACCGCATGCGTGTTCCCAAAATCTCCGGTAAAGGGGTATTTTGGGGGCGACAAAAAGGGCGTGTTTTTTTTATCTTTCACCCGGAGATTTCATTAAAAAGGGGGCGTTTCTCTCTCTCTCTCTTCGACACCTGAGAAATTTTTAAAAGGGGGGTTATGAAATATCTTGAAAAATTGATCAAATCCCAGGATCAAATTCCTGAAATTCCTGCTAGTTTTGATAACTCATTCAGCCAGGATTATTTCATTTTGAAAAGTAGAAACACTGGCCCCCATCTCTTCCAAGGTATTGTCATGACAGCTTACTTGGGAGAGGGGGGGGGGGGGGGGGGGTTGGTGTCTGTCCTGAGATATGGGGTTGGAATGAGAGCTCACCTGAGATAGGGGGTACATTGAGCAGTGTTCTAAATTTAGGGGGGTCTCCAAGGCAGGAAAAGCCCGCGATAGGGGGGGGGGGGGTTCAGAAATTTTGGCAGCCCTGAGATAGGTGCTTTCAAAGGGAGGGAACAAGCATACGCGTACCCTAAATAATACTGAGTGGGGGAGGGGGGCGGGTGAAGGGTGATTAGCGGGCGTAAAGTTTACAAACTCATGCATATTCAAGGCGGATCCAGGATTGAGTAAAAGAGGGGGTACAAAAATGAACGTTTGTGAAAAGGTAGACCCGTATTTTTTGGTCTCTCCAGCTTCTCGAAAAGTCGCTCAGTGGGGGGCGGGGGGACAAAATTGTTTTTCGCCAAACCTTCAAAAACCTTCAAAAATCGCTCACGATCTGACACAATTTCCTGAAAAAAAAACTTTGACAAAGAAGGAACATAGAACTGAAATCAGATTAATAGTGCATAGCGATAAATCCTCAATGATATCCTTCGTTATTCATGTGAAAGTGAAAAGCAAGGCAGTGGGAACCAAAGAATGTCTAGAGTGCGCGCGATCAACATTTCCATTCGTAAATTGGGCTTGTGACCTCATTTGTTAATCACATGTCATGACACGCGCAAAAATATGCCAGCCATGCAGCCCACGGAGGTCTGTGCTTTTTTTTTTTTGACCTTTCACAACGCGACGGGCGAAATGGGCGAAATGTGTATAGAATAAACAGATCGAATTTCAAAAGGGAACCAATGTGTGTTAAAGAACGAAGTTATGGTCGGGTAGAGAGAAAATGTTGGCTTGATATTTTTTTAATGAAGATGATATTGATGACTATAATGATCATATCAGATGATCATGATGATGATCATGTGTGTTGATCATGTGTGTTAAACCCGGTGTTAAACTTAAATGATAAAGTTACGGTCGGGTAGGGAAGAACATTTGGCTTAATGATACTTTTTGTGTCATATAATTAAGGAATCTTCTAGAAGGAAGTTATTTTTCCAGTTTTCTATATGATTTTATGAACATAGAAATTTCCAGAAGAGAGAGTATTATTCATATGTGAAAAGTGAATGTAATGTGTAGCAGTGAAATAATCAGAATGCACATCCAGTAGAGAGAACATTCTAGATCTTTACATTGTGTGTGATATATTGCAATGTATAATGTACATGTTGGAATGTGTTGATTACATGTATCCTGACCTTTACATGAACCTCTTAGTAAGAGTGTAACATTGCAATGAGTCTATTTATAGATCATGGGAATCCCCTTCCTTTGTTTGTTACAACTATATAGAACTTGCAAGAGAGTTCTAAACTTTCATGAATATTGTAGTAGAATCTAGAAAATTCTAATTAAGGGTTGAGATTGTATATAAGCTGGGAGCTTGCACAGAAATTTCAGAATTTATACCCTGAATACATCGTGGAGCATATATTGCATAAGTTCTCAGTTAACACCATCTGATATTGATATCAACCTGTGGAGATCATCTTGGACCTCATCTTGGACTTCATCTTGGACCTCATCCTTGACATATTTGACGTCGTGTTCGACATCGTTATTGACATTGTGGTCAACATCGTCATTGACATTGATTATCGAGATTGCAGTTGACACTGCTATCGACATTGTGATTGCCATCGTCTTGGACATCGTCATCGACATCATTAGCGACATCGATGACTTCCTGAATTATTTTGGACATTCTTCGGCTGGATCTGGAATCTTCTTTTGCCAGTTGGACAACATACCGTTTGGATTCAATATTTGTGGATTAGCAGCCAGCTTACTCCACACTTCAGGAACATTCTGGACTAATAGGAATTTCCCAGCTGAGAAATTGTAAGTCTTTACCAGTTTAAGTACATGTAGTGTATTTGTAACTAGAATCTGTAATTCTGTTATATTTGGTGTTGGTAAATATTTAAATTAAACCATAAATCATCTAAAGTTAATATCTTTTGTTTGATTCTTATCTTTTGTGGATTTTGGATCATAACAAACTGGGGGCTTGTCCGGGAACGTAGCCAAATATAACAAGTCAAAAACAACAAAATTTAGAGAGAATTTTTGGAAATCTCTGGAAACTTCTAGAATACATATTGCAGATAAGTTCTTAAATTCTGTAATTGTTTGTTACATGCTTCATCATGACTACAATAGATGTTGAAGTGTTTGTTAAGAGGACAGATTTGTCCCTTGGTCAGCTGAAGTCACTAAGAAAAGATGACTTGAGAGCTGTTTGTCAGCATTTGGGAGTAGTTCTTACCCCTGGGTTAAAGAAGGCAGAGATTATTGATCTGCTAGCTAGTCACATGAAGCTCAGTAAAGAAAGTGAGGTTCCTTCTAATGTTTCAAGTGATGTTCAACTCCAGTTAGCAAAACTTGAGATGGAAAAGGAGAGAATGAAATTAGAATTTGAAAGAGAAAAGCAACAAAGAGAAATGGAAGAAAAACAAAAACAAAGAGAAATGGAAGAAAAACAAAAGCAAAGAGAAATGGAAAGAGAAGAAAGAGAGTACCAGTTGAAATTGAGAGAAATGGAGTTAGCACATGCAAATACTAACTCTACCAAAGAGAAATCTCCCCAAGGTTTTGATGTAGCGAAGAACATTCGCCTTGTGCCAAAATTTGATGAAGAGGGAGTTGATGCATATTTTGTATCATTTGAAAAAGTGGCCAAGAGGTTGGAATGGCCTCAGAAATACTGGACTCTGCTTCTTCAAAGCGTTTTTGTGGGAAAGGCTGCAAAAGTCTACTCGTCTCTCTCTGAAGAGCAATCATGTGACTATGCTACAGTGAAGAATACTATTCTTAATGCATATGAGTTGGTCCCAGAAGCATACAGACGTAAATTTAGGAATATGCAAAGACAATCAGGCCAGACCTATGTTGAGTTTGCTAGGGAACAAGAAATGATGTTTGACAAGTGGTACAGATCATTGAAAGTTGACAAAGATTTTGCCCAGCTGAGAGAAGTTGTCCTCTTAGAGGAATTCAAAAAGGGTGTTCCTTTTGGCGTTAAGTCTCACCTAGATGACCAAAGAATTACTCAATTGAGTAAGGCAGCTGTGGTAGCTGATGAATTTGAGGTCACACACAGAGGTAGTGGGGATAGGCTTCCTTTCAAAAACTTTCAGAATAAGAAGGGAAAAGGGGCATTTGAATCCCACAAGAAATTTGGTGAGGGAAAAACTGCTAGCAAGGAGAATGACACTGACAAACCTCAGGCAGATAGAGGCGCGAAATCAAATGAAAGATTTGCTGGTCAAAGTTCCAAAGTCTGTTTTCATTGTAATAAGCCAGGACATTTGAAAAAGTCCTGTTGGGAATTGATTGGGAAACCAACCAAAAGTAAGAAAGATGTGGGCTTAGTCAAGCAATCAAGTATTCCACCCAAGGAGTCTGTCCAGTTGGAGTCAGTCCAAGATGTTGAGAGTGTTTCTCTAGTATTTGCCGATAAGGTCAAGAAGGTTGATGAGAGCTTTAGAAGCTTTTTGCATGATGGTGAGGTATCCCCCTGTTCGACTGGTGCTGTAGGTAAGCCAGTGGTTATCCTTCGAGATACAGGGGCTGCTCAGTCCCTGATGATGTCAGGGCATTTAACTCTCCCACCAGAGAGTTCAGAGAATGCCAAAGTTTTGGTTCGAGGCATTGGTCCGGATTATGTGTCCGTTCCTTTGCATAAGGTCGACTTAAAGTGTGACCTAGTTAGTGGTCCTGTCACTGTTGGTGTCGTACCGGAATTACCCGTGGACGGGGTTGACTTCTTGTTGGGTAACGACTTGGCTGGAGAGAAAGTTGTTGCATCTCCAGTGGTTTCAGAGAAGCCGGTTGAGGTAGCTGAAACTGAACAGTTGCAGGAGGATTTTCCTGGAATTTTCCCGGATTGTGTTGTCACTAGGTCTCAGGCTCGTAGGGCTGAACAGGATGATGCGGATTTTATTGATGTGGAGGAGAGTACTGATGTCTGGTTAGCTGAAACCTTTTTCAAGGATTTGGATGGGGATAATGTTGAAGGCTCTGTTGCAGACAATGATGGGTTGTTTAGCAAATCTTCCCTTGTACAGGCACAACAGGCGGATCCAGAATTGAAAGGCTTGTCACAGAAGGCATGTCCTGAGGCTGAGGTTGATAAGGTTCCTGAGTGCTATTATGTCAAAAGTGACATATTGATGAGGAAGTGGAGACCTCCCCGGAGACCAGCTAATGAAGAGTGGTGTGTAGTTCACCAAGTTGTTGTTCCTCCCTGTTACCGCATAGAGATTCTGAGGATGGCTCACGAGTTGCCTATGGCAGGTCATTTAGGTATTCGGAAGACGGAGGATAGGGTCATGAGGCATTTTTATTGGCCGAAGATGCACAAGGATGTTGTGCAGTTCTGTAAGACATGTCATACATGTCAGGTGGTTGGGAAGGCACAGCCTTCTATCAAGCCTGCTCCCTTGATACCGATACCTGCATTTGATGAACCTTTTACTAGGGTTCTTGTTGACTGTGTTGGACCCTTACCCAGAACTAGGTCGGGTCACAAGTATCTTCTTACGATTATGGATTTGTCTACACGTTTTCCAGAGGCGATACCGTTGAGAAGTATCACTGCAAAGACAGTAGTGCAGGCGCTAGTGCAGTTTTTCACTAGGTATGGTTTGCCCCAGGAAATTCAGTCAGACCAAGGATCGAATTTCATGTCAGGAGTGTTTCAGCAAGTGATGCATGAGTTAGGGATAAAGCAGATCAAGTCATCCGCTTACCATCCACAGTCCCAAGGTGCATTAGAACGCTATCACCAGACCCTGAAGACCATGCTTAGGGCTTATGGTGAAGAGTATCCTGATGACTGGGATAAAGGTATCCCATTCTTGCTGTTCGCGACCAGGGATTCCCCAAATGAGTCAACGGGCTTCAGTCCATTTGAGCTGGTCTATGGTCACGAGGTTAGGGGTCCCCTTAAGCTGATCAAAGAAAAGTTCATGGGTCAGAATGACGAGGTAAACCTTCTTGACTATGTGTCAAAGTTTCGAGAAAGGCTCTCAAAGGCTTGTGAGGTAGCCAAAGAACACTTGAAAGTGTCGCAAGCTAAAATGAAAACACAGGCAGACAAGAAGGCAAAAGAGCGCAACTTCAAGCCTGGAGATAGGGTGTTAGTGTTGTTGCCTTTGCTAGGTGAGCCCTTGAAAGCTAGGTTCAGTGGTCCTTACACTGTCAAAAAGAAACTGAATGATGTCAACTATGTGATCAGTACCCCTGACAGAAGAAAGAGTCAAAGAGTATGTCATGTAAACATGCTGAAAGAATACTTTGAACGTGAGGCTAATCAGCCAGTAGGTGTAGCACATGTTGTAAAAGAAGAGAAGCTAGAAGATGTAAATGAAGGCAAGGTAGAGACAGAGAGTGAATTGTCTCACACAGATGTGTCTACAAATGAACCATGTGGAGTGAAATTGTCTAACTCAGAAATGTTAGAAAATTTGGATGATGCACTGAAGCATCTCTCTGATGAACAGAGAATTGACATATCTGGCTTGTTGAAAGATTATAAGCATGTGTGTAAAGATAGACCAGGTCGTACTGCCTTGACTGTACATGATGTAGATGTAGGTGATGTAAAACCTATCAAACAACATCCGTATAGACTTAATCCAAGCAAGTTGGAAAAAGTGAATGAGGAAATCCGGTTCATGTTAGATAATGACATCATCGAACCAAGTCAGAGTAGTTGGAGTTCCCCTATTGTAATGGTCCCAAAGCCGGATGGCTCTCAGAGATTTTGTATAGATTACCGCAAGGTAAATGCAGTCACTAAGACCGACTCATATCCAATTCCTAGGTTGGAAGATTGTATCGATAGGGTTGGGAACTCTGCCTTTGTCACTAAGATAGACTTGTTGAAGGGATATTGGCAGGTGCCACTGACTGACCGAGCCAAAGAAATATCAGCCTTTGTCACACCGGATGGCTTGTTTCAATGCAAAGTCATGCCTTTTGGAATGAAGAATGCACCAGCAACCTTTCAAAGATTGACAAATCAGGTGATTGCTGGGCTTGACAATTGTGTTGTGTACATAGATGACATCTTAGTGTACAGTGATACATGGAATGATCATCTCAATCATTTGAGATTACTGTTTGACAGACTAGATGAAGCCAACTTAGTAGTTAATCTGATGAAGAGTGAATTTGGCAAGGCAAAGGTCACTTATCTTGGTCATGTGGTTGGTCAGGGGCAAGTGCTACCGAGAGAAGCAAAGATTCAGGCAATCTTAGACTTCCCCATTCCCACAACTAAGAAAGAGTTGCTCAGATTCCTAGGTATGAGTGGTTTCTACAGGAAGTTCGTTCCAAATTACAGTACTGTGGTTAGTCCACTGACAAACTTGCTGAAAGCAAAAGTGAAGTATGCATGGTCTGATGCATGTCAGAGATCATTTGAGAAGTTGAAGGCCATTTTGGTGAATGAGCCTGTTTTGGCAGCTCCAAACTTCACAAAGCCATTCAAGGTGGCTATTGATGCCAGTGATGTTGGAGTGGGAGCAGTGTTGCTCCAAGAGGATGAAGAAGGCTTTGAAAAATCAGTCTGTTACTTCTCAAAGAAACTCAACCAATATCAGAAGAAGTATTCAACTATCGAAAAAGAGGCTCTGAGTCTTGTACTCGCTCTCCAGCAGTTTGAGGTGTACCTAACCAACAGTAATGGTGATATCATGGTCTACACAGACCATAACCCTCTTGTGTTCTTGGAGAAATTCAAAACAAAGAACCAAAGACTGTACAGGTGGAGCCTTATGCTCCAACCTTTCCCCTTGAAAATTGTACATATTCGTGGAAAGAATAATGTGATTGCTGATGCTCTTTCAAGAATGTAAAGAGAGAAATTACTCTTTTTGTGACAAAGTTTGTCATAGTATGATTGCATTTTTCTTTTTTGATGGTCCTTAAATAAATGTGTGATATGACTTGTAATGCCTTTGTACAGGATGAAAGGCTTATCTGGATAATTTGAAACAGGTTGAATCTTAAAGAAACCTTTACTACGGTAAAGCTTTCTTTTTCCCGGTGGGGGAGGTGTCATATAATTAAGGAATCTTCTAGAAGGAAGTTATTTTTCCAGTTTTCTATATGATTTTATGAACATAGAAATTTCCAGAAGAGAAATTATTATTCATATGTGAAAAGTGAATGTAATGTGTAGCAGTGAAATAATCAGAATGCACATCCAGTAGAGAGAACATTCTAGATCTTTACATTGTGTGTGATATATTGCAATGTATAATGTACATGTTGGAATGTGTTGATTACATGTATCCTGACCTTTACATGAACCTCTTAGTAAGAGTGTAACATTGCAATGAGTCTATTTATAGATCATGGGAATCCCCTTCCTTTGTTTGTTACAACTATATAGAACTTGCAAGAGAGTTCTAAACTTTCATGAATATTGTAGTAGAATCTAGAAAATTCTAATTAAGGGTTGAGATTGTATATAAGCTGGGAGCTTGCACAGAAATTTCAGAATTTATACCCTGAATACATCGTGGAGCATATATTGCATAAGTTCTCAGTTAACACCATCTGATATTGATATCAACCTGTGGAGATCATCTTGGACCTCATCTTGGACTTCATCTTGGACCTCATCCTTGACATATTTGACGTCGTGTTCGACATCGTTATTGACATTGTGGTCAACATCGTCATTGACATTGATTATCGAGATTGCAGTTGACACTGCTATCGACATTGTGATTGCCATCGTCTTGGACATCGTCATCGACATCATTAGCGACATCGATGACTTCCTGAATTATTTTGGACATTCTTCGGCTGGATCTGGAATCTTCTTTTGCCAGTTGGACAACATACCGTTTGGATTCAATATTTGTGGATTAGCAGCCAGCTTACTCCACACTTCAGGAACATTCTGGACTAATAGGAATTTCCCAGCTGAGAAATTGTAAGTCTTTACCAGTTTATATTTAGTGTTGGTAAATATTTAAATTAAACCATAAATCATCTAAAGTTAATATCTTTTGTTTGATTCTTATCTTTTGTGGATTTTGGATCATAACATTTGATGCATTGAAGAAGATAATGGTTTTGACGATATGATTATCAAGATGATGATATAATTAGGATGATCATGATGAATTGATGATATTATTATATCGCTTTCTCTCTCTGCCCATCGTATTCACTCTGTTTATTTAATCCCTCTCCCTCGGTCTCTCTGCCCCTCCCCCTTCCCGTTTTTTTTTTACTCTCTATTTAATTCTTTATTTTCCCCCTCTCCACATCCCTCTCACTCTCTGAGTCTCTCTCTGTCCACTCGAGCTCTCTCTCTGCCCATCGTATTCACTCTCTATATTTCATTCTCCCCCTCCTCTCCCCTCTCTCTGCTCCTCCCCTCTCTCTGCTCCTCCCCTTCCCGTTTTTTTTTTACTCTATATTTCCTTCATTTTCTATTTATCCCCTCGCCCTTTCAGATTTTCTCTCTCTCTCTCTGCCCATCGTATTCACTCTCTATATTTCATTCTCCCCCTCCTCTCCCCTCTCTCTGCCCCTCCCCTTCCCGTTTTTTTTTTACTCTATATTTCCTTCATTTTCTATTTATCCCCTCGCCCTTTCAGATTTTCTCTCTCTGCCCATCGTATTCACTCTCTATATTTCATTCTCCCCCCCCCTCTCCCCTCTCTCTGCCCCTCCCCTTCCCGTTTTTTTTTTTACTCTATATTTCCTTCATTTTCTATTTATCCGGCCTCGCCCTTTCAGATTTTCTCTCTCTCTCTGCCCATCGTATTCACTCTCTATATTTCATTCTCCCCCTCCTCTCCCCTCTCTCTGCCCCTCCCCTTCCCGTTTTTTTTTTACTCTATATTTCCTTCATTTTCTATTTATCCCCTCGCCCTTTCAGATTTTCTCTCTCTCGCTGCCCATCATATTTAATCTCTATATTTCACCCTCTCTCCCCTTCCCCTTTTACACCCCCAGTTCTCCTCTTCCTCTCTTCGTTTTCAATGTGTCGCACGCCTCTAGCTCTCATTTCATCCATTTTCCTTATCTTTTATCTTGTGGCGTACCTGGCGTTCCTTGTCAGGCGGGGTAAAAGCAAGCAATAATTATATACATAAATAATAATAGAGGTCAATAGTCACCATAATTTTCAAAAGCATTTTCCTGTCCAAAATGTTCTGCCTGGCAAACTAAAAGCTATTACAGTTGGGTGCTCTTATATTTTCTTTTCACTTTCAAATTGAATATAATTCATTCACTCTCTATAGTTTATTGATCTACTTTACATGTATTGTAAATGTATCTCATAGAACCCACTAAAAGAGTCATGTTCAGGATACATTCTGTTCTTTACAATACAAAAAAAATACACAATACACCCTCATTATATAACCAAGATGCCCAGGAAGTCAATTGAAAGAGAGTTGGGGATCAATAAAACTCTCCTCGTGGACAATACCAAGGTTCAGGCTCATTGTTCAGTGGCTATTGGCCGGGGGTACTCATGCGATGTAGTGCCTGGGCCGGGGGGATGCACGTTGTGCGGGCGATCAAAGAACAACAGACGTGCGCCGAACACGCTCGAACATTTTGGTGTACAATGGAATGTATAGTATGGGTACACTCGGATGAGGTCACTCGGGGGTCAACAAACGCAATCACTCGATCGAGAACTTGTTGCGTTTTGATTCCGCTGGTGACTTGGTGTAGAATTATTTTTTTCGCTTGTTTTTAATGAGCGATGTGGTATTGATCTGGTGTTTATCTTGAATTTCTACTTCTTAAAACTTTTTGTTTTCTAACAAAGTGAATCGTTTATTTATTCATGCTCTCCCTCGGTCTTTCTCTTTCTAAACAAGCTCCCATATTCTCCCCTCCCTCTCTCTCGAACTCCTTTGTCAGCTCCCCTCTCTTCTTGTTCTTTCCGTTATTTTCTACGCAGAAATTTTCAAACTTAGCTACATTGTAGATTAATAAAATTGCTCTCGGTCTCTCTTTGGCTAACTTAATTGGCTCTTCTTTGACATATCTCTCTCTCTCTCTCTCTTATCTTATGTTCCAGTTCATTTATCTTTCATTCAATATTTATTCCTTGTCTTTCTGTTTTAAAAAACTCAAGAACCTCATTTCATAAATATATAAGAACAAAATGAATGCTCTCAGTCTCTCTTTGTCTAATTTGGCTCTCTTCTTTGACATCTCTCTTTCTTTCTCTCTCTTTCTCTCTCTCTCTCTCTCTCTCTCTCTTCTGTATCATTCCCCGCTCTATTTCTAATTCAATATTTATTACTCTACGTATACACTGTAGGTACATGTAGCACCGATGTGAAAGAGCTTTTGTCAAAGACACTGCGTTCAACTGTACTCCCTTTTACGCTATTTTATAAACTTTTCTTGTCACATTATAAAGGTTTTGGTATCAAAGGAAATCAATGAAAATCAATATATGTCACGATCAGAAGTTAAACTGCTATCAACGGCATTGTATACCGAAAATAAACTACATGTACATGTACACCAGTACCCCATTTCTTCGGTCATTTTCCACCATGACTTGCGTAGTCTGTACGTGCCTACTGTCTGAGCCGCGCAGCACGCGCGGAACGTGATTGCTACTACAATGTACGATAACACGTTCGATTCGCACCACAGAATGAGGCGATTTTCTACACCGTGATTCGCGGACGCAAACCTGTCATCGCATGGGCGATTGTTCTGAAAAAGCTGAGGGCAGCGTGATGAGCTGGAGCGTTCACGAGTTCCGGCTTAAGCTGTTCGAGCGCAACACAGCGTGACAACGTGAGCTTGAAATCTCTGACTGGTACTGTATACACTAGCTACCGTGACACTCGTGATCAGCTGTGGAATGCATGACACTGGATTTTCTCATAATAAACCATTTTTGTAGTCATGTACATTCAAATGAAGATACTTTTATCCTGTCATATAACCTATTTGTGTCAAGATATTTGGTTCAGCTGTTTCTTTTGTTAAGCAGGATTTGGCATGCACTTGTAAGTTGCTTGGTCTGACAAAGGTTTGTCAATTCTTCAAAGAAGTGACAAAGATGTACAACTGCTCTTAGATATCACCAGTGCGAGACAATGGGGGTACCAAGATGGCTGCCATTTTGCATGGGTGGCTTTAGTTGTACAATAGCTATTCATTATGCAACATCTTATCCATTGTGTACAGGTAAATGGACATGTACCGCAATGACATCACAGTTTCTTCAAAATGGCAGCCCCCATGGGATAATATCTAGCAAGAAATCTGCAAACGTTAGAGAGACTGTTCTCCTTACTGAGTAATCAAATCAGAGTATTTTCAAGATATTTTGAACCGGCTGACAATTTTCCAGATGATTATCAGCTAATGTATGTTGAGTTTCATTCTCCTTTAAATGATTGCCCTATACTGAATACTTGTATTTGGTTCATACCATGGCTTTTTGTGAATGTGTACATGTACATGCAGGCTAAATGCAAATGTACTTTGTGGATTTCAGTAGTAACCACAACCTGACAAGAATAGGGAGGAGAGAATCAATAGATGACTACTGGGAAAGTGCTGAGGTTGTGAAAACCAGAAGCCAACTGAAATTGGATGTTTATCATTGCCTCGGTGACAATGAGAGCTAGAGTTCAAGTTGTATGAGCTTTTCTCTTGGTTGAAGCAATGAATGCCATGTCACTCAAATTGTGCCCACATGAGGTGTAAAGTGAAAAGATTTTAATACTGGTACCATATTAGGTTACACTTTCCCACATTGGCTGGAGTGTGAGGGAAAGCTAAGGATTGGAGATATGAGAGAGAGAGAGAGAGAGAGAGGGAGGGGGAGGGAGGGAGGGATGGATGTGGTGAGACCATGGACCTATACTTCGTAGTAGGTCCATCAAGATCTAGTTAGGGTGAGTTTATGCTTACTTTTGAAGGCAGAATGAGCGTTTTGAAATGCTCATGAATGCTCATCATAAATGTTCATCATAAATGTAGTTCCACGGGGTACTGTTTATGCTTCCCTTCTCCAGGTGAATTCGGGCTCTGCAGCTGGATTCGCAAACTTGCACTGTGCATGCTACGTTGACCCTGGGAGGGCCGGTCAAGTTGGGGCGGGCGCTTTTTCGAAACTGTATGTATACTCTGATATTTTCGTGTCGTGATCTCACACTCGACTATCGCCTTTCTCGGTCTCGATTTACAGTTATTATTTCAGCTATTTACGTTTTTTATTTCGGTTATTACGTCCGTGGACTTCCTACCACGGTGGGAAAAGTGAGAGCAGACCAACACTGTCACTGACCGGGTACAAGTAATTACAACTGGCAGTCTTGCACATCTCTCAACTCAACATTATATGTTAAAATAGTTTTACCACAAAATATTTGTTTAAACATAAATCTACCTTTATTCTGTTGATTTTGTCCCTGAACGCTTGCTTGGTTCTCCTTGGAAACCCTGCAGCCACAAGCTGGTCTGCCAATTTGTCATATATGGGTTTTCCTCGTCAACCCATTCAATTCATCTTGTATTTCAGGTTCGGACCAAGCGAGGAGGCGTCTTCGCTGTATTGAGCCTTTGACACTCATTTCAACACAATATAGTACCGAAGTGCTGACGTCATATTCGCTTGTCGTCCAGGATACTGGTTCCAAACAACAGAGCCCGCGCATGAGGTTCACCGCGAAGTCATTCGAGCAACGGGCTGGAGCAGGGCAATTTCAGTGTTTGGCGCTGGTGTGATCACCACACCATTGTTTAGCACAAAATTGTTTAGAACCAGCAACCTTGACCACTTGGCCGGTATGACGTCATACCGTTAGCGGCGTGCAGATTTTCACAAGAAACGGAAACACGTTTATTACGACATCATTTAAACGCGTTTACAAATGATCGTGCGTTTATGCTCCCCCAGAAACCATCTTAATGGAAAGACCTCTGATACAAAATGCACCTTTTTATATGGATTATACGGAAATGAGAAAGGACTCAACCGTGTTTTGAACTAAACATGTAACAAAAGCCTCATTCTGGCTTGAAAAAGGTGAGCATAAACACACCCTTAGATCAAGGAGTTATACTTGCATGTACATTCTCATTGTAAAAAGTGAGAAACAAAATAAAGAAGTCGACAGTGAGAAGCAGTTTATGGGAGCATGATTAATCCTGTCTTCCTCCTTGAAAATGTGACAACACTTCCATCGCAAATCCTAAAAGAAAATAATAGTAATTCTAAACAAAAACCATAGGAAGTATTAATATTAAAGAGGAAGTAGATGTACATGTAATTAAATGCTACTTTCTCATATTCTGTAATTAATATATGTCAATTGTGTCAAATGTGTTAGTTTTGCTTCCTTTCTACCAACTGAATTCCTGGTGCCCTAGTATTTCCTTGAAGAGTGAACTATCGTACTTTACTACTTTATGTATGAATTGTACTTCTCCTGAATATACAGCCAAGATGTTGTTTTCGTACTTTGTGTAGTTGTAGTGGATACAAGAGTCGCTTCATGTTGGTAATCTGTAGCCGATGCTAAAACTCTGTCGGTGTATGTAATGTATATTTACCCTATATTATGCAAACTGTGATGTTTATAACAATGTTCATGTGTATACAATATTGGTAGTTACATAATTATCTAGTATTTAGAAGGATAGTGGTGGTTGGTAGACTTTGTTCTGGGGAGCATTTCATCAAGTGTTTTTGTCTGTGATTTTTACTGACAAATTTGCTCTCAGCCAATCAGATGCAAGGATTTCAGTAGCTTAAAACAGTTCTCAGTAAAAATCACTGACAAAACACTTGATGAAATGCTTCCAAGCTCAGAATTTTCTTGTAGAGTATACATGTACACCACCGTCTAAAAGTTTTGGCACTCAATAGCCCGATCGGGAGCTTCCCTCGGTTTATTTTGTCCGGTTCCGTACCCATTGCAAAAATAACGGGAAGCCATCGGTAAGGTAACGAGAAGCTATCGTGAAGCTATCGTGAAGCTATCGTGAAGCTATCGTGAGCTGGCCACTGAGGCTTTTCATAGCTTTCCAAGCCTATCGAGAAAGCGCTCGCCATTAACGCGTATGCACGATTGCCTCATTTCATTCTCGGTCTGGCGCTGATTATCGATTGCAAAATAAAATCTATTGTGACGTCATAATGGATATTTTAGAGCTACCTCGTCGCGGGTCTATGAAATATTTAACTGAAATCTATTGTGACATCATAATGGATATTTTAGAACTGGCATGGGCCGGGTCTTTGAAATGTAATTCATTGTGAAGTCAAAATGGATAATTCAGCAAAATGTACATTCTGATCTTCTTCTCCAAAACACATAATCTACCAAACTTGGTAGGAATCATCCTTAGGGGTAGGGGACCCAAAGTTGCTAAAATGGTACATGTGGCCCCCAGGGGGGCACAGGGGGAGGGCCCCCAAGTGTAAAAGCTATGTAAATTTCAAACATCTTCTCCAGAACCAGGAATAGCTCAGACTTGGTATTGTGTATACATGGAGATACATCTATAGACGAAAAATGAAAGTTATTCATGAATTTTTTCTGGGGGTAACATACTGGGGGGGGGGGGGGGGGGGCGGGGCAAGTTGTCCACCATCCATAAACTTTTTACATTTTCAGCTTCTTCTCCAAAACCCATGATTGGAATTTAACCGAACTTGGTAGGAAGCTCAGACTTGGTATTTTGTATAGAGATACCTCTATAGATGAAGAATGAAAGTTGTTCATGTGCTAGAGAGAACATGCACCAGATGTGAATTGATCCACCTCAGGTGAGCGTTGTGCCCCCTGGGGCTCTTGTTTATTTTTATGTTTGTCTCATTCCATGGATGCAAATTTTGTTCACTTTGTCGGTAATCTTAACACAATTTATAAGGCAAGTAATATCTGAACATTTCATGAGATATTCCCCATGTTGAGAATTGAAACTTAGTCCGAGTGCCAAGGGAAAAAAAAAATGCATACATACCTTAACTTCTTTGCCCTTTTTTCGGGGAGGAGGACTTCCCTGTGAGTGTGACTGTGAGTTGTGACATTTTTATGCCTCCGCCCACCGAAGGTGGGTGCTGGAGGCATTATGTTTTCGGGTTGTCCGTGCGTGCGTCCGTCCGTCCCACTTGTTGTTACCACGATATCTGAAGAATCATTTGAGGTAGGAACCTCAAACTTGGTACTAGTATGTATCCCCATACGAAGATGAACTGATTAGATTTTGGGGTAAGTAGGTCAAAGGTCAGAGGTCACAGAGGTCAATTTACATGAAATTACATGAAATTCTTGGTTTTTAGCACCGTTACCGCGATATCTCAAGAACTGTTTGAGGTGAGAACTTCAAACTTGGTACCGGTATGTATCCCCATAGAAAGATGAACTGATTAGATTTTGGGGTAAGTAGGTCAAAGGTCAGGTCACAGAGGTCAATTTACATGAAATTACATGAAATTCTTGGTTTTTAGCACCGTTACCGCGATATCTCAAGAACTGTTTGAGGTAAGAACTTCAAACTTGGTACCAGTATGTATCCCCATACGAAGATGAACTGATTAGATTTTGGGGTAGGTAGGTCAGAGGTCAATTTACATGAAATTACATGGAATTACTGGTTTTTAGCACCGTTGCCGCGATATCTCAAGAACTGAATTTAGGCGGAGGCATATAGGAGACGCAGTCGCATTCATCTTGTTACAATTTGGTTTTGGACACGAGTAGGCCTATTAAAAAAAGCTAAAAGAAAAAGAAACAAGCATCAACAAATTATACAAAAGAGACACAAACAAAACAAAGCTCCTGAATCATGACTCGATCGGATACATGAAGTTCTATAATGTTTATATATGATTTCCACAATATTATAAATAACAATACCATAATGTTATTTATTTGACCAAACGAAAATTTAGTTTAAAAAGAAATCATTGTGTGGTTATCGAAAATCATGTGACTGTTACAACATTGCCGCAATAACAGCAATCCCTGAGTCTCTTCGCAAGCTGATCGGATCGAGTGACCTTCCCATGATATTCAGAAATAAATAAAATGAAATGAATTTAATTGCGTATTCATCCATATCGTGAAGAACACCAATTGCTAACAGGTGGATGTATGCTACATGTTAATGCCCCCATCTCACGAGAAAGGCGATCATGGCGACCATGGCGCTCTGTGAAAATTTTGCAAAGCGTGGCAGAATCGCCGTCCAACTCCATTTTTGACGTGCGCAGTGATTGTCTTGCTGTTGTGATGACGAAACAATACCAGCCAGGATGCGCAGATGACATGCACAGAAACATAACTGAGGAAAAATTGTCTTGGGAACTGGCCTGAAAGCATGGGCGATAGGAGCCGCTTCCAATGCGCTTGAAGTACGCTTAAGGCGATCCTGATACGTTAGAGCCACGGACATGTCGCTTTTAATACGCTCTTGAGACGATTGTGGCGTGCTTTGCGACCTCGGCGCTCTCGCTACGGAAGTTTTGAACATGTTCAAAATTTGTGGCGACAAGGAAGATGGTGGCGATCATTGACGCTTCAGCAAGGCTCAAGATACGACGGAGAAGATTGAAGAAGCTCAAGCCACGATCCACCGCGCTTTGTCGATTTTTGATGATCGCAGCGGAATCGCCTTCTCGTGAGATGGGGGTATAAGAAACTTTTGATCTCTGAGGGAAATTCTAAATGATATACATACCCTACATATTCATAATTTCACAAGTACTAGGTAGCTAATTCTCGGCAAGAATTTAAAAAAAAATCATCCTCATTACACATCAAAGACTGGTGTTTATGTGAAGATGAAATCTCAGAGAAAATCATCTTCTTAAAAAGTGCTTCCAATCCAAAATGTAATCACGTTGCTCCGAACAGTCAACGATTTCATCAGAGAAATGGGCTTGGATAAATGGCGATATGTATTGACCATTAAATTAACATTAATGTTATTTCAATATGTGGAAAGTACAGAAAATGCCCTTTTATATATGCTCGTGTCAAATTTGCCCTGGCTCACAATAAAACTGTTGTAGTTTTGGCCAGATTTATATTTCATTTTGTTTCCATTTTTTGTCATAAAAAGGAACACCATTTTGTACTGATTTCGTCTTTTATTTTGAACACAATAAAAGCATGTCACAAATCTCTGATCCCTCTTCTTTTATTTGATGTATAACTCATGACACTTGGTGAATGATAAGTAGTCTATTTAACAGTTTGCTGTTCTTGCTCATTGTATATTCATAGTGTGGCAGAACTGGAAATAAAATAGTGCGCTTTTAGGGGACCTGCGGAACGGCTGAAAACGTTTGGCAATCTGCTGGAAGCCATCGGTAAGCTATCGGGAGGCTACCGGGAACCTACCGGGAAGGTATGGAAACGCTGTAGGGAGCGAGCCGATTCAGCATTTTGGGAAGCCTCTCGCTGTCCGTAAAGCTCAAAGAGTAACGGTACAGGAAACGGGGACGTCCCAATGCCAAAACTTTTAGACAGTAATGTAACTAACTATGCACATGGGCAATATAGTCAGGGCTAGTAGTAAAATATTAAAAATAAATCTTGTTTTATATAGGTACTTGATTTACTCTTGTGAAATGTATGTAGTATAGGCTTATAAACCTTTATTTAAAGGCCTTTGTCCTTTTGAAAGTAGAACTAGACTAAAAACTACCTTTCAAGTACATGTACATTTGTCAAAGAGCTAGACAATCAGTATGTAATTCAAGCCATCATTTTGAGTTAAGTTGATAGATCATCTTGAAGTCAGAGAGATAATAATGACATGAAGTATCTTTCATCTCTTATAAAGAGGCTGCAGATAATGAATGATAGATCATTGTGGGAAAAATAGGAATCTGATGAATAATAGGTAGTGATATCAGCATTTATGCCCTGCAATAAGGAAATTGTGGTTCCAAAATAATTGTATTATCTTTGTCTCACACATTATCACACAGTCATTGGTAGAGATTGATTCAATCTATCAATCATATACCTGCCCACCTACAATATGTACATGTAGACCATTTAAACAAACAATGTAATAACATTTTTAGGATGGATTCCATGGACATATTTGGTAGAGAAAAGTTGTTCATTCTAGCCAGCCGTCTGTGATCAGTGTCAGGGCACAAATCTGTCATCAACAAACTCTATCCTACCATCTTCTTCTAGCCTCTCATTATCTCCTCCCTGTCTGTCTCACTCTTTCTGTCTCACTCTAAGATAAGTCGTAACCTGTATCCTCTCCCTCTTTCTGTCTTTCTCACAGTCTCTGTTTCTCTCTGTCTCTTTCCATCTCTATCTTTTCCTGTCTCTTCTCTTCTCTCTCTGTTCACACATCCCTTTTCATCTTCTTCTTCTTCTTAGTTTGGTTTTATTTGGTGATTAGTCAGAGTTGACTATTTTCGCCACAAAATTTGCTTTTATTTTTTATAAAATTACTGACCATAATCATCTAGACGGGCCTTGCATCAAGGCTGATTTTGTTTTGTTTTGTTGTTTTCCTTTCTTTCCTATTCTTCCCAAGTAAAGATAGTGGTACATTACACTCAACAACACAGATAATAATCAAGGAAAGAAGGATGAACAACATCACATGTAAAGCTGTATAACTAGACATTTGTTCATACTTGAAACATGCAATATGTTCCATAGTTTTGTTCTTGATAATTATATAACATCAGCTGAGAATGAGAAAGGTTATTTCAGACTGGTTGTGCACTCTCTACATATTGAAAGTAAATAAAAGTGGCTTGAAGAAAACATACCATCCCATCAACTTTTTAATGTTTCAATGATGTTCTAATTTTTGGAAAATGTAGACAAAGGGCTAGGAAAGAAGCTATTCTTGCAGTCCCAGTGGCTTGAGAATGATTTTCTTTGGAAGATTCCTCCTTGCTCGTAAATTTGTCGGGCTTAAACGTGAGAGCCGTCACCATCAATCATCAACCCACAGGAACATTGGCTAAGTCCCTGGAAATTAAGAAGAAGTCTAATAGGCTACTCTACACCACAGGCACTCACTATTGAATGAGGGATGGTTATTGTGAGTTTAAATCAAGTATTCTACAGCTACATGTACATGTACTTTACTTTACTTCTGCATATTTGCTATACATGTAGCTTGCTACAATGTTGTAAAATGTATTTTCTTTTAAATATACACATGATTTATGAGCTGAGAAATGTTAAGCAAGCAGTCATAATTGTAGACCTATAGGCTGATTGTTGAAAAGTCTTTATTCTCCTGTATTTGTATCATCTGATGAAATGATGTGCACATGACATGGATACAAGAACAAACATTGATATTATGACACATACATCTAATGAAATGAAATTGAATTGCTGTGATGAATACTTCAACCCTTGCTATCTTCCTTTTAAATACTGTATGTGTGACAAGAAATCATTCGTAGGATTTTTTTTGCGATCTGCTGACCAGGGGTTGTATTCAGAAAATGATGTTATCTTTTATATTAGTGAACCAATGTTAATGGTCATAACAAATCAAAATTAGGACAAGTCATTGGTTAATGACTGCACAAAGCTGGCAGTGCACGCGTAAAGTTAAAAAAGAGACATCTGCGCAAGCACCAGTGATGAGTGTTTATTGCACGCAATTTCAGTTTATGACAATTCACATTGTTTTCCTTAACATAAAATACAACATAGTTTTCAGAATATGGCCCCTAACCTTAAAATCATTGGTTTGCTCTCCTTGAGACTAAATCTTTATGGACTCTTTTATTAGAGACGGGTTATCCTTATCTACTCAACAACTTAGACCCCTTTTACATCTAAAGTCGCGAGGCCTGGCCGTGGCTCGGCCGCGGCCAGGCCCCAACCAACACAGTGGGTGGTACTCGCCTCACCCAAACGATTCACCCTTTTACATTACACGGCTTGGTCGCGGCCAAGCCTGGCCCCGCTTCCGTGAATGCGCCGTTTGTGGCGCTCTACTTGTAAACAAATAATATTTCTTCCTGACACAGGAGATGTGTACTTGCACCACTTTTATCAGCACAAGATGTGAAAACATTCTCCATATATCCATCAAAAAGGGTATAAAGGGGAATTAAAGGAGAATTAACCTCAAACAATAAAGACGATAGTGTTCAAAGGTGTTATTTATTCCTACTTGTTAGACTATATGGCTTCGCGTCAAAATATACGAGATCGATACGAATCAATTTTTTCTGAGCAAAGTTTACTATCTGCTAGCAATATGTATCGTCTGCTAGCAGCACATGGGGCTGCCATTTTGTTTATGTGTACAAGAAGATTTTCTTAATCCAAATGCTCAATTGCCTTTTTCAAAATTAAAAACCCATTTGAGATTAAAAATATAGAATAGATATGTCAATTTATTTTTAAACTGAAGATTTCTTTATATATTTCTTTTGAAAATCGATATTCGCTTACGGTAATAGAAATCTATTTTCTCGATACTGGACGTATGGGACGGAGCAAATTAATTCAAATTTTATGGATGCTTCTTCCCTGAGCATCTATAGCGGCAAACTATGCATTCACCTGCTTTCGGATAATGGACTTGAAAAGTCAGAATGCATGCTGCATATATTATGTTCTGCTCTGTTTGGCAAACCCAAGAAAATATATTTTTGTTAAGCAAAACCAGACAATTTAAAAGTATCATTATAAAGATGTAATTTTTATAATACATGTACACACCCACTTTATATTTTCCGTCACATGGGATTTTAGGTAATGAAGAAAATCAATTTAGGATTTGGATTCAAAATATCTTCCTGACTGGAACATTTCTCAATGGTTCATGTACAACTCCAAATCAGCAAGAAAATGGCAGCCCCCATGTAAATGAGTAGGAGACGATACCGGGTGTTGGAATATCTTGATACCCTTTTCTGATATCTTATTAGAATATGATTTAGGCCAATAAGTAGGAATATATTACACCTTCCAATATAAGTAAATTTGTAATCAGGGCTTAATTCTCCTTTGAAGGAGGATTAACCCCAGAATATAAATGTACTTATGTTCAAAGGTGTAATATAATCTTAATCATTGGCCTGTATCACTTTAGAAACAAAATATCAGAAAGGGTTTAAATCAAGACATTCTAGAACATGGTATCATCTGCTAACACTTTACATGGGGGCTGCCATTTTCTTGATGATATGGAGTTGTACATGAACCATTGGAAACCGTTCCGGTCAGGAAGATATTTTTAATCCTAGAGCTAAATTGCTTCTCTTCATTACAAAAAAATACCCATATATGATGAAAATACATAACAGGTGTATTCATATATTCTAAAATTTGAAATTTATAGATTTCTTTTTAAATTCTGTGGTTCGATTTCTTGGGCTTGCCTGTCAGAGTAGAACATACTAAATACAATACGCATTCTGACTATTGAAGTCCATTATCTCAAAGCAGGTGAATGCATAGTTTGTCACTATTGACACTCGGGGGAAAGTTATCATCCATAAATTTGAATTAATTTTTATTTACAAAATAGTAATTTTCAAAGAAATATACAACAAATTTTCGTTTTAAAATATATGTACAATGTATATATCTGTTAAATATTTTAAATCTCAAATGGAACTACATGTATGTATCAGGAAGAAAGACGATCTTTATGTACACATCAAGAAAATGGTAGCCCCCAGCTATTGCTAGCAGACGATACATTGTGCTGAGAAAATCTTGATTTATACCCATCTCGTATATTTTAATGCAAAAATGTGGAGGACAACAAGAAGGAATAGATTACATCTTTGAATATAAGCACATTTATATTTTGAGATTAAAGGAGAATTAACCCCTGAGTACAAATTTACTTATATTGAAAGGTGTAGTATATTCCTACTTATTGGCCTAAATCATTTTCCAATAAGATATCAGAAAAGGGTATAATAAAGATATTCCAACACCCGGTATCGTCTACTACTCATTTGCATGGGGGCTGCCATTTTCTTGCTGATTTGGATTTGTACATGAACCATTGAGAAATGTTCCGGTCAGGAAGATATTTTGAATCCAAGACCTAAATTGATTTTCTTCATTACCTAAAATCCCATATGTGACGAAAAATATAAAGTGGGTGTTTACATGATTTATAAAAATTAAATCTTTATAATGATACTTTTAAATTGTCTGGTTTTGCTTAACAAAAATCTATTTTCTTGGGTTTGCCAAACAGAGCAGAGCATAATATATGCAGCATGCATTCTGACTTTTCAAGTCCCATTATCCGAAAGCAGGTGAATGCATAGTTTGCCGCTATAGATGCTCAGGGAAGAAGCATCCATAAAATTTGAATTAATTTGCTCCGTCCATTGCGTCACAGTATGTAGAAAATAGATTTATATTAAGCGAATATCGATTTTCAACAGAAATATATAAGGAAATCTTCAGTTTAAAAATAAATTGACATATCTATTCTATATTTTAAATCTCAAATGGGTTTTTAATTTTGAAAAAGGCAATTGGGCATTTGGATTAAGAAAATCTTCTTGTACACATAAAAAAAATGGCAGCCCCCATGTATTGCTAGCAGACGATACATATTGCTAGCAGATGATAAATTTTGCTCAGAAAATCTTGATTCGTATCGATCTCGTATATTTTGACGCGAAGCCATATAGTCTTAACAAGTAGGAATAAATAACACCTTTGAACACTATCGTCTTTATTGTTTGAGGTTAATTCTCCTTTAATTCCCCTTTATACCCTTTTTGATGGATATATGGAGAATGTTTTCACATCTTGTGCTGATAAAAGTGGTGCAAGTACACATCTCCTGTGCCAGTAAAACTAGAGGGTAATCCAATCTTACGAGGTCAAGGGTGACTTATGAAAGCCACACTGGACTTGATGGAATGTTGGGCATTTTAGTTGGTCATGATACTTTACAAGCCTGTCATGGTTTTGCTAGTTTAATTTCACTCAACACTTCCAAACATTCCTTGTTCAAATGAGGGTAATTATGGTTCAGGATTGTAGTTTGTATAATATAAAAAAAGAAACAACTAAACAAACCAAAGGTTATATAAAGCTATTATGGGGTGTGGGAAGTGTAGGTCTAATATTGTACGTGGAGTTCATGTCGTGTGTCACAGTGGAATATGAACTGCAAAATTTCAGAAATGATATTGTATCCTTAGACATGTTGAGAAAATGTGCTTGAATGTACAGAAATTTTAGGTCAGTCCAGTATCCTCATTTATTGTTGAGACTTTGTAGCCTGCTTTTCTAGTTATATCCCCGCCAAACGAAGTTTGAAGGGGGTATATAGGAATCAGTCGATGGTTGGGCGGGCGGGCGGTCGGTCAGTCCGTTGCAAATCTTGCGGATCGAACTATTTCCTCAGTTTTTGACTGAAAGTCATGAAATTTGGTACACACATTGGTCTTGATGGGAGATGTGCAAGACATATTTTTCGAATGAGTCAGAATCTGCGTTGCCATGGTAACGGCATATTTATGGCAGAAAATCAAGGAAACACCTTGCGGATCGAACTACTTCCTCAGTTTTCGACCAAAAGTCAAGAAAGGCTGTTGTCACGGGGCGGGGGTATTAATCATTATCTTCAGTGATATTTCTAGTTTTCCTGGGAATGAAACTAAATGGTTGTTTTTGTTTCTATAGCATGAAATTTTCATCCATGCTGTAATGGTCTTAACAGTTATTGATGGTAGCTGATTAATTCTGATACATACTGTAGTTGGTCTTTTCACATTCTCCAAAAGCAAAGTTGAACACTACTATAGGTAGATACATTATCAGACATTGTGTTAATGCCTGGGGCCTGCTCATCACAGTGGAATGTACAGGACTGTTTTCATTAGCCCAAGTTTTCAAAAGTAACAGTAACGCTTGGGATAGTAGCTGGAGGTATTAAATCAAGCTATTATCCCAAGCAAACTTGGGCTTGTTAGTGAACTAGCCTGCTATTTGGCCAATTAGTGGGCTAATTTTTGCCAGTGCATGGAGAGGGACTCAGACAGCCACACTGGGACTATGACTGGATGCTCCTGCTAGACTCAGCTTGAAGGGATACGCCACCAGGCGGTCACCAGGCATCTGTCGGACTACTGGGATTATATTTTGGACTGCACGAAGCCGACCGAATCGAGCTCGAGCTCAAGCAGTCTGTCCGAAGCCTGCGCCCCACGGGGCAACAGCATGATCAGGTAATGATCATGGTGCCCTCTCGTCCACAATCTGCGAGTGACCTCGGACATGAGAAGCATTGATTGGTGTAATATGTGTAACAAAGAAATACATAATCGGAAAGCGAAGAGAATAGATAGAAGGAAAAGGTAAGGAAATATAAAGAAGCGGGAGGATAGATTGAAGGAAAAACAAAGCAATACATAAAGAAAGGGGAGACGATGATAGATGGAAGGAAAAACAAAGAAATCCATAAGGAAAGAGAAGAGGATAGATGGGAGGAAAAACAAAGAAATACATAAGGAAAGAGAAGGGGATAGATCAAATGAAAAACACAAAGAAATACAGTATGGAAAGGAGACGAGGAAAGATTAAAGAAAAATAAAGAAATGCATAAGGAAAGAGAAGAGGATATGAAATGGGAAAACAAAGAAATACAAAAGGAAAGAGAAGAGGATAGATGGAAGAAAAAACAAAGAAATACATCAAGAAAGGGGGGAGGATATAGATGAAAGGAAAAACAGAAAAATTCATATGGAAAGAGGAGATGATATATGGAAGGAAAAACAAAGAAATATATAAGGAAACTGGAGGGGATAGTTGGATGGAAAAACGAAGAAATACAAAAAGAAAGGGGAGAGGATATAGAAGAGGAAAAGCAAAAAAAAAAAAAAAGAAAGGTAAAGGATAGATGAAAGGAAAACAAAAAAAATACATTAAATTCTATATCCTCTGTTCTTTCCTTATGTATTTCTTTGTTTCTCCTCCAATCTATCCTCTTCTATTTCCTTATATATGTTTTTCCTTCCATCTATCATCGTCTCCCCTTTCTTTATGTATTGCTTTGTTTTTCCTTCAATCTATCCTCCCGCTTCTTTATATTTCCTTGCTTTTTCCTTCTATCTATTCTCTTCGCTTTCCGATTATGTATTTCTTTGTTTTTCCTTCCATCTATGCTCTTCTCTATCCTTATGTATGTCTTTGTTTTTATTTTCATCGTTCCTCCCCCCTTTCCCTATATATTTCTTTGTTTTTCCTCCCATCTATCCTCTTCTCTTTCCTTATGGATTTATTCGTTTTTCCTTCCATCATCCCCTTTCTTTATGTATTTCCTTGTTTCTCCTTCCATCTATCCTCTCCCCCTTCTTTATATTTCCTTGTTTTTTCCTTCTATCTATTCTCTTCGCTTTCCTTATGGATTTCTTTGAAGAAGATATATTAAATGAAAGAAAGAAGTCGATCGGTACAGTTGATGGCTTCACAAGAAGGCATTTTGCTGACTATGTTTGAGTTCGATGCTCACAGGCCAGTTTCTTTATGTACTTTTGTAGCGCCCACTCGCGGTAGATTTACAATAACTCTGCATATCGAAAAACCCTGTTTATCGTTTGATAAACAAGGTTTTTCGAAAAACCTTGTTTATCAATTGATAAACAGAGTTTTTCGCCGATAAACCTAGTTTATCACTGAAAAATCGTTTGATAAACATATTTTTTCGAAAAACCCTGTTTATCACTTCGATAAACAAGGTTTTTCAAAGTGATAAGCAGAGTTTCTTGATAAACTAAGTTTATCAATTGAAAAACTTAGTTTATCGCCGAAAAACTGAGTTTATCGCCGATAAACTAAGTTTTTCACCGTAAAACATAGTTTTTCGAGTGATAAACAGAGTTTATCGAGAGAAACTCTGCATATCAAATGAAAAACTCTGTTTATCGAGAAAAACCCTGTTTATCGGTGAAAAACTAAGTTTATCGTGAAAAACTAAGTTTTTCAGTTGATAAGCAGAGTTTCCCTCGAAAAACTTAGTTTTTCGCTCGAAAAACTATGTTTATCGCTCGAAAAACTGAGTTTATCGGCGAAAAACTGAGTTTATCGGCGAAAAACTTAGTTTATCTGACTTATTGGGCATTAAGCTTGCCATACACACTTGAGTTGTTTGGGCTAATGGGAAGGATCAGTCTGTGAGCCTCTATCAGTGAAATTCTAATTGAAGTACTGGTAATAAATGTCTACCCTACAATATCAAAGCTTGTATGATGCTAGGCCTCATCAGTAGAAAGATATAGTTTGTTTATCTTATGAGTTATTTATAGCTGAGCATCTAGACAGGATATATACAAGGATTTATCTGTCCCTCAAGTATTTGTCATAAGAAATTTTAATTGAAAAAAGAAGGCTTCCTATTAAAGATGTGACTCAGTATGCATTAATAATATATTGAGGGAAATAGAAGAGACGGTGTAGGCAGGACAGTCTAGGTTAAAACAAGTAAGGATTCTATCAGCATTGCTTTCAGTGCCAAAAGCCATTTGCCCCCAAATTGACCCTGAAATCTTATTTGAAGTGAAAAAAGTGTTTCTTTTTTTTCTTCGACATTCCAAACAGGGTTGTGATTTTGGTATCAAGGGGCACAATTTGCACTGAAAAAAAGTTTCTGTAATTCTAACAATATTTCATGATTTGTAATATATATGTTGCCAAATTCTCTATACACTCATTTATAGTATACAGGTTTTACTCTTTGACCCATATTGTTGCTCATCTGCTTGTACGTTTTAGAATGAGACAAATCAAGGCTATTCTGTCTATTCTCTATAAATTCTGTTACACCAATTTATTTTTCAGTTACTGAACCATATGTAAATTTAATGTACTTTGTTTTCTGTCATTGGAATTTCACTTCATAACAATATTGCTGTAATGATGTCAGCACAATACCATGACCTGAATTAACAATTTTTTTTTTACTGTAAATATTAGGCATTAATAAATCATATTTTTGTTTAATTGTATCCCCCCGAACTAGTGGTCGGGGATACTATGATTGTTTTTGGTGTGGGTGGAGTAATCGTTGCCATGGTAACCATATTTTTTAAAGAAATAGTAAAGACTTTCTTGTGAGTGCTCTACCAGCTGCAGCTTTTGTTGGATCACCTTCAAATTTCGCATGGAGGTGCATTATGATCCCAAAATTCAGTCACAATGTTGATTCAAATGGGGGATGGGTGTGATGGGTCCGGGGATACATGTACTCAGACTGGTCCCCCCTCCGAGTGCTCTAGTTCTTTTTATGTATGTATATATTTTAATATGAAAATCCACATGTATTAGCTTTTAGCTGCCTTCTTGGATATTCTTCAATAAACCTAACCCTAAGTACTTGCAACATGATCTTGGCATTGATCACTCAATCTTGGCATTGATCACTCAATCTGTCATTTTTCTTTATATGCTTCAGATGGCCTACTCCACTCAGTACTAATGGCCCACCAATCCACACAGACAGACCATCCACACTAGGCTGGAATATACAAATAGAGAGAACAGGAAACAAAGAGACTACGTGAACGGATCAAAATGGCTTCTAAGGCAGGAGAGAAGATGATGCTGAAGGTCTACCAACCCAATGGTAGCTTCAATTCAGTCAAATGTATGGAAACTACAGATATAAAGGTAAATACCTACACTCTACACAAATTATAATCTTTTAATACAGATATGGTTTCATATTGCCAAATAGACATATAACAATGATATGCGTATATCAACGCGCCAGATTTGGCCATTTCAAAAACTCTATAAATGTATTACATTTGTTATTTTATGCATTGCACTGCCCTTCTCCTGCCTTAATTGAACTGGGGTTTACCCAAGTGTTTAAAAATGAATATCAATTTTAAAGAAATTAATTCTTTCGTGTGAAATTCTTCGCATCTGTCGTTATACGCACTAATAGGGCGCCTCTGAGTTGCCTAGGTCAAGCTAAACCGAGAAGTCTGCTCAAAGTACCGAGCCGGACTGGCAAGATTTTGCCTTTTGGGCGAGGAGGTGTTACCTTTCTGTTACAGGCGTATGACAGGTGTACCAAAGCTTGCGCGCGCTGCAAATTTTCTTCTCAATTTAGGCCTTGTTGTATATCGTAAGGATCCCACCCCCTTTTTTCCTCTCACCTTTAATATATAAGGCTTTGTCTGCTACAGAAAAAGAAAGTAATACATAATTAAGTCATAAAAAGGCTTATTTTTTGACAACGCAACTGAGATAGCGTAAATATTCATATTTTGAATGACAGCGCCGTAAAAACCAAAAACAACAACAACTCTAGCAGTCACGCTTTACTCATATTCAGATATTAAGTTCAACTTTAATACAGATATAGGCCTGCACTTCAGTGAAGGTATATGTTTCTTTCGTTTGACCCATATTCTGGTAGCATCAGTGATTTTTTTTTTTTTGCCTTTGTAAATAAGAAAATACCTTGCAGTATAATATTTCTGTTTTTAATTTTCACCACAGCTTTGTTGGAGCTTTTCAGAGTTAAAAAACTTATTACTCGTGTTTATTTATTTTTTCGTGGATAACAGTATGTTGAATTTCGTTCAGGCTGTATTAAGCAGACATGCAAATTTGATTAAAGAATATCCTTGTTTAAATTTGTAATTGCTTTTAGTAAACCCTAGCATTTATGTGTCTGTTCCATGCAAAAGTTCAGAATAAGGAAGAGAAAGACATTTGCAAGTTACAGGTACATGTATGCATGCAAATGTGACCTTATATGTACATGTACATGTAGCAAAAGCACTAATTTCATTTTACAGTATAAATTGTAAATGCAAAATTGTCATTACCATAGGAATACTTATAGAGTAAAATATGATTAAATATGTAGCAGGAACTAATAGGCCATAGTCCCAGGAATATGTTTTTTGTGCTTTTTCAGCCTGAATATTGTATAAAACCAAATAATGCTTTTTACAATGAGCACAACATTAGGATATTAAAATTAGAGGAGAAGTAATGAGATATTTGTTGTCTAAATTTCTCAACGAAATCCAGACCAATACAATCCATATACCTACCACAACCATCCCCTTGTAAATATGTAAATGCTCAAATTGCTAATTTGTATGAAAAAGAAAGAACTTGGTACAGGCTTGTGTAATCAAGCATGAAATGAGAATTGGGTCATCGTATAGGTCATTGACACTGTTGTGAAGTTGAAAACATCCTCATCTGTTGAAATTAAATCATGCAACGGAGGCATTTATGACCATGTTTGTTTGCAGTTGATAAGATTGGAACACATGCAGAAAGCAGAAATTAAAATGTAATCAGAGAGAAGACTTAAATGGATGTACATGTATGAATTTTCATAAAGAGACCATATTTCTGATAGAGGTTATTGAAAATTACGCTGAAATACCATAATTTCATTTTTGATGGTAGATAATATTTATAAGTAGTGGTTAAGTGGGGAAAACCCATTGTCCTACATAGATCTATGACTATATACCTTTAGGTCATTGGAATAAGATAGGCCTGCACTGTACATGTAGATCTGTGTAGAGATCTGTTGAACTTAAAGCAGATAACCGGAGAAATGTCCCATAAAATAAGAAATAGGACAAATTATATATTTTTGGAAAGCTAATCCCCCAAAGAATATCCCCCAAAGAATATCCCCCAAAGAATATCCCCCAAAGAATAAAATTAAATTTTGGAGATGTAAGCTTGTTCAAAAAGATTATCAGGACTTTTTTTCAAGACCCCTGACAGGGTCTCAGATGAGCCACGAAAGCGAGAATTCTTGCACTAGAAAAATGACGTCATTCTCGGGACAGCTAGCTTACGGTATACGACTTGACTGTACTGTAGCTGTATGAATCGTATATGTGTGTGGCTGCTGAAGTGATTCACCCAGTGATTGATGGAATGACAGTGTGATTCCAGGTTCTAACATCTGAATCAGGGCCAAAATCAGACATTTTGTCGACAGGATTTTCAAAGATTGGAAGAAATCAGTAGCTTACCGTGAACGTTATGTGCGCGCGCTTTATTGACGTGATCGTGAGCTAGCTAGAAGCAAGCAAGTGTGTCCCGAGTATTACGTCACATTTCCAAGGTTGAAAAAGAAACTGCTCGCGGGCGAAAATATGCGAATATTTTGGCACACATTTGAAACAGAATAATATTAATTTATGAAAACCTATGGATTTCGAATGTTGATGGAATGTTTTAGGGCATCTTTCCCTTTCCGTTGATACCAAATTTATTGCATTTTGATTTGTTTGTACATCTCCGAGTAACACCTTTAAGTGAACTAAGCGATAAAAGGGAAGAAAGATTTCGGTATACGGCATAAAGGTGCTTAATAATTAACTCACATGGTCACACATTCCCTGACTTCAAACGAAGCGCTAATGTAGTGATTCATGGATAAGATGGATAAGACGGATAGCTTAGTGCATTAAGTATTTCTACCAACAAATTCAGGTGAGAGGTACATGTACATGTAAGAGCACTAGGAGGAAGATGAAGTATTTTAAGGGGAATAATAAGATATGGCTGGGGAAATTCAAGTGTCAATAAAACTGGTAAAACTTGACTGCTAAATTAAAGGTAAATTATAGGAGTGGTAACTCTGATTGGTAACAGTTTCGTAATGACAACAAAGCTTGTGATTAACAGTCATAAAAGCTTTGATAAACACTACAATATCAAATGTAAACAATAATTTTCCATAATTTTAATAAATCTGGTGTCAAATCAACCAAAATTTTCGAGTGACTTGTTTGAAACGCGTAACGGTCCTACGCCCTCTCTCGGTTGAATGAAAACTGAATGTGAATTTGTTTCGGAATATCGCCCAATTTTTTGCCAAATGGGGTGAGCTGTCTGCTAGCTACTACAGTTGCAGCTGTACGTGCGTATGTAACTCTATGGTGCAAGCAAAACGACACTCACTGGCCAGCTGATCTGGCCGTCGTTAGCTCGACGGGATCATAGCCAGCTGCAAGCTATATACAACTGCCGAGTTGTGGCTGTAACATTATATAGGTAAAGAGTTGTAATCGCTTTCGCCGGACAATTTGCGAACAACAAAATGCTGAACAATAGAAAAAAAAATACCCTAAAATGATGTCGATAGTGGTAAGGTGTATCTTTTGGTGACTTTCAATAAACAACGTACCTTATTTGTCTCCTGTGCATTTGTAATACATCTAGACAGCTTGCTGATAGAACAAGCCCACTGTTGTCGTGCTTGCGAATTGCATACTTCAAGCAGCAAAAGGCCTAGCACATACCCGCAATGTTGGCGCGTCTTTTATTCCCCACCCCCCTTTCTTCCTCTCCCTCCCCCTTTCTTCCTCCCCTCTCTCTCTCTTTCTCCCCTCTCTCTCTCTCTCTTTCTCTCCATTTCTGTTATTGAGAGATAGAAAAACATTATCACATATCCCTTTACATACATGTAGAGTAAATGTCCTTATAGCTCTCATTACACAGAGCTGTATGGAGAATGCATGGGGGCAGTAAGTGTTGGGTAATTGATTCTCACAGTGCATGCAATAAGCACTGAAATGGAATGCTACATACATGAATCATTTCTTGCTATGACTAGCTGCCTCTGCCTGCCTGCTTGACTGACTCAGTAGATGGGGATGTTTTCACTTCAATAGTTAATGGTCTAATGGAAAGGAATGAAAAGAAACAGAAGAGGAAGAAAGAATGATGAGAGATAGCAATGAGAGGATGGATGAGGAGAAGCAAAGGATGCAGGAGAAATCCAGATATAAATTGCATTTTCAAGTTATTCATTTGTAATCTATATATCAGTACTGAGAATATGAAAGTTATTTACAAAGAAAGATATCAGAGAATAATAAAGAGATAAAGAGAAGGGCAGAGAAAGGAGAGGAAAAAGGGATGAGGATAAGGAGGGAAGGGATCGAGTGGGAGAGAATGAGTTGAAGGGAGCAGGAGGGGGGGGGGGGGGAGAGAGAGATAGAAATAGAGATCAAGAAAAGGAGGAGAGAAGCAGAGACGAGAGGAAGAGGAAGAGGAAGATGAAAATGATGATGCCTTCTTGTATATCACCAGTATCCGCCTTTTCTGGGTGCTCATGTTACTTGCTCTAAAATGTCTTACTAATTCAACTTTTTAGTCAGTGTTTCAAATTGAGATATGGGTCAATCCACGTCAAATCAACGGATGGGTGTCACCCGACCCCCTTCGATTTTTCTTTGTTTTTTGTTGACTTTGAGAAGCAATTTCAAGATCATTCTCCTATAAAACAAACTTACAGTTCTGTAGTATATATATTATTTTAGTACCTATTACAATACTACCATCACTGTTAATATCACTATGCTTGGCCTTTTTATCTTGAAGAAATTAACATTTGAAATAATTATGATCTTAAGCCCATATGTCAATTTTCGTTGATTTTGATGCGTTTATGACCATTTTCGACAGTGTACATTGGCCACTGAATGTTCCGGACGCAAAATTTCTTTGGTAACTCGTTAAAATATAGGTCAATGCCTATCCATAGACAAGAATTGGTGGTGTTCCCAGATTGGACTAAGGGTGATCCATGACCTTGAACTTGGCTTATTTTGAAAATATCCCAACTTTGAGGGCGCCCTTTAGCAAAACCGCTTGGACAAACGTGCTGATTTTTTGTTCAATTACTAAAAGTGTTCATATATACAAAGTATTGGGTCCTAAGCTTATTTAATTTTGAAGCTATGAGCCTCCAAACGTACACTTGAAATCACAGATTTTACAGTTCACGCCATTTTCGGTGACCTTGTACACGAAAATGGAGAATCGTATTTGTGTCATGATTATTTTTTTTTGTAAAGGGCATAAAGTTCTCTCATTAGCCAGACAATGAGCTCTCTGTGTGAAGAATTTTGGCTACAGTTGTCAATCAAAGATGCATAAATTTAATTAGCCTTATTCGTTTGTCCGTGCATTGGTTGCTAGGCGAGGCCATATCTTAGCAACCGTTTGACCTGGGGGCAAAATATTTTGTTGGAGTTTTCCGTCAGACACTTGGGGGAACATTTGGTGCGAGTTTAAAGGAAATCAAAGGGGGTCGGGTGACAACTTGTCTGAAAATCCGTTGATTTGATGTGGATTGATCCATATTTAATTTTCCATGGTCCTTTGTTAGCATTATCATTCTTAGGATGATGTTGTAGCTTGGAAGAGGTACATGTAATGCCTAGTTTACATTTGGCCTGCGATTGATCTACGGAGCCCGTATCCTGCCCGTATCCCCTTTTCCTTGCGGCCTCCGTGTGGAGGCAGGAGGAGGCCGTGAGATTTTCATACGGATTCACAGGCTCCGCAGCCTCTACGATTTTGTTTCACGGGAAGTTATACAAATTCGAAAAAATCGTAAGCCCGTAGCCCGTAGACATGTCGTAGGTGGCATTGCACAATCCGTGCATGGGCATCGCGCGGAGGCCCACGCTGATTATGCAACAAACGCATGATTTTTTGGTGAACATGAGGGCAAAAAAGAAATTGTACAGAGTGTGTACAGTCCTGGGAAATTCGCACAGCCATCGCCCAGCTATCGCAAGGTTGCTGCTCGCTGCCCGTGCAGTACCCGTGATAGTGAGAAGTCATCCCGCGGCAACCCCACAGCTCCCGCACCATGGCCGTGCAGCAACCTTGAGATGGGCCAAACATTTTTTAGATGGGCTCCGTACGATTTCTGTGCGGAGACTGCACGGCAACTGCACTGAAATTGCATGATTTCCATACAACCTCCAAGCAGCCTCTGTACGGATTTGCCTCGGCCTGCCCTCGAGGGCCAATACAAGAAATGGCACGATGCTCGTTGATGATGTAAACATGGCGTCCAGGGCAAATGTAAACTAGGCATACATGTACCGCTAATGCCTAGTTCACATTTGCCGCGGACGCCGTGCGATAACAGTGTCTACGATTTTCCGTGCGATTTTGAGGCATCGTACGTCGCTAAGGGCTACGGCATTAGTGTTCACAAAAAAATCTCCTTGGCAATTATAGACCCATTTCGGTTCTACCAGTACTGGGTAGAATCTTTGAAAAAATTAATAAATAACCGTGTAATTGATTTTTTGGAAACGAAGGATGTCCTGTTTCAGCATCAGTATGGTTTCCGTATTAAAGAAACATAGCACTAAATTGTCTTTGATTAATCTTGCAAATATGTTCTTGCAATACTTGGATGAAGGTAGAGTAACACTTGGTATCTTTATTGACTTTCAAAAGGCTTTCGATACTATTAACCACAGAATTCTCCTTTTGAAAAATGTCACATTATGGAATCCGTGGAATGGCTTTAAAATGGTTTGAAGACTATTTGTAAACGATCCCAGTTTATACAATACAAGGATGAGATATCTGTGAAACTAAATATAACATGTGGTGTTCCTCAAGGATTCTTGGACCAACACTATTTTCAATTTATATTAATGATTTACCTAACTCCACAAACTTTTTCAATTTCAGATTATTCGCTGATGACTCGAACCTATTTCATACTTTTAATAATAAACAAAAAGAAATTGATTTAGAAATAGTAAGTGAACATTTAGAAAAGGTCCAGGAATGGTGTTATGCAAATAAAGTCACAATTAACCTACAGAAAACGAGTTATATGGTTATAAAATGAAAAGGTAGAGCATTACATCAAAAAGGATCTGTGAGAATATCAGGATCACACAGTAGTGAGGTCTCTTGCACCATCTGTAGGTATTCAAATCAATTGTCACCTTTGATGGAAAGAACATATTCAGAAAATAAACAAGTGCATTAGAAAGAAAGTAGGCATTCTGTTTAAGTTAAGACATTTTATTCCAAAGAATATACTAATGTGTTATTATATAAGACTTTTATACAGCCTCATATATCTCTTATGGAATAGAGGTATGGGGGAGTACTTACAAAAACAATCTCAACTGTATAATTTTTGTCAAAAAATGGCAATGAGAGCAATTACTTTTAGTCCATTTAGAACAGACTCCAAACCTCTTTTCCAAAGTCTAAGAATATTAGATATTTTTCAACTTCCTGAACTTCTTGTATCAACATTTATGTATGATCTGGTGAAAGGTATATTACCACACTCTTTAGTGGATTATTGTCAAATCATACAGCACAGATATGCAGCGAGGGGAAAAGAAAGTGGCTTACTCTATAAATACCAAAATGTATTAAAGACAAGGCAAGGACAGTTTTGCATCTCTTTTGTTGGTACAAAACTGTGGAATGCTCTTCCAGATGAAATTAGATTATAAAAAACTTCAAGGTCAGTATTTCCGTAGAGAACTTTCCAACTACCTTCAATATAAATGATGTTGTAAACTCAAACGTCCCTTTTATATTTATACCTTCTATCACCTACATTTGATTGGTGATCTATATAGATTAGGCTTGAGCCTAAACATTTGTTTATATGCATCTACTTTTACTTATCTATAATTCTCTTTGTTTTCTTTACTACTATTATACACATATCTGTATTATGAATGTGTTATACTGTACGTACGTTCAACTTTATGTAGATCTATGACTACATATCATTGTAAATCCATTTCTGTTCATTAATGTATGTATATATGTACATGTATATATCCCTACTTCCTACTATAGGGGAATCCTAACAAAGCGGTTTATTCCGTCACAATAGAAAGTCGGCGTTGCGGGGAAATTCGACGGGCATTAAGGGGAATGATAACAATAGGCTGAGATAAAAGGATTCCCCCCAACGCTGCAAATAGAGTAATATGTGTGTATATATATAACTCTATAGGCTACATTAGCTGGACAGTTTTTGTCTTACTTTCTATGCTCAACTGTCCCGCTAATGTAGGTGGCGCTATTATGACGGAATGAACCGCATTGTTGTGTGTCCAGCTAATGTACCCTTTAGTAATATATATCTTTTACTTTTTATGTATATGTATTCATGTACAATTATTACTCTTCAGTACATTGTGTGATTGTTCATAATATACTGTCATTTATGTGATGTGTTGTTAATAAATTCAATCAATCAAGGTCAAATGTCAAAGAGGTCAATTAAAATACATTAGAGGCCTTTTATTCTGGCCTGATTAGATTCGGGGTCACGAGGTCAAAGATCACAGACTGAGGTTATGTATGAAAATGGATTGTACTTATAACTTAAGAACCATTTGGCGAATCAATTTCATACCTGGCTCATGTATGCATATGGTAGTGAAGATGATCTTAGTTGATTTTGGGGTGATGAGGTCAAAGATCAAAGGTCACAGAGGTCATAATATACTGTATCTGGAAATAGATGGTTCTCACAACTCAAGAACGATTTAATGGATCAACTTCAAACTTGGTATACAGGTACATGTATATAATTGGATGAAAGTGATTTGATTAGATTAGGGGGTCATGGGTGCAAAGGTCAAAGGTCACAGAGGATGTTATATATATACATTGTACCTGTAAATAGACTGTTCTTGCAATAACATGAGCACAGTTTAAAACAAATCAACATGAATGTGCGATATATTTCTGATCTGGCAAGGGCGGAGGCATAAATTTTGACTGCACGCAGTCAAGAATTCAGCTAGTTTTTAATCTGGAGATAACTGCACCATCTTTTTTAGAAAGTACTGATAAAACCTAAATTGATTAAAATAATTAAGGGGAGCGAGTCATATCAAAAGGCGCCCAAATGAATGTCGGTAGGCATTAAAAGCAAGAGAGAGGAAATCTATTGAGAGAGAAGGTGGAAATACATGTAAGAGGAATGGTTGGTTTCATATGGTGTAATTAATAGATGAGTGATTGTGAGTGTACATGCATGCTCTGTGGCTTCTAGACAAAATGCTAAACATGAATCATACCTTTTTGTTGAATTCAGGTCTATGTTTACCAGCTAATCTCCGGCAGAGACAATTCATGAAAAAGTTATGCTTGACATGCTTTCTATTTGCATGAATGTGCACAATTCAGCCCAGAAATCTGACGAAAAGACAGATGAGCGATTCTTCTGGTTCATGTTTCATTTTAAAATGCTCTTCCGGTTTGAAGTGCAATACTACTTCTCTGGTCCAATCATGCTTCACGATGTAATGGGAAGCATTAATGTAATAGCTGGAAAACACAATTGGATATAATGTAAACTGTACATGTAGGTTTACAGTTTAAATGAAAGATACATTATTAATGTAATATCTGAACTGTTCAGTGTTTTGACATGTATTCCATTTTCTTTAAGTTTTTCAATGAGTCCTCGATTGGCACACTTGGTGTATTTGATGATTGTAAGTCATCAATGGTAAGTTTTTTATTTGTACGGGATGGAAAAGAAATGAAATAAATTTTCTTTCTCCTGTGCTTTTTAAGTGAAAAGATTTGTAATTTTGTTGGACCAATCCTTTTTAGAGTGTACATGTATGCCATGCATTTCCAATTTGGTGATGGCGGAGGCATAAATTCCGACCGCACGCGGTCAAAGATTCATCTAGTTTATCTTTAAAATTCAGAGGTGATTGTAGGTCAAATATCATTACCAGTTTTTAGTCAGAAATTATCACAGTACTGTATTAAGTCAATTGTTATATTGAGACACTTGGAATCAACTGTTTCATCATATTGTCTGTGTACATGTATGAACACTCGCTAAACAAACTTGGGAATCAATAAAGCTCTAAGCTTGTTGACTTTTTTACACTCTAAATTCTATCAGTTTTTCTGAAAATTTACAATGGTGTACACATGTTCCTGAACAGTTACTGTAACATTAAATCAATGAGTCTACCATTTTCATTTTTATACATGTAGGGTGTTACATAGTGCCTTTAATTTATGATTCTCCTCTACTTTCGCTTGAAAGACAGTGCCTGATTCCACTGGGAACTCAAAGTGTTTGGAATACAGTCATGGTGATCATTGATGACTCACAGAAAGTCATGACATGTTTTACTTTTAAATATTTATTTCTGACTCTATTTTATTACCCCGTGCTGTGGTGCTTAGAAGTCTATCACTTTCCATTTCATTCACTAGAACTTTCAAAACTAAACACAGTAAAAAACTCACACTTTAACAATAGAAGAAGAAAATAAACAGCACAGAGACAAGAGGTTATAGAAAAGCCCAGGACTTGACCAGATAATGGTCCATGCAGGGCATTTAACATAAAAAACAAAAACAAAAAAAGAAATTATTACTTAGTTCCACTGCCAATCATAAAAGTAAATGTTACAATTCGATTTCTGCAAATTCTAACTGGTAAAATAAAATACCGAAAGACATCAAATTATTTACAAATGATTTGTTGATATAACCAAATAATATTAAGATTATATCATCTTTATAATAGAAATCCAATTGAAATAATTTCCTGTGCTATCACAATACTACCCAATAAATTCAATTTAAACCTCTACCCTTCATCGCCAAATATTTAGTTGTAGAATAATCCAATATAACAAGTATGATTCCATGAAAATTGAAAACTATAACCCTATATTAATGAAATAAAAACATAGGAATCTATCATGACATCGATATCTCCATCGATGGGATCGAAAGCTGCGAAGGAGGGGAAAAAATATGATTATGTAAAATTCTTCGAACTGGTTTCAGGCCTTGCTTAAAATCCTATCATGCATACTCTAGCAACCGAATACATGCAGAGGAATCTGAGTTTCGAATTTTGTGTTTTTGTTATTTACTTAAATTTAACTCATTGTATCTTCTACAGAGTGTTATCCATGCTGTTGTAAGTAAGCTAGCCAGAGGAGAGCGTGCCTTTGAGAGTTCATTTGCTGTACGGCTTCAACATACCCTATCTGAGGAGTGTCATTGGTTACATCGTGATCTCACTGTGGGTCAGGTCAAAAAAAAATATGCAACCTATCACCCTGCCATTGAATGGAAGTAAGTATATCTTTATCTTCAAAACAGGCAGGAATTAGACTAAGAGAATACTATAAAGTTTTAAGCCATACTTTTCTTAGGTTGTACTCAGTAAATCTGTACGTTACAACACTGCCAAAAATTAATACTGATAAACCAGGAACTTTGGCAACTGAAAACATCTGCGTTTTGTTAATGATAGCAGTGTTCAAGCACAAATATTATGTTGCAAATGACATATATTCAGTATTTATATTTCATTTATTTTGTGACATGATACTTTTGCTCTTTTGGACAACTTGCCTCTAGTATCCACTTATGAGTTCACAAGAAAATTGGGGGAAAAAATTATGTCTTGACACTCAATTGTATTCTCAATTTGGTAGGAATTGTCTGAAGAAATCAAAAAGCAGCAAAAAGGGAACATGCAGTAGTGTCTTTGGGAGAATTGCAGACTGTCATTTTCTCTCTATTTTAATGACAAGCCCTGGTTTAGAATCGGGAGACTACTGTCAAACCAGATATTTTCGCGTGCATGAAACTTTTGCAAATTTCACGAGTGGACAAGATTCATAAAAGTTTCATGCCAAGAAGTAATCAAATCGCATTTGAGATAACATAAAATTATTACAATTCGTGAAAGTTTCTTGCTGAAAAATTGGCTGTCATTAACAAATCGCAAAAGTTTCTGATTTTACACTATATTTGTATTGTAGGATATTTACCAAATTAATGATAAGTGTTTGATTGATAACTTGATGTTCAATTTACCATGAAATCTAAATTCAAGACCTCGCCAAAAGTCGTGCTTACCAATTATCCTGAAGTCCCTCGTATGATCGTTTTCTTATATATTTAGATATGAGCTGCGTGTGCGATACTTGCCTAAAAACTACCATGAGCTGCTAGAGAAAGACAAAGTTTCTTTCTTCTATTTCTATGATCAGGTAAGTGCTTAGTCTTACATTAAAAAACAACATCATCATACATGCCATGTATAGTGGTTGTATTTCATTTTCCCTTCAAATTATCTCCCAAATATTTGTTACTCTTCTTGCTTGTGTAGTATGGGAAAGAAGGCAACAATGTGTTATCATAGTGCCAAATGTTATTGATGCAGTATTATGCAAGATGGCCGCACCCAGAATTTTGTGTGTGGTTTTCTGGAATGCTATGATTATAAGCATCAAGTAAAATAATGAGCAGCAGAACAAGAACTTCTTGAATCATGATTTATATTAAACACATTTTTAAAAGAATTGCTAAATTGTAATATTTCTGGCAATGAAGATATCCATACAAATGTGCATTCAAAATGGTCTCAAGTGAAGGATGTTCTACATTTCCTTATCTAGTAAATTTCCTGTCTTACATATACCTTTTGTTGTACAATAATAAACATCAAAGTAAGAATGAAATTTTGAAAAAGGTCTCAGAAACCTTCCTATGGTTAGGGAGACCATCCAAATTCATCGACCATTCAGAATGCATCCGGAATGGGGTCATCAAGCATTCCAGAATGGGTCGGGAATATCCCCATTCTAGTCGCGTTCTCAAATTTCCGGCCGATCGGCGTCTTTTGTGTTGCCGAACAAAGGGGCATTCTGAAAGCATTCTGGAAGCATTCTGGGAGCATTCTGGAAATGTCCCTTTGTTGTCGACATGGCATGGTCCCAGAATGCGGTGATTAAAAATCATGAACGGGACAGCCAAGGATGCGCAGCGCGATCGAAGGTGCTTCATTTATTGCGATATCGATCATGCCGGCATGATACATGTATAATCTCATTTCAAAGTATTTCCCTTTCTTTGACTGTAAGGATCGGAAGAATTATTTTTGAAGATTCATGTTGATGCCATATACTATAGTGAATTCGCTTTATTTATGAATATTGTAAGCGACGGTCACCAGATAAGATACAGCGTCGACCGTTAGATGAAAAAGGAATACGATTTCCAGATTGAACGAAGTGATGATCGCCGGGTGAAAGAATGCGCATTATTTCTTCCGATATTAGGACGCAACAAGTAGCTGATTTTTGTTTTTAATGACATGTATGGATCGCAAGAATTATGCGGAAGTTTAATGGTGAAAGAAATTGAAGTTCATCATATGAAATAAAGTAATGATCGTCAGATGAAATTAAATTACACTCGCTAGATGATACAGATTTACGATCGCCCAAATAAATAATATTAATATTACTACAGTATAAACAGATGAAAAAAGAATACGATTGCCAGATTGAACGAAGTGATGATCGCCGGGTGAAAAAATGCGCTTTATTTCTTCCGATATTAGGACGCAACAAATAGCTGATTTTTGTTTTTAATGACATGTATGGATCGCAAGAATTATGCGGAAGTTTAATGGTGAAAGAAATTGAAGCTCATCATATGAAATAAAGTAATGATCGTCAGATGAAATTAAATTACACTCGCTAGATGATACAGATTTGGACGATTGTCCAATGAAATAATATTAATATTACTACAGTATAGACAGATGAAATAAATGACGGCCGATATATATTTTTGTTGCCCTTAAATAAATTCACTGATGAGAATGATCAATACATGGAAAATGCACGATATGATTGATAATATTAACAAATGATAATCAGTTTTGAGCGCCAAATGCGCTTTACATTTCTTCCGATATTAGGACGCAACAAGTAGCTGATTTTTGTTTTTAATGACATGTATGGATCGCAAGAATTATGCGGAAGTTTAATGGTGAAAGAAATTGAAGTTCATCATATGAAATAAAGTAATGATCGTCAGATGAAATTAAATTACACTCGCTAGATGATACAGATTTACGATCGCCCAAATAAATAATATTAATATTACTACAGTATAAACAGATGAAAAAAGAATACGATTGCCAGATTGAACGAAGTGATGATCGCCGGGTGAAAAAATGCGCTTTATTTCTTCCGATATTAGGACGCAACAAATAGCTGATTTTTGTTTTTAATGACATGTATGGATCGCAAGAATTATGCGGAAGTTTAATGGTGAAAGAAATTGAAGCTCATCATATGAAATAAAGTAATGATCGTCAGATGAAATTAAATTACACTCGCTAGATGATACAGATTTACGATCGCCCAAATAAATAATATTAATATTACTACAGTATAAACAGATGAAAAAAGAATACGATTGCCAGATTGAACGAAGTGATGATCGCCGGGTGAAAAAATGCGCTTTATTTCTTCCGATATTAAGATGGCAATGCATTTTTAAGGACATGTATGGATCGCAAGAATTATTGCGAAAGTTTAACGTATGTATATATTTTGTTGCCCTTAAATAACTACAATGATGAGAATCAGTGAAGTTATGTGTATATAACCTTTTTTCATGTTTATACTATATTTATGGTGACAACCCGTCTATTTATAATGAAACAATGTAAACGAAAGACGCCAGAATAGAGCGGCGACCGCGAGGTGAAAGAGGAGATCACCAGATAAAATAATTGATAGTCCGAAATATGAAATAGAGTTAATTCTTTTGAAGGTTCATACTTTTTTCCGAATCTTTTATATTTTTAGCACACCGCTTGAGCGTAAAATAGAGGGCAAACACTGTGAGAGCGGAATAGAAACATGGAGAGGAGAGAAATAAAATGGAATCGTGTCAACGTGACAGATAGAAAGAGAATAAAATGACAAATTAAAGAGAAACATCAGAAAAGTTGAATGAAAAGCTGACAGAATAAAAGCCATAAGAAAAGGGTGATTATTCTTGATAAAAACAAAGAATAACATAAGGAAACACGATAGAGTTTTTAGCACCCTTAAAATTGCAAGAGGCATCGGCTATCAACAAATTCCCAAAAAGTAAATGAATTAACTCAACTCATTTTAACGATATTTCTCTCCTTGCTTTTGCATGATCCCCTCTTTCTGAGCTCATTTTACCCTTTTTCTATAGCTCCATCAATCCGTCAATACAACGCGACTTTATGTAACTCCCCCCCCCCCCCCTTTACTTTTTACAAATTATTTTGGGGAAAAGGCTTGTTTGATCTACCCGCGCGCGCGCATACTATTTATAAATAACCGCAGTGATATCAACAACTTGCCAGACAATGGCTCCCAAGAGTCTCTCAATGTCATTGACCCAGTTAATGATTTATGACCTGCTGTGATTTTTTTTTTTTTTCATGCTAGCCTATGCGATATGCGCCGGGCTTTCTGGCAAGTATACTAATTGCGTTACGTAAACTATGGAGACAATACGGACAATGGGCGAGGGCGTTAGCCCAAGCGAGTATCATCGCTGGTGAACTCATCATTATTCATATATGTTTTAAATATCGAATGTGAGAGGAGGGTATGCCATGCATGATTCATAAACTAGCCTTATTTGGTGATCGACCTCCTTTTATTCAACCAATCAAATATTTTCAAGTTCGGATTTTTTCCGTCCTGTACTAGTACAAAATTCATAATACGCTACAACGCCCTATTTTGTTGGAGTGGCTTAATATAGTCTGTATGCAAGTATGTAATAATTTACTCCACTGTTGCTGTATCGAAGTTTGTATCCAGTATCACATCTTATTTTTAACTAATCATAATAACGCATTATTCTAGACTACGGTACATTCTTTCCAACTGGGTGTTGTGGTGTATATCTCTTCCTACCCTCAGTGGGTGTAGGTTGGCTAATAAAATACACTTTATTTTGTGACATATTGCCTGTACATATGTTCATTATTCCCAGTACGTATTCTTTGTATTTTTCTTATGCCAGATATTGCCGTTTTATTTATGATCTCTTCCATGCCCACAGGAGGGGCCGTCAGAAATAAAATAATTGTCAATGTCATTGTACCGCATGCGTACGCCTCTAATCCAGCTATCGTGGAAGTTCTACTTATAAACTCAGCCCCGGGACGTTTTGAGGGAAACCACTACTATTCCGTGCGTCTCACAATTACATGGGCAAATGACAATGTATAGTTGTATCGTAGGGACTATTTTTTCAATCAAAGTATCATATATGTCCTGCCACTTACCTAAACAGACCTTCCGCAGATCAGCTCTTCCTCAGAAATGTATAGAATCAATAAAATGTCACCTTTTTTCACTCAATTGTAATCCTCCCTCTCGTCTCTCTCGAGCGAGAATTCGAACGTATGTAAAAAAATATACGGACGCGCATGCGTATTGCAAACTATACATCGGCATCCGAAAAATTTTAGTACAGGATCCGGGAAATTAATAGGCTTTTTATATCATTCTCGTCGAAAAGAAAGACGACAGTTATCCGGACAGTATTGTAATTACCTAAAGCATCTTCAAATGAAGTTATGTTATATTTCATGGTATAATTTTGACATACGAGCTTGGATTTGTGAGGCATCCAACCTTTCTAATGACTGCTGATCGCAGCCCGAACGCGTAGCGTTCGGGGCTGCCGCAGTAAAGCGGACCCAGGTTTGGGCTACTGCCGGCCTTCGCCGATTGCCCGTCTCCATAACGCGATCAGTATACTTCATTACTTGCCAGAAAGCCCGACGCATATCGGACAGACTATTTTCATGCTACTGTAGTAAGAAATTCAGCAGCATATCTCCCCTCCCATCCTCCCACCTCCTCCAAATAAAAGATAAATACGAAGACGATCTCTGTAGCCTAGTCACTGAGTTGAGGGGCACTTGCATCCTTTTTTAGGGGGGGGGTGGGGGGTCCTCAGAAAATTTAATGCGAATGTAGGAAGTCACAGAAAGTGGTGGATGTTTGATTTTTGTTTTGACTTTCCCTTCACTTTCCCTCTTTCCCGGTCGCTAGAGCTATATAATATAAAGATGATAATGAGTGAAATTTTATGATAATTATGATATCAAATGAATCATACAAAAAATTAAAAATGAAAAAATATTCTGCTTGACATTTGTGTTAAGAACTTATTAATATGGCCATTGAATTTCGGCGAAATAATATCACAATATCAAATTCCATTGAAAGAGAAAAGAACCAAACAAATACGAAATCACCCCTCTCAAGAATTGACAAGCTTATTTCACAGACGTATTTTTATGTTTCCATAATTTCATCATTTTCTCTGCATCACTGCAATCACGCGGCAGCAGCCCGAATGCATGCGTATAGTGTTCCAATTCCGGGGCCACCTGTCATCATGACTGTAAACCATTTTCAAACATCGTTGATGAAATTCACAAACACACAAATTTACATCGACACAGAATGATCAAAAGTAATAACATGTTGTGCAAGTTTTGTAAGTCGTTTAAAATATGATACGTCACTGATTTGTTTTCAGAATCATGTTATTTTTCCCCAAAATAATATCAGACGGGTTCGCGTGTTTTTCATTTGCTTTCCGAAGTATGTCCGCGATCACTTCAAAAAGGCATCGATCGATATCGCGGCGCGCGCGGCATGAGAAAGACAGATCAGCGATCGGCCGCGCCGGCTGCGCTGGCTGAATAGCTCTTCCTTGCTGTACGGTGAACAATAGCGTACGTGTTCTGGATTGAGTGGCGCATTCTCGGAGCATTCCGGAACATACCCATTCTGACACCATTCTAACACCATTCTGACCCCATTCCGGGTGTAATCCTCCATAGCGCGGAGTTAAGTACCGCATTCTAAACGCATGCCAGAATGGGGATGAGCAAGACAATGGATTTTTAGGGGACCATTCCGGATGCATTCTGAATGGTCGATGAATTTGGATGGTCTCCCTTATAAGGAGACCATCTAGACCAAAAATTTGATCTCCTGCTGCAGTAGCACATGGTATTGGTTTTGAGTCCAGGATGGCATGTATACAAGGATCGTTGTAGGATCCTCCTACATGGACCTCCTACATGACAGTATGTTCAACCTTTAATCACATCCTCCTGTGTGATTATTTGAATGAGGTTGCTGATCTTGTAGAACAAGCTTCTTACAAACACAATCTTAGTGCCATCCTTACTTACACCCCCATCTCACGAGAAGGCGATTCCGCTGCGATCATCAAAAATCGACAAAGCGCGGTGGATCGTGGCTTGAGCTTCTTCAATCTTCTCCGTCGTATCTTGAGCCTTGCTGAAGCGTCAATGATCGCCACCATCTGCCTTGTCGCCACAAATTTTTGAACATGTTCAAAACTTCCGTAGCGAGAGCGCCGAGGTCGCAAAGCACGCCACAATCGTCTCAAGAGCGTATTAAAAGCGACATGTCCGTAGCTCTAACGTATCAGCATCGCCTTAAGCGTACTTCAAGCGCATTGGAAGCGGCTCCTCTCGCCGGTGCTTTCAGGCCCGTTCCCAAGACGATACTACCACGCTGTTTACGTTAACAACACGATGGACTCGCGCTTGGCACGCTTCAAACCGCTTCCGCCGCGACGCGACATTATTTGAATGGTGCTTGGAGTGCGCTCTCATCACGCTGAAGGCGTACGCGCTGCGCTGCTACCGATTAGGCTGAGATGGCGCAACGACCATCCACGCTGCCATAAATCTTGGTCGGAGGCTGGCAATCGACTGAAGAAATGTCATCTTTCCCACTTTATATGATGATCGCTTGAAATCGTCGCAAGAGCCCAGCATGAGCGTATCACAGTCGCCCCTCTCGTAGCAGCACTGTAGCGAGGTCTTAATAAGCGTATGAGCCTCGTAATACCATCGTCTTGAGCGCAGAAGCAGCGCCCCTCATCGTCCTCGAAATGGGGCAAGAAGGCAGCAGCGTCGCACTATCATCGTATTACCATTGTCTCCAGCGCAGGTAGATCGCAGCGACGCTGCAGCGCAATCGGCGCGCAGGCCAAAAATGGAGTTGGAGGGCGATCCTGCCACGCTTTGCAAAATTTTCACAGATCGCCATGGTCGCCATGATCGCCTTTCTCGTGAGATGGGGGCATTAGCTCATTCTCTTTCTCTCTAGGTAAGGTGTGATTATATGAATGAGGTTGCTGAGCTAGTTGAACAAGACATCTCTCTACAGCTTGGATGCCTTGAGATGAGAAGGTTCTTCAAAGATATGCCACAAATTGCCCTGGACAAGAAAGCCAACTTTGACTACTTAGAGTGAGTATAGAGACGGAAAGGCAGTTTACTGTGCGGTAAAATGGTATTACATATAGATAAATGGGAAGTCCACCTTGATTACAAGTTGGTTTTAAAAGGAGCAGAACAATTAAAGAAACCGATCAGTGAAGATTGGAGCAAAATACAACAAGAAATAATGAAGTTACATGTATGAATTTTTGAACTTGTAATCAATCAAACCTCAACAAATTCACTTACCCCTTGTTAATGAAAAATATATGCAACCTCGCTCAGTTTCTTTCCCCTCAAAATATGAGATAAAGATGTTGATGATACGTTATCTGCATTGACAAAGTAAGCACATTTGATGGAAAGTCTGAGATATGAATCAGTATGAATAAGATGCAAATGTTTGCTATCAGATCTCCACATCCCATTTTTTTTTTGGGGGGGGGGAGGGGAGGGGAGAGGAAGCGAGCATAATTACATATTAAAGGGGAAATCCACCCTGATATCAAGTTGGTTTTAAAAGAAGCAGAAAAATCAAAAGGATTAATGCTATAATGATTTTTTGAAGTTGTAATCAATCAACACAAATTGGCAGCTCTGTGACATGTCTTGGGAGCTCATGTTGCGAGCTCATTACCCAACTGAGGAGACACACTGATAGGTGATGACAATAATGATGTGCTGTAAAAGGAGGGTTTAAGGGATAAAAAAAAGAAAGTGAAAGAAAGTACAAAATTAAAGATGAAGAGGAAAATGAGGAAAAAAAGATGCAGCTATTACTAATAATAATGTGTTGACATGGACTGTGATGAGAGTAGACAGACAACTGTAGGGAAGAAATCATTAATTACAGTCTCTGAACATAATCCCACTCTGCCTTAATATAGGGAATGGATTAGGAGGGTTATGATATGTGCTTGGATTTAACTGTCTGGAATTAAGCCTCTGCTACTGCTAGAGCAGAGAGATTAGGCCAGCTAGATTTGTCATCAGCAGCCAAGCCGAAATAATGAGAGCATCATGTTTGCTTCTGTATTTACCTTACAACCCCTCTCTCTCCCCCTCTCTTTCCCTATTTCTCTGTCTCTCTCTGTCTCTCATTCTCTCTCTCTCTCTCCCTCTATTTCTCTGTCTCTCTCTCCCTATTTCTCTGTCTCTCTCTCGTTCCCTATTTCACTGTCTCTCTCTGTCTCTCATTCTCTCTCTCTCCCCCCCCCCCTCTCCCCATTTCTCTGTCTCTATCTGTCTTTCCATATCTTTATTTGTTTTCTATTTTGTTCACTGGTTTGGTTACTTTCTCTTTCTAATAGAAAAAAAAATTGTGTGTTTCCTTCCTAGAAAGTTCAAATGGATCTCTCTCTTGCTTTCAATGTGTATGTCTAACACCTTAGATGTCTCTGTCTCTGTGTCTCTATGCCCCTCCTCCTCCCTTTTTTATCTCTCCCCTTTCTCATATACAGCCCTCGAAAAAAAAAATTATTAGACCAAGCTTCTGTAATAAACAAGGCCGTACGCAGCGGGGGGAGGGGGGGGGGGGGGGGGGGCAGAAATTTCAAAATCATACTTTTTTTAAATAGGGTTTTAGACTTTTAAATGATCCAATAATAAAAAGCGATCATCTTGCCCCCCCAGGAATAAATTTCTGTGTACGGCCTTGGTAATAAATGTACTATAATATGCATTTAAACTAATGTAAATGATTTGTCTTTGTATTTCAATGAATGAATAACAAATTGCAGCATTTGTATCTTGCTTTTATGATATTTTATTTCCTTCTTACTACAAAAATAACACTTTCGGTAACCATTCTTGGTCTAATTATATTTTCCATGGCTGTACATGTACATCAATTAAGTCCATAATCTCCCCATTTCTGTTCTCTTCTTGTCTTTTCCTGCATTCTATATACCATACAAACTTTACCATATCATTCTTAAAACAAAACAACCAATTTCCTTCTCATCATTTTCTTAATTTTCCAGGAAAGAAATTGGGCTGAAAAGATTTATACCGAAGAATGTTATTGACAATACAAAGGTAAGTAATGAAGAAAACCCTCTGATTTTCTTGGCTGAAAATATCAAGAGTACAGGTTTCTTTAGTACACCATTTTGGTTGAAATCAATAAGCATTTGTGTATTCATAATGATGTACATGTAGATTATCAATGAAAAGATGAGAATAGTGACAGAATTTGAGACATAAAGAAGAAAGTGGTGACAAAGAAATATTGCGAACAGATGAGAATGATCATGATTAAGACTTCAAGCATTTCCCTATTCATATCATGAATATGTTAAAGCAGACTTGATGATTAATTCTTTCCTGTTAGTGGATGTTTGTCTACATGTAAGCCTAATGATGTGGATATCTCAGGAATTTGTCAACTATAAAAGCTTATATTTCATATTCTGATTGTCATTGTGCTCTGGTACTTCAATCAGTGTGCTAAGGATTCCATGTTTGTCTCCCTCTATAGCCTAAGAATCTACGCAAGCTTATTCTACAGTACTTCAAGCAGTTTGCTAATCTGAATGAGGAACAGTGTGTGTTCAAGTTCTTTGAAGTACTAACTACAGTACATCGCTTTGATCATGAGAAATTCAAGTGTGCACTGGGAGTAAGTATTTAACCCTTACAAGTCAGTTGTACACATTTTGTGGTTTGGCTCAATAAGTTCTGATTTAGAGTCCTAGAAAATGTACAAGATGCATGACTAGAAAGAGCCAAACTTTCTGCATAGTGTGTCAATTTTTGTTGCATGACCATATTGTGTTTGACGTCAGGAATTTTCAAAAGGAAAATGAGCTTTGAAATCCCTAAATTGGCAACATTTTGAGAGGTTCAAAATCAATGATTTTTATACAAATTGGCAAGTTTTGAACTTTCGCTGATGTATAGTGTTTACAGAACCATGATTGTTTTAAAAATAGAACCATATACAAAACATGTAACAATAAAAGAAAAATACTATTGTTGCCAATTTGAAGAACAAAAGCTGATCAATTTATCCCTTGAATAATTCCTGTACTGAAAGGGTTAAAGGAGAATTATCCCTAGGCTTTTAAATGTCAATAGGGTCACAGTGAATAAAATAACATTTAATTTGATATAAAAATCACCGTTTTAGACCAACTGATGCCGTTGTAAGAGCAGAAAATAGAGACCACTTTTTACGATGATTACAACGTCGTCTACTCCTACTGGCGGCGTCCATTTTCTCTAAATTTCCCATAAAACCTTGCGCGTGATGACGTAGGGGATGGAGAACTCACTAGCTAGTAGCTAGCTTGCATGAAGCGCGCGCTGCATATACACACGGTAAACATGGTGTATTGTCAAGCGTTCGGCTGTTGTAACTGTTCCAAGAAAACGATAGGGAAATCATTCCATCAGTTCCCAGACCCGCAGAAATGTCAGCAATTGTTCAAGCGTTGGGTGACCGTATTGAACGTGGAAAAATTCCAAGGAAAAGACTTCAAACTTGATCGGAAAAATAATGTGATCTGCAGTGATCATTTCACGGAGGCCGATTATCACGTAGATCTGCGGGCTAAGCTTATGCCCGGGCGAATCGTATAATCAAGCTAGTGTGTCCTGGAACACGTTTTACTTACGATGATTATTTTACTCTAATAAATGTTTTTCAAATGTGATAGTTACGTAGATAATATAAATTGATTTATTTAATTTAATTATGAAACTCTTGCGTAATTTATGTTATTATTAATAATAATAAACTCTTTTTAAAATAATGTTGGTGAACTATTGCGAGCCAATTACAATGCGCTACGGCCAACTCCATGCCCTACGTCACACAGCCCGATCGCACCGGGAACATGGCGACGCTGCTTTACTCTCGAGAACAATAAAAATCGGAGGATTCAATCGACAATTCCCATCCTCTCGATTCTCGAATATACGATGTTTTTACTTTATCAGAAACTGTTTAGAATTCTGTTTTAGGTCAATGATAAAAGTCTCGTGGGGATAATTCTCCTTTAAAGAAAGGTATTCAGCCAGGGAAAGGTTAGGATTTGATTTGATTTATTTATTATACACAAATGAGGAGGATACATTTTGATACAATGATTCATACATTTACATACATGTATTATCAATAGAGTAAATATTAGTTGGTGAAAGGGATGAGAATGCAGTACATGCTGGATGAGACGGTCTGACTCTAAATTAAGAAAGAAATGCATGTGTTATCTTTACATTCGATACTAACAACACTTGCTTATACATACTAACTTGTAGCAAACATACACATGTATAACTGGTTATATATTCAGGGTTGACTGGTATCTTGTTTCTTTCTCCATTGTACAGACTGGTTGGAGTATCTCAGTGGAATTGGTTATTGGTCCTGAAGATGGGATATCATGTCTTACAGACAAAGCTGCCACAGTAAGAACACTCTTAATATTCAGACTTGGTGACATTACATGAGCATAGTTTTAAAAAATCCAAAATAAATGAAAAATATTTTTAAAAAAAATTAAATTAAAAATGATCCTACAAGTTTTTCCTTGGTTTGGGGATATTCTCTAATGTCAATAAAATCCTTCAACTATTTCCCAAATTGATTGATTTTGGATAAAACTCTTGATTTGATTCAATCTTAAAGATTCCATTCCAGGTCTGTTTGTTATTTCCTATATGTATTTGCAAACCCAATATCTTTATGTATGGTACTTCATTATCAGTGAAATTAGACCCCCCCCCAAAAAAAAAACAACAATAACCAAAAACAACAAAAACCCTCCCCCCCCCCCAAAAAAAAACAAACAAAAAACAAAAACAAACCACAGGATGCATGTGGAGTTAGGCCAGCAAATGTACATTTCTAGAAATATGCCTTGTAAAGTTGTGACCTTTCTATGACTTCATCAGCACATTTCAGACTGAGCATCATGTCAATTTTTGTGACGGGTTACAACTTATCTTTTATATTTTTTTATCCTTTCATTAAAATTTTGACTAAAACTTGTGTTTGAGCCATTCTGCAGGACACACAATACTATAGCAAGGTAAGCATTTGACAGTGAAGATGGTAGTCGTCACTCATGACCTCACCCCCACCCCACATGTTTCTTTGTTGATTATTCTCATCATCTCAAACATCACCCTCTTATTTCTCCATTTGTTTGTAGCCTACCAAGATGGCTGATTTTGACCAAGTGCAGTCAGTCCAATCTCTCAGTACTGATAACGACAAGAAAGGCCTTCTGCAACTCAAGATAGCAGGAGCTAATGAGGTGAGAGTCTTTCCTTGAATGCTTGAATGGTGACCGGACATTTACTCAATTATTTCGCCAAGGATGTTGGGTTACAATTGGGTCTTATTTTAGGTTTAGGCTTAGGGTTTGAGCTACGTTTAGTTATTGGTCCGGGGTTGATGTGAGGATTTTTGTTAGTGTAGGATATTGTCACCACGGCCCCGTTTCATGAGACTTGTTATCAATAACAAGTTGCAATAACTGTTATAAGCTACTGAAATCCTTGCATTTGATTGGCTGAGAGCAAATATTGCATAGAAATGTGGCAGTTGTTATTGATATCAAGTTTTATGAAACGGGACCCAGTTGAATACTATGTCCAAGATATCTTTGGTTGGGGTCTACGGAAAATGCCTTTTATAGACAAACCAAAATGTATTCAATTTGTTGAAATAACGGGTCTGTCCTTGTTAGAAGAATGGTATTATGTTATAGAGACTGATGAAGGGTGGCAGGCATTCTTACTAAAAGTTTGTTATTTGTTAGTGTTCTCTTAATGATCAGCAACAGACTGCAAAAAGAAGCCATACTCAAATCAACAATAAAATGAATGAATGAATAAATGTAGATCTCTTTCCAGTTGATTGTATGGCAATTGTTCTTTATATTTGATAAAATCTAGCTCAATATCTGAACCAAGAGATCATTCTGAAGAAGAATATTTTCAATAGATTTCATACCAAATGCAAGTTGGTCAATAAGGCCATTTTCTCTGCTGCTGTGTCTAGGAGCTGTGTCTTCTTGTTAATCATTAAAAAGATAGGAGAAAGAGAAAATAAATGGTCATAGATTTATCTTCTTATATGATCATATAGCCATACAATGTTTTGTGACATCTTTTGCAGTTATCATATAACAGTGCATGGCTATTTGTTTTATTTGTTTTTTTTGGTTGAAATTAATTTTTATTTGCTGAATGCCTTTGGAGTGGGACAGAAAGTATGTTAGTGTTTTTGTATGAGTATGTACATGCATGTATGTACTTACCCATTTCATTAATACATGGATTATGTGGCATTAGTACTGTTTTCAATTTTTAAATATTCTGAATAATAGTTCAAATTTGACTTTTATTTAAAGTAAAAAGAGAAAATGTGAGGATGAATTTGAAAGTTTTGAGAAGATTCCACAAGTTTAGATATTCTGTCACTTCTCTATCTGGTTCAATTTAAAATCTGAGTTGTTTTTGAATATTTTGCACGATGCACACTCAAAATAACATTGAAGAGATCAGGGGAGCGTTTCATCAAGCGTTATGTCAGTGATTTTTACCGACAAATTTGCTGTCAGCCAATCAGATGCAAGGATTTCAGTAGCTTATAACAGTTGTCGGTAAAAATCACTGACAAAACGCTTGATTAAACGCTCCCCATCAACATGAAGAAGTACATGTACTTCAGAAAAGTAATATTTTGCTGGGGCTATGTATATAGTCTCAGTATGTGTAGAGCTAAAGTGCTCTCTGGTCTTGTTTTTCTACTTTTAAAAAAATATTACAAATTTATCTCATACTTCCCCAAATGCATACATTTAGTTTAGTAACAACACACTTTTGACTATGATTTTCTCAAATGTTGCTCTTCTTTATTGCTCTACTGTATGTGGATGTAAAATATATGCATTATAAATAACTGTTTTCTGTTTTCTTCGCTCCTCCAATTAAACATATTCCAGCTTTGCAAGCTTCTTTTTCCCCCTTCTCTTTTTAAATGTTATTTTCAATTATTATATCCAAAATTATCAAGTTTTCAGACAATGTTGTAGTATACAATATCAAAATCCTTATTTGAAGTTAATGCAATTGTGTTGCTATTTCTGTACAGCAAGCTTGGTCTTTTTGTTATGATTTTCATTTGAACAGTTTCTTTCATATTTTTCCTTCTTTGTATACTTTACATCTTCCTCATCTTTGTCTTCATATCTTTATTTTCATGATCTCTTTTTCTGAATTTTTTTGTTTCATATCCCCAGATCAATATACTTTCTGTCTTTCTCTACTTCACTTTCTTATTTTCTTTGCAAAATCACTACAATTTGGATCATGGACCAGTGCAATGAAAATGCATTAAGTTATTCTCTTGGGGTTTTGTTTGCATATATTATGCGCTATATGAAAACGGAATATTATTATTATACAAAGCGACAGTCAGAAAGAAATAATAATCCCCCTGTTTTAAAAATAACTCCATTCCTACCCCTCAGTGTGATCATAACTTTCATATGTATGGCCATGCTGCTGTTGATATGGATGTAAGTAATAGCATCTTCACTTTTCTTTGTTTTATTTCATTTTTTTTCTTGCATTAATACCTTGCCTTTTGTTGCTTCATAGATATTCACAAGTTACCTGTTTTTCACCGTTTTGCTGATATTTATCACAGAATTTTGTTTTAGCAGCAAATGCATATTTGTATCTATTTGATGTGTTGCACAGAAAGCGTTTTCATCAATAATAACTCGCTTTCTCACATACATGTAGTTTGCTCCTAGGGTCTTGAGGTCAAATACTTATTTGCAGATTTTGTGCAGGTTTTGGAGAAAGATATTATCCACAAAGTCAACTCCTAGCCTAAGGTCTCAAATTGAGTAATCATGTATACAGTGCAGTTTGAAAGAAATTTGCTGGTTTGATCTTTTGGAGGAAATTTTGAAGTAAAAGAGTAAATCCCTTTTGAACTCTTGCAGGTTTTGTGTAACACTGCAAAGTTACTCACATTATATAATTTGCTTTAAGGGATATTTCAGGGAACATACTTGCAAGTTTGCTTTATTTTTTGATAATGGTCTCTCTAATTGCTTGAAGTGTTGAAATCTTTTTTTTTCACATTTATATGGTTCAATTTAGAAACTGTTTATATTTATATTACATGCTTGATTTGTGGGAACTGCTGACAATAATTAATAGGATGTGCATATGCATTGCTTGGATCTTGATCTTGGGGATTGAGGCCTTCTTTGTTTGTTTGTTGGTTTTTTTTGTTTTTTTTTATCTCGTTCACCCTACAAAATTTCGCTTGGTTTCAGGTATAGGGTTTGTAATATGTGCTGCTTTTTGTCACAAGAGGGTGCTATGTATACTTGGATTTGCCAAATAGAAAATTGCTTTGGTGATGGCTGACTTGTAGTTTCATGTCACATGAATGTTTTAATGAGATGAATGCATCATATATGATACTGTTTATATTAGGAAGGATAGTAAGGTGGAGGCAGAATGTGTCTATATTTTCTTTTACTCTATTTAAAATCTTGAATTACATTCGCATGTTTCCTAACTTTTTCTTTGTACTTCTGTACCGGCCGTACAGAAACGTTGTTAGCGCTAACAGCGCACTAACAGTACCGATAGCGATGATTTGGCCGCACAGAAGAGTAATGTTAGTCAAATTCACTAACAGCGCTGTTAGCCTAACATTTCAAGGCCGCACAGAAACAGTAGTGGTAATGTTTTAACAACTCACTAACAGTGCCAGGGGCACCAATAGTGACAATGTTAGTGAATAATTTCTTGCATGCACTATAACTTGTCTCTCCTTTTTTTTAAATACCAAGTACTTAAACATAGACCTAGACTAATTAAGAATGTGGCAGGTAGCGGGTGACATAGATTTTGCTGATAACGGCACAAGGAGACCAAGATATGATCCTTTTCAGGAAGAAAATGAACATGACTTTTTCAAGAAGTATAGGTTTTCCAAAGCAGTGTTTGAAAACCTGTTTAACATTGTAGGCCCTGCTTTGAAAAGAAGAACATTACGGTGAGTAACCATGTACCATACCTTAATAGGCTACATACGCATCAGCCACTGATGATGAGAAGCGCAGCATCGTGATGAAAATCATCATTGGCAAATAGGCCTACTGCCATGAGTGAAGAGCTAAAAACTAAAAAAAAAAAATTTAATAAATGATGAGAAGTGGGCTTGCATTTTTTTTTTTTGGTAATCTACAGTATCTTAATCTAAAAGCTAAATGCTAGTAGTTGCAGCAAGCAATAATTTCCCAGGAAAGTCTTTGGAATCAAAGTTAATTGTTCACATATTGTCGTAGCTATAGATCTAGTAAGTTTATGCAATCAGAAACTTGAATAACCTTTGTGAAAGAATGAAACATACGCTGAAAACCAAGCACACAGTAGACCACCACCATAGATAAGCATATGTGGGAACGTGTAGTATTATTGATTAGAAAGAGACCCGTCACCCGGCAGGAATGCCATGTTTATTTTGGTCATTTGTCAGCAAATATACATTTTAAAATGTGAATACACAACGCACACGCACTGTGCTATGCTGCATCAACAAGATTCATCAATCTATATGTAGATTACTACGCACAAATCATAGATTTTGCCTAACTCTATGGCTCAAATCCAGTCTAACAGCGCCCTAACAGCACTTTCTGTGCGGTCATCTTACCCGTGTTGTTAGTGGCTGATTTGTTTGTGACTTGTTAGCACTAACAAACCTGCTACTAACAGCATTTCTGTGCGGCCGGTACTGGTTGTTACAAAAATAATACATTTCTTGTTAGAGAGTTTGTTGGATCACTTGTTTAGTGCAGGACTAATTGGCCACAAGACATGTAGGTAATAGCTTTGTAGTAACTACTAAAAGTTGCTTTTGAATATTTAGTTTGAACTTTTCTTTATCGTTTTGTTGTTGTTGTGAAGATAATAGTGAGCTTTCGAATGTGTGGACTTGAACGCCGTCCTAGATTTTCCCAGCAACAATGGACTGCTTTGTGTTAGCTGCATACCGCGCTTTGTGCAAGAACGGCTCACTCGTCCACTGGCTTCTCCCTCGTCCACTAGTTAGATCGAGAACGCGTCATACAAGGTTTTGCCGTCTTCTCTAAAACATGAACCTTGCTTCACCCATTGTTCGCTTCATGCTTCACCTACTTTTTATGCAGTCAACACAAAGCAGTCCATTGTCACTGGGAGGATCTAGGACGGCGTTCTAGTTGACACGTCCGAAAACTCCTAAATTTTTCACATAAACAAGAGCTCATGGATGATAGATACAAATCATATCTGTGATTTTGCATGATGTTTTCTTTTATGGTGAACCATCAAATCAAAATGGCAATAGACTTGCACTGTGAGTTGTGTGTGTATTGCCAAAAGTGCTGGTCAAAAGTTTTGGTACACCCTGGATTTTGTGACGAGTTTTTACATCAGTTTTTATTTCCTGTGAAATGGCCTTCTCTAGGCTCGCAAAAACAATTTACAGGTTTCAATACTATATAAAGATAATCTACTTATAATGTTTTGATACAAGTTTAATACAACTGTATTTTCTTTCTCCGTTTTGATTAAAGTAGAACTTTAATGATTTTAAATATTGGCTTAATACTTATTATTGCATAGATGGCATAAATTAAACAAGGTTATCCAAATTCAACGCTTGGAAACATTTGAAGTAATGATTATTATCAATTATAAAACGGTAAAATACAACCCCCGATATAGCAGCTGAAGAGCTCCTTGAACGCTGCTGAGATATGTGACGACACACCATGGACCAGTCCTGTCTAAGCAGACGATGTCCCATAACATCTTACACATTTTCAGAGCCTATTTTGTCATCTCCTCTTCACTTATTTCTCTTCCTTCACTAGCGTCAGTCTTAATGTTAGTCTGTTGCCTCACTCTTAACTTCGTGTATGGTATTATTTTGATGAAAAATGCAGCGTTAAAAAAATAAAGGAATCAGTCACTTGTAAACAAAATAAGACGCCATTGTATTTTCAGCTGCTTGCACTGGGGCATGTTCGGCGTTTCAAGAGGGAACGAATACCATCCTGCTATTATTCGGAGGGCTTTTCAATTTGAAAGTGGGGTTTATTTCATTGATCATTCGCCCTTCTCCTGTGTATAATACAATCAAACTGTTTTAGCTATCAGAATCAGTTTCACTTTCCCTTTATAATGGTGTGAAATAAGGTCATGTTTAAATACACCGAACTCTTTATAATTTGATAAATAATTGCATTGTAATTACGTTCATTCATTATGGGACATCGTCTGCTTAAGCAGGATCGATCCCGAGTGTGACGACATCAAAACATCGCTATATTTCTGGCGAATCCTCGGATATTCAAGATGCTGAGAAGAGCTTTTATTTGTGTTGTTTTTATTAAGCCTGAGTCATATCGAATATTTCATAAACCGGGATTCGACGGCTTTGATTCGATCGAATACCGGTGCATCGATAAAATGATGGGCGGTGAAAACAGAGTTGCACACAGTTGCACGCAGTGCATGCACCATGCACCGGTGACCGGTCCGCTGGCATCGCGGGCATATGTATGGGCTCTCGCTGCTCGAAATTAACGATAGCCCGCTAGCCAATGGCTAGTAAAAATCACAGCGGACGAGCAAAAATCTTAAGTTTCTAGTCCGTATGGCTAGCCAAAATATCACTAGTGTCGCACGAAGCGATGCTCATTGTCGACACACCCGACAATGATTCAAATTCAAAGAATTAATAATCTTACTTTGTCTTTGGAGAGCTGAATGGAACACGTTTGTTCGATGCCAAAAAAAAAAAACAATACGAAATAAACTTTTCGTCGCTCAATATAGACTCGACTTCATTCAGCTTCAGAGATCATTCAGAAGTAATTGCCAATTTGATGAGAGTGTGATATTAGTTATTGCGAATTAAAGGGTCACTAAAATAAAAAAATAATTGCCCATTTTTCGTAGGAAGGTGTCATCAGGAGCCAAAAAATATCCATCACACAATTTTTTATGCATTCATTCATATTTTATAATCATTTGAAAAGTACATTTTTGCTGATTTACGCAGTCATAAGCCCCGCCCCTAAAAAACCCATCGAAGCGACATCGTGATCACGTGATCTGTGACGCATGAAAAGTAAGGGAAAAATATACCACTAACCTATACCGTGCGCGCCCGGAGGCCCCCGGCAGGCCCAGCCCGGTGCCAAGCATGATATTCACCGCATCGACCATTTGCATTGCGTATTTTCGTGTGTTTAATTCCTCACAATAACTTTGATTTTGGGACACAGTTTCATCAATAATGCCTAATCGGTGTATAGTTGCGACCCCTAAAGATGGTGTAAGCCTACATCATTTTCCTAAAGATGAAAATCTACGGAAATTGTGGGTCGCAAATGTAAACCTCACGCGGGCAGAGTGGCAAGGGCCGGCCAAGTGAGTGGAGTACAATCTGCAGCGATCACTTTGCCGAAGATGATTTTGAGAATCCTGGCCTGTATTCCGAATTTGGCATGAAGAGAAGGATAAGCTAGCTAAAAGATTCAGCTATTCCAAAGATCAGACTTGGAGTCAAGTCTTCCAATTTGTTTTTCAACGACAGCAGCTGCAGCAGCTTCACCCGTAGACCGAAAATTCTGTCTCTCGTTCGTTAGCTACGACGACCTAACGAACGCGAGACGGCATTTTCGGTCTACTTCACCCGTAACTCCAGGGAACTCCAACGCGTTGAAGCTCCCTGGAGTTACTTCACCCACGGCCCTTCACCGTATTCTGCGAGGGGTTCAAACATATATGGTCGAATTTCCCCTTGCCACTCGAGCGTCTTTGCCTTCGGGGTCTGATAAATCATCTGATAAATCAGAGTTCGTATCTGCATGGCTCAGAAAAGTCCTCCAACTCGGAATCGCGGGCACTTTTCCTCTCTCTAGGCCTATATAAGTTACTCGAATTCAGCCAAAATCTAAGTCAGTACTAATGTACTATGTAAAGCGAAGTAAAAAAAAAAAGCCGTAAGTGAAATAAACGAAAGAAAGGCTTTAATCAGTCGCTATGTGCGAGGGGAACATAATTATAGTCACTGCCGTACTAAAGATGTGTAGTACATACAGACGCATAAAACGGCTGTGCACGCGTTTATGACCAATGCAAAATTTTCGTTCGGCAAGTTCAGATGGATGAGAACATTGTTCAAAAGAAAAGCTAAAAAACAAAACAAGAGCTGTATATTTGGGCAAAAGCGTTTTCTGATCTTGTAGAAAATATATTGCTAATGATTATTCACTCCTAAGATTATATTGATTAATTTCCTTTTTTCATAAATTGTCCGTTGAACAGAGGGGTCAAATACCGCATTCTGTGTACAATATTATATGCTGCAGCCTGCAGATCTTGTGCCTCTTACTTTTCATACGTCACTTGGGGGTTAGCCAATCAGCTCACGAGTTTTAAGGAACGGTCTCAAAACCTCTACTTTCCCCCCTTTTTCGCCAAAACGAGACATAATTTGGACAATCGATTGGCAGATTCGTGATTAGAAGGCAAAACTACATGGAAAGAGCACCCATTTTCTCTCTAATTTAGTCAACCTTTAAGTAGGAACACTCGTACTCATGCCCGTATTTATCATGTTCAGTTATACAATTGTCAAATTGACAATGCAGAGTGAGTGCAAGAAATCGTAAACTTCAGTTCGTAACGACAAAACGATTTTTCCATAGAGAAAGCACAGGTAAAGCGCGACGTCCTCCGCGAGCGAATTAGCGAAAGTTAGCCAACAGTTTGAACTTTGAAGTCGCCTTCACGTTCTCTGCTAGTATACATGTATATGCTGTACGTTACAGAGTTTCTTTTTTTATTTGATTTTTTCCATGGTGGCTACGGTAGTCAAAAATCTGGCGGACTACAAATCGATGCACCGAATTTGCCAAAACGTATTCGGGATTCGATGTCTTCGATCGAACACCGGCTAACCAATCGAATCGACTCAGGCTTAGTTTTTATAATCATCAGATACGCAGTTGACATGAAACCTATACGATTGCCATCTGTAAGCTTCCCAGTTTCTAGTGATACATTAATTGCCATATTTGTGATTTTCTTTGAATATCTACTTTAAAGAATTTAAACTGGCAAAAAGCAGCCAAATAACATGTGCGGTTTGACACACTGTTTTTGTCCAAAATTGATTGAAAACGGACTCATAAATTAGAGATCCCTCAAATTTACCACAGCTTGTTTTACAGCCTTGTAAATGAGATATATTAACCATGTTCACATGCTTACTTTCATTAGTAATTGAGCTTTAACTATCCATCCAGTATTCTTGCAGGAAGAGACCAAAGATGTCTCTTTTCCACTCTTTTCAACTCATCCCACATAGGCTATTTACGGTTCAGGGACAGAAAATAAGCTCACTAAGGCTTCCAATGGTTTTGCATGTTCTGTCTCACGACCCTAAGCCTAAACAGCTTGTCTTGGACAGGTTGAACAACATTTGAGTTAGAATACTGATTGGACATTTCAAATAATAATTCTTTTAAGGAATACAATTACATTTGAAAGTTAATAAATGAAACTATGGTCGCTACTTTGGACAAACTCAGAGTATACTTTGTTTTTCTTTTGATTTTGAACAGAAAAGTAATTTAAAACTGCATAAATTGTTATTTTTCATCAGCTGTGGGTATCCAACCAAGTACAGTTAAAGTAAATCACGCCTGAATGTTTCAGAACATATGATTTAAGAAACATGTAATGTATAACCAAACATTTGCCAAATTTTCAGTTCCTAAACAAGCTCATTGAAGGGATACTCAACCGCAGATTGTAGAGGTTTTTATGCCGCGAGAGGGCACGCGTGATCGTTACCTGATCATGCCGTTGCCCCGCGGGAGCAAAATTCAAACAGGCTGTTCGCCGCGCAACATGCATGGTCCTCTTGATCTCGAGCTTTCGTGCGAGATTTGGTCGGCTTTGTGCAGTCCGAAAAGTAATCCTACTAGTCCAACGGACGCGTTCTACGCACAAGCTTTGTGTACTAGTGAATGGGGCTTACGCAATCCTGACTTTCCCCACGGCCGCCTGGTGACGTATCCCTTTAAGTGGGGAATAGACATTGAAGTAAAAAGCCTTCTCAAAATCCAGGGCGTACCAATTAAAATTGCAAATAAAATATCAGTTTAATTAGCAGAGAGACATGTAAAATTCTTGTAGGAATACCGTATTCTGAAATGTGTTGTTTCATTATGTACACGTGATGTACACACATTTCAAATAGGTGGGATTTCACACCCTGATCCATAATGATAAGGGTGTCACATGATCTTTATACCTATCTGATTGGTCAGTTCTTGTTCTGATATCTATACCTTAAGTGAGAAATCTCTCAAGCTATTTATTAACATCCACAACAATGAGAGAAGGTCAGATATAAAGAGGAAAACCACAGGGGAGATTGAGACTTACCATCGTTGTCAACTATAATTTCCTTTCTAGTCAGTTTGACGTACTTTGAGAGTAAACTTCAAGGAGATCTCTTTTGTAGGGCTTATAAGATGTTTTTATAGATCTTTTTTAAAGCAAAGCCAATTTCAAGAAGACATATTTGAACCCAGAGTATATGAATAATTATTATTATATGTAAGGTGCTAACTTCAGCTTGTTAAGCCAAATAAGTTCATGTGCTAGCATAAAGCTTGCACAGTCAGTAGAAACATCAAATTGCATATTCTTATGCCGTGTTATGAATATTAACGAGTCTTGAATCAAAATACAGGACTACTCCTATTCGTTCTAGATAAATTTCAATGATGTTTGAGAATTTCTAATGTCAAATAATGGACCTACTTCATAATTTGAAAGTAAATTGTTGCTCCTAAAGTTAAGAACTCAAGACCTGAGACTTGAAACTAATTGGATGGCATAGTTTTAAGTATTATAAAGGCTTTTAATAAGAAAAGTTTCCTTTTTAGGATAGTAGTTTTTAGTTCTATTATAATGCTCTCACAGGAACAAATGGATGGAATATTAAGGGAGATTGATATTTCAAACTGATGCTTAGAAGTTTAATAGTCTAGAATGTTTTTTTTTATTAATGTCTAACCACCCTGCTAACTATAAAGAGGAAAAAACAGAAGAGAATGTGAATTCAGTTCAATTCAGTTCAGTTTGGTTTATTCAATCATTTAAAATCAAATCAAATATACAAATCATACATGTTACAAACATTGCAAAATGCAGTTTAAGTGATTAGGATGCCCCTAAAAGCACATGCTTGATAAGTGGGGTACCCATTGAAATTTGATTATGTAATACTTGTCACTGATGTACCTTTAGCTACAGTACACATATGATTGTCACTGTATTACAGATTGCTTATTAACGCAGCAACAAAATTTAGCAGCAGTATGTGATGTATCACATTACCAGTTCATTGTTGTATATTTTTGGGGGCTCAAGTCTTACATATCAAAAGAAACAGTATTGCAGAATCATAATTATACATTATGAGTCATTGACTTGAAATAGATATCTAGAGAAGGAAAGTCAATACTCAACCTTTCATTTCGATATCAATTTTTTTATTGGAAACTTCTTTTATTTCTTATTTCATGTGGTAACAATATACTATTTTTTTTGTGTAGAGTTGATATGACATTTGAGATTCGGAGTGATACTAGAAACTACTTGTATATAAACAGATCTTTTATTTCTGTTAACTCATAAGAATGTTCAAATTGATAGAGAAGGTCATTATCTAAGTACTTGTAATATGAGAAATTGTAAGTATTAAATTGCTTTCTCTTATTCCATTTGCCACAGGCAGTAGTTACTATTTTCTGATTCCTAAGCTTGGTTGATAATAAACTTCTGTCGTTAATTCTACTGAGTAAAAAGTAACCCGACACAAGAACAAGCACAAGCGTGTTCCAAGATTTGTCATGTGAATGTGTCAATTTCATGCTGGTTTTAAAGATAAAGTCGAGTTCTGGTCATGAGATTACATTGTGAAAGAACTTGTGTCTAAGAAATTGGGAAAGATTGATTATATAGCACATAAGAAGTGGTGTGTGCTGTAAGGTTTTGGAATCACCAATATGAGAAGAAATATTGACTCAATCATGTTGCGAGTCACATGCACTGCACACAGAAATGTGTATATGGGACTATACACAAATGTTCGGCCCAAAAATTTCAGCTATTTATCATTGTATATTGAATATGAGGGCATTTCAAGAGCAATCCTTTTCAGGGATATTTCTACTATGGTAACGTTCCAAACTGACCTTTTTTTTTTTCAATTCAAGCGTTTTTATTTCTCATGTGTCCAAAACACAAATCATTACAATATAACATAAAAGTAGTAATCCTGAAGATGTTCATCATCACGGTAGAATCCAATAGTAGAGAAGTATTCAGTATTCCCGGAGTGTTGTCACCAAGTCCGCAACCACGCTATAACCTGCGTCCCCACACCAGCGTCTCCATCACTTGACAAAGTTTCACCTGCTTCGCGAGACAACTGAATGCTTCTCTACTATAAAAGTAATATACAACAACTGAAATAAGTTGGCAAAAAATATAAGTACATGTACGAAACCTGACAAGATTATACAAGAGATAGGAGGAAAACATGAGAAATGAGGAACTAAAAGAAGCAGACCTTGTAAAACATAGTCCCTTGATGATTAAGGACATTTTGAAAGTTATAAAATCAGAATGAATTTGTACATCCAAAATATGGAGTATTGCACATTGCCTTGAAAAAAAAAATATATAGAAATAAAAATATCAAATAGAGAAAAAAAAACAAAGGCTACTAAAAGGGGGGAAAAATGAAGAGAATGAGGGAGCCCACAAATTATTTTTGTACCTTTCCCAGAACTCAACTTTCCCTTTAAGCTAAAATAAACCACTGGAAAAAAAAAATTGGTATCCTATTTCCTATATGATTTTGGTGCAACACATTACAAATGACTTTTATGAACTGTTCACCATCGTTGGTCTAATGAAAATATCTTCTTAGTATAATAGATACATGTATATAATTCATTCTATATGCGAGTATGATGTCATAGAGACCATCATCAGAGAATGCATACATTGTACCACGCCCAGAAAGTGGATAAATATTCTATTAATCTCCCCATCATAGAGGTAGAGCTACATGTCCCATATTTCAAATGATAAAAATGTTCAAATATAGATATTTTAAGCAGTGTGATCAAGTGTGAGATTAAAATCAGGAGCATGCTACCCAAAATATCTTATCAACTGTCAGTCAATAGGGCTGTGGTCAGTAGCTTGCCAATCAACAGAAATAGCAGGGTATGATCATTTTAGTGGTATACAATTACATGGCATTGTTGTATTTACTGTACTGTTCTATTCTTCATTCTGATCTGCAGATATTCAGATATGATTTGAAAATTTCAAATACATGTTAATGATCAGTACATGGAAGACATATTGCATCTTGAATCAGAGATTTTCTTGATAAGTACTTAAAAATATAATAATAATAATAATAATATTGGATATTTATATAGCGCTCGTATCCACCGTGAATGGTGCTCAAAGCTCTCCAATATTACCCCAGCTCTAGCTAGGCTGCCGAATTCGGCGCTCAAAGCATTCAAGGAATTAATTCCTGCCGGTACCCATTTAACACCTGGGTGGAGAGTGGCAAATGTAGATTAATGTCTTGCCAAAGAACAGTAGTGCCGTGCCGGGGTTCGAACCCACAACCTTCCCATCTCCAATCCAGTGTTTAAACCACTCGACTACGACAGAAATGTCGTCTTAAGTTAAATACTACATTTCTTGCAGATAGGACTAAAAGCTGTAGATCCCATGGTTGTCAATCTCCATTTATACATGTGTTTGTATATTTGCATGCATTATTAAATCAGTTTTAGGACAGGCTTCAGCTTTTTCATTTGAGAAGGAAATTAGGAGCAAAGAATACTGTCAAATCAGAAACTTTGATGATTTGTTAATAGCGGCTGTTCTATGGCATCAATCTTCCCAAATTGCACAAGTACAGTGATAATGTGATTTTGTGGCGTGAAAAACTTTTGTGAATCCAGGCCCCTTAAAAAGTTGTGAAAGTTTTCTTGTCTGTTGAAATTTCCAGGTACATGTACATGTAGGGGATTCTTGGTTGGGAAAATGCCCTGTAGTTTGTGGCTAATTTGATGACTGTATTTATAATATCCCAGGTACAAATCATGAAGAATTAAATGGGAGAGAATGTGATGTGGAAAAAATAGTTGATACAGTGTTATGGAAAGCATTGTCATAAACTCTGAAATAATTATTTTAGAAGAGGTCGAACTCAAGTTGCACATGTACTACTAGGATTGATTTCTCATTTCTTAAATGTGTCTTTTTTCTTCTCTTCCTTGCAGTCTGTGTATATAACAACGCCTTCACCGACCATAGCAGAAGACATGGCAGATCTGATAGATGGATACTGTCGACTTGTACTCAATACAGAACAGTCACTAATTATCAGAACACAACAAGGTAAACATCCCTTAATGGAATGACCTAAGGCCCCCCCAAAAAATTGTTGTATTGGCGTAACCCGCCCGACCCTAAAAATGTCGCCGACCCTAGGTTTTTTGTTTTTTTTTGCTATCGATATCGCGTATCGTGCTGCCTTTGCGATCGCAATCGAAAAACCCGGGAGTGTTGCGGACAGAACTAGCTGCGTGTATTATGTACTATACTGTCGTAAAAAAAAAAAAAAAAATCCCGACCTACCTACCCTATTTTTCAGTGACCCGTTACGCCAATACAACAATTTTTTTTTTTTGGCCTAACTGACAATCAAAATTAGGTATCCTGCCAGTATGAAATTGTCAAAAAGTTTTATGTTTTAGGGTTCATTCTCGACAGAGTACTTTTTCATGCATGCAGTATTTTGCCAGGTGTGAAATATCTTGCCCACAGGCTCAATATTACCAATGCAGTGCACAAAGTCACAAGAACTCTTTTTTTGGGTTGGTTGTATATCAAACCATAGATTTGAAGCTTTCTAATCATACCTCCAAGAGAATCCACCGAAATATATTACTGTAAAAGTGGAAATTTTCATGTGATTAATTTCCCCCCCCCCCCAAAAAAAATAAGGTGAATTTCACATGTTTTTAATTTCGCCGATGCGCTAGGCTCATTGACAAAAGAATACATAATTGTGTGTTTTTATTTTTGCATGAAATGAGCAAAATATTATATTATGCTATCAGCAATCAAAATGATGTACATGTATTCATAGAAGTCATCTTTTCCTTGGTTGTGGGATTTGCAACTTATTGGTGATTTTGAGATTTAGGGTCACTTAGTAATCATACCTTTTGATTTGGCTACCATCGAATTTGAAGTGTGAAACTAAAATCTACAAACATAACTGTATAGTGTTTCCTATTGTGCATTTACTGACATGTTTAGCAGAATGCATGCTACTAACCAGGCTTTATTAAAAGGAATGTAAAAGTCTTGATGCATCACATATTGAAGGCTTACTACACACTCATATACATGTACAGCCCTAGCTGGAAAAAAATATTAGACCAATCTTCTGTAATAAGGGTACTATAATATGGAAACAAAATTATAAAAATGATTTGTCTTTGTATTTCATTGTATGAATACCATATTCCAGCAATTATACCTTGCTTTTATGATATTTTATTTCCATCTTACTACAAAAATAACAATATCAGTAAACCATTCTTGGTCTAATAATTTTTTCCATGGCTGTATTTCAAGGTGTTTTGATATTGGTAAATTTCCTTCTTCAGTCTATCCTTCCCTTTCTTATTCATCTATTGATCTGTCTATCCATGCCATCATTCCTATTTGAAGGATATTCAGAGGTTCATATTCCTAGAGATAAGTCCGCTGTTATAACTTACGCTTCTAGTAAGTATACTGCAGCAAGTACATGTACAGCAAGATGCAGATGTTAGCTTGCCTCTCAATCTATCAAACAATTTATCCAACAATTTCAGTTTGGTTTAATATACCTCTATATGTTATCCTTATCACATTACCCTATCTTTCTTTTATTAGTTTTATATGTGGTATTAAATGTATATACTCAAAACATCTAGAGCATTTGGAATGTCATGTTTAAAAGTAATCACACACTTTTATTTTATCCATTTAGTGTCATTTTTAAACATTTTGATGTTTTTATTTATCAGATTGATGTTACAACCTCTTTTTTTGTGTAAATATTTGTAAATGTTATTTTTACCAATGTTCAAAAAAAGAAAAATTCCTCAATTTATGTAATTTCATACTTTGTGTTACATGTACATCATACACATTACATGTAGTTCTGCACAGCTATTTCATCCTTTTTGGTACATGTAGATCTTATTTGATGGTCATGTGCAGTTTTGGTAAGCCCTCAAAAACTTTTTGTCAGATTTCTGTGATTTTAGATGATAAAAAGCAAGATACATTGTACTGGCATAACTACCGGTTAGCTGCTGTTAAGTTTTTTCCTCCTCCTCCTCAAGTTTAATATTAAACAAGTGAGAGGTAAAACATAATTTAGATTCGGGCATAGGGATGTAAACACCTACAACTGCAAATTGTACTAAAACGTATGCACATGTGTATTTAACCTATGAGGGACTGTGCATGCTAAATACTCGCTTATCCTCTGTATGAAGCGTGGAGATTGTCGTGCGGACAGCCGGGGTGAAAGGGTCCTAGCGTCAGGCAGTGTCTGGCCTTTATCTAGCATTCCTCACAGATATTGACACTAAAATTCACCAGAAATCATGAATGGAATACCATATGATCTCATACATATATATCTGTTTAAGAATAACATGATACTATATTTTACACATTTGTTTCCAGTTTCCTTTTTGCTAGCAAAACTGCACATGAGCTTTAAATGTTTGTTTTAACCATTTGTATGTAGGAATATGATTGGCTTCTTTAATTACATGTATCATCCTGTCTTGCTTTGTTTGAGCTATGCTTCAGTGAAATCACTCTTTTTATTATACAAACATAATCTTTTTAACACTCCTTACAGACCGGTATAAATTAGTAGTGCTGTAATCATTATATGATTTCATATCTTTTCTTGTATAATGTATATTGTTATGTGTTGTCACCTACCATAGAGATTGTAGACTATGTCCCTTTATTATCGTCATAGTTGATTTTATGAATCTTTTATCCTTATTCTCAAACACCAGTGCAATTATTGTGCGTTGTGCTGTGCCACTGTCCTTTGTTTCTATGATATCACTTTTCAATTGAGGTTGTTCTCTTGGTTGCAAATGTTACAAAAGATCTCCCATGTTATTGATGAGGTTATTTGATGTTTTCTGCACTGCGCTGTGATCTGCTAGTATGTAAACTGCAAAGTATTTTGTAAATATGTACAAAGGAGATGGTCAGGATACTCTTTTGTTTGTTCTCTCTTTCCATCCTTTACCTCCCCCCCTCTCTCTCTCTTGTGTTTACTGTTGTGTTTATGTATGTTGTGCATACAACCATAGTAATTTCATGGGACAAGTTGCACTCTTGTCTGCCATATTATTGTAACATCTTTATGGAGAGGTAAGGAATTGTTCATATTTGCAGAAGTCCAAGGAGCAGTTATTCGCAATGGATAGTCTGGATCCGTAGACTAAGGATTGGATAGGGTCAATTTATTGTGTTCTGACCTGACTGAGTGATTTGATTTGGGCGATGATCATGATTTGACATATTTCTGTCATCCAGGCTATTTGAATAATTGTTGGATGAATTGGATGAAATGAGTCATCCTTGTTGTCATGGCAGTACATCTCAATCTTGATTTCTATAAACCAGTATTTTGTTTGAATGCTGTTTAGTCATCAACTTTTATGACCTCTCAAAGGACTAAATCTAGGCAAATGTTCATAAATTTGATTTCAGATGGTTGCAAGCTATTTGCAGTATTGTAAATGATCGAGCTACATTTGAAAACATTTTCCATTCCTTTGTAAAGGCTGCACACAAACTTCTTCCCAATGGTTTAGTTTAATGTCTGCAAAGGGTTCCATGACATTTGCTCCTGTGACAATTGCTCCGGTCGGATTTTGCCATGTTAATCCTAACCCTAAACCTAACCATAACCCTAATCCTAATCCTAATCCTAATCCTAATCTTCATATTTTCCTGTACAAAAAACCAAATCATGAACTTGACCTTAACCTTTAACCTTCGAGATATGGACGGTGGAGCAAATGTCGCAGGAGAAAATGTGCCACCCTTCAAAGAGACTGCTTGCAAAGCATCAGCATTGTACACAATAAAGAACCAACAGCTGATCTCTTTATTAACTAATTTTTTCTAAAAATATTGATTAACATAAATAAGCACATCTATTGCCACAGCTTTTATAGATTAATGTCCAGGGAATCAACAAGTAGCAGAGTACAGTCAAAGAGCAAAATCTATTTTCTTTCATTCTTAGCTGTTTCTTGTATAAAACGATGTTAAAGATTGAAATCTTTGATTACCACTGCTTTTTTAGAGTAATCCCCAGTAATCCTTGATTCCTTAAGACACCTGCTTATCCAAACAGTTCCATTCTTACAAGGGTTTGATTCATAAGAGGTCATTCATGTAGATCATTCTGTGTGGTTCTACAGAATTCTATAAAACAACAGGTCCATCCCCCTTCAGACAAGGAAAACTATTTTTTTAAACAAAAAGTCTTTAGCATCATAATTTTTTTGTCTGGATGTTGTATAGCAAAACATATTACAAAATGTTGTATAGCAGAACACATGTTTGGGCATTGTTGTGAAGGAGAAGAAAAATTGGCCAGGGTACACTTGAGTGAATGTTGCATCGTATGCGGATTTGTACACTTCTGTCCTAAACAACTTACTTTCTAGGATAAAACGTATCTTGCCTTGCCACCATCGCTATATACAGTGATCTTAGGTTTTTCTTTATAAGTTTCTTTGCATGAAATTTGTATTATCTCTTGTGTAAATACCGCATTACTGTGTATGGCTGCTTGTTGATGGACATAGATTGAAAGTACTCATTGCACCCACAGTCATGTATTCTGCACTTTATATCCATTGGATCATTTCTCCTATTAGATAATCAGCTTTGAAAGCTTTCAAAGGCATATTCCTGTGAAATTCTTTCGTTTTAATGTTCTTTTATTAAAGAATGTATCTTGCATCAAACCTTTTCCTTTTTCCTCTTTCTTGCTATAGAATTGACAGGATATATGAACTCAGAGGTACTGTTCTTGTTACAGTGTGTAAAGTAATATGTTTGGATTTATTAGAGCTATATCACACACGTAGGCATGTTCATCATTAAAGACACAATTCTTGCAATATTACACTAATGTAGATAAGTTTCTGTCTGTATTTTGTAAAGAATTAGAGATTTCTGTTTTAATCTGTACACTTACTGTGCTCTGAAAGATCTCAATTTTTTGTTTTATTTAAAGATTTACAAATTCAGGGGAATATGCATGACCCTGTAGTAGATACATGTAGGATGGGACAATATCTTTGCTTAACAGAGTATCTAACAAGCCCCCCTCCCAACATATTTTTCTAGAAAACTGATGAGAAATAATATGGTTATTGTTGAATGTGAATTTGAATTTGGTAAGTGATTTAGATTGGTGATGAAAGGATAATTAGATGATGTCTGGGGAAGGTCTACGATGTGTCATGTCTTGTTCACCATCAGTGGGATGAAGAACATAACAAACTTAATTAAAGGTCATTTTTTTACTTCTCGCTTGCAAGGGTTTCATAGAAATTGCAGAAATGACGTACTGATGTAATGATTGAATCCGTTAGAGAGAAAATTGAGGATTTAATAAGATTTTAAATGGTTATAGATTTTGGGGAAACAATGAAAGCAATATGATATGATAAAAGTTTAAAGAAAGGGTGTCTTCTGCATATGAAGGGATGTAGAAATGGTGTAAGCTTGAAGGTATTTATAAACTTAAAGCAGTATTAATTGTAGCAGGAATGTTATTCTGTCTGTTAACCCATTGCCTAGGAGAATGGGTTGGTCCTGTATTAAGCCTATGTGGATGAGAGAATTCAGTAGTCAATGGGTACGTCTTGTTTTGAAATTTAGATTCAAATACTCGGTGTATGAAAGGTTTGTTTGCTGTTATATACAAATAAATTGGACCAAATACATGTAACATCAGACTTTAGGCCTAATACAGGATTATATCTCTCTTTTTATGCCTCCGCCCACCGAAGATGGTGCCGGAGGCATTATGTTTTCGGGTTGTCCGTCCGTCAGTCCGTCCCTCTGTCCATCCCACTTTCTTGTTCTTGCGATAACTCAAGAACCGTTAGAGGTACATGTATGAACTTCAAACTTGGTGCTATATGTATCACCATAGGAAGACGATCTGATTAGATTTTGGGGTACGTAGGTCAAAGGTCACAGAGGCCAATTTCTGAAATATCAGGTGCTAGCCTCATTCTCGCGATAACTCAAGAACCATTTCTGAGGTATGAACTTTAAACTTTGTGGTAGTATGTATCACCATTTAAAGACGATTTGAGTAAATTTTGGGATACGTAGGTCAAAGGTCGTAGAGGTCAATTCTGAAATTGCAAATTTTAACCTTGTTAACATGAAAGCTCAAGAACCATTTAATGCATTATTCTTCAAACTAAGCAGTGTTTTTATTGAAATATTCACAATTTTCCTGCATTGGACTTCCATTATTAAGGGCAGTGCTTTTCAAGGGGATCATTAATGTGTCATGTAATGGTTAATTCAGAGAGTTTAGAAAAACATCTCTCTGTATTGTGGGTTACAATATTTAACAATTTTGAAGTCTGGTTTAAGTCACTACTGTCCAGCGATAATCTTTAATTGTTTACCAATTCTCGCTACCTCAAATATGCAATTTTCGACGTAGAGGGCAATATTATGTATGGAAATGGTCCGCATCTTCGTCAACTTCACTTCCAGTTCGTATTGAAATACATAAAGTGTACTACGGCTTATGAATAAAATGAGTACTAAAATGCTTAATTTTTGGATCGCATGACATAAACCACTAAAATTTTGAAAATGCAACCAATTGTCTCAATAAATCATGGTATCTTTTCAAACATGTCGGTTTATTTATACTCAAACTGGAGGATTTTTGTAATACCTGTGTACATTTTCAATGCAAAAATACAAACACTTGTCGACCCAATCGGGATATTGTCAGCACTGCGCATGTGTAGTTTCCATGACAAATGCCATCTGTTGGCGAAATTGCGTATTTGGGGTAGCAAGAAAGTGATAATTGTTCTCGCTGTAAGAAAAGCCAATTATAGTGTCACACTTCCTTCCTATTCTTGTTCTCCCTTCCTATTCTTGTTCTCCCTTCCTTCCTATTCTTGTTCTCCCTTCCTATTCTTGTTCTCCCTTCCTTCCTATTCTTGTTCTCCCTTCCTTCCTATTCTTGTTCTCCCTTCCTATTCTTGTTCTCCCTTCCTTCCTATTCTTGTTCTCCCTTCCTATTCTTGTTCTCCCTCCCTTCCTATTCTTGTTCTCCCTTCCTTCCTATTCTTGTTCTCCCTTCCTATTCTTGTTCTCCCTTCCTTCCTATTCTTGTTCTCCCTTCCTTCCTATTCTTGTTCTCCCTTCCTTCCTATTCTTGTTCTCCCTTCCTTCCTATTCTTGTTCTCCCTCCCTTCCTATTCTTGTTCTCCCTTCCTTCCTATTCTTGTTCTCCCTTCCTTCCTATTCTTGTTCTCCCTTCCTATTCTTGTTCTCCCTTCCTTCCTATTCTTGTTCTCCCTTCCTTCCTATTCTTGTTCTCCCTTCCTTCCTATTCTTGTTCTCCCTCCCTTCCTATTCTTGTTCTCCCTTCCTTCCTATTCTTGTTCTCCCTTCCTTCCTATTCTTGTTCTCCCTTCCTATTCTTGTTCTCCCTTCCTATTCTTGTTCTCCCTTCCTATTCTTGTTCTCCCTTCCTTCCTATTCTTGTTCTCCCTCCCTTCCTTCCTATTCTTGTTCTCCCTTCCTTCCTATTCTTGTTCTCCCTCCCTTCCTATTCTTGTTCTCCCTTCCTTCCTATTCTTGTTCTCCCTTCCTTCCTATTCTTGTTCTCACTCCCTTCCTATTCTTGTTCTCCCTTCCTTCCTATTCTTGTTCTCCCTTCCTTCCTATTCTTGTTCTCCCTTCCTTCCTATTCTTGTTCTCCCTTCCTATTCTTGTTCTCCCTCCCTTCCTATTCTTGTTCTCCCTTCCTTCCTATTCTTGTTCTCCCTTCCTATTCTTGTTCTCCCTTCCTTCCTATTCTTGTTCTCCCTTCCTTCCTATTCTTGTTCTCCCTCCCTTCCTATTCTTGTTCTCCCTCCCTTCCTATTCTTGTTCTCCCTTCCTTCCTATTCTTGTTCTCCCTTCCTTCCTATTCTTGTTCTCACTCCCTTCCTATTCTTGTTCTCCCTTCCTTCCTATTCTTGTTCTCCCTTCCTTCCTATTCTTGTTCTCCCTTCCTTCCTATTCTTGTTCTCCCTTCCTATTCTTGTTCTCCCTTCCTTCCTATTCTTGTTCTCCCTTCCTTCCTATTCTTGTTCTCCCTTCCTTCCTATTCTTGTTCTCACTCCCTTCCTATTCTTGTTCTCCCTTCCTTCCTATTCTTGTTCTCCCTTCCTTCCTATTCTTGTTCTCCCTTCCTATTCTTGTTCTCCCTTCCTATTCTTGTTCTCCCTTCCTTCCTATTCTTGTTCTCCCTTCCTTCCTATTCTTGTTCTCCCTCCCTTCCTATTCTTGTTCTCCCTTCCTTCCTATTCTTGTTCTCCCTTCCTTCCTATTCTTGTTCTCCCTTCCTATTCTTGTTCTCCCTTCCTATTCTTGTTCTCCCTTCCTATTCTTGTTCTCCCTTCCTTCCTATTCTTGTTCTCCCTCCCTTCCTTCCTATTCTTGTTCTCCCTTCCTTCCTATTCTTGTTCTCCCTCCCTTCCTATTCTTGTTCTCCCTTCCTTCCTATTCTTGTTCTCCCTTCCTTCCTATTCTTGTTCTCACTCCCTTCCTATTATTGTTCTCCCTTCCTTCCTATTCTTGTTCTCCCTTCCTTCCTATTCTTGTTCTCCCTTCCTTTCTATTCTTGTTCTCCCTTCCTTCCTATTCTTGTTCTCCCTCCCTTCCTATTCTTGTTCTCCCTTCCTTCCTATTCTTGTTCTCCCTTCCTTCCTATTCTTGTTCTCCCTTCCTTCCTATTCTTGTTCTCCCTCCCTTCCTATTCTTGTTCTCCCTTCCTTCCTATTCTTGTTCTCCCTTCCTTCCTATTCTTGTTCTCCCTTCCTATTCTTGTTCTCCCTTCCTTCCTATTCTTGTTCTCCCTTCCTTCCTATTCTTGTTCTCCCTCCCTTCCTATTCTTGTTCTCCCTCCCTTCCTATTCTTGTTCTCCCTTCCTTCCTATTCTTGTTCTCCCTTCCTTCCTATTCTTGTTCTCACTCCCTTCCTATTCTTGTTCTCCCTTCCTTCCTATTCTTGTTCTCCCTTCCTTCCTATTCTTGTTCTCCCTTCCTTCCTATTCTTGTTCTCCCTTCCTATTCTTGTTCTCCCTTCCTTCCTATTCTTGTTCTCCCTTCCTTCCTATTCTTGTTCTCCCTTCCTTCCTATTCTTGTTCTCACTCCCTTCCTATTCTTGTTCTCCCTTCCTTCCTATTCTTGTTCTCCCTTCCTTCCTATTCTTGTTCTCCCTTCCTATTCTTGTTCTCCCTTCCTATTCTTGTTCTCCCTTCCTTCCTATTCTTGTTCTCCCTTCCTTCCTATTCTTGTTCTCCCTCCCTTCCTATTCTTGTTCTCCCTTCCTTCCTATTCTTGTTCTCCCTTCCTTCCTATTCTTGTTCTCCCTTCCTATTCTTGTTCTCCCTTCCTATTCTTGTTCTCCCTTCCTATTCTTGTTCTCCCTTCCTTCCTATTCTTGTTCTCCCTCCCTTCCTTCCTATTCTTGTTCTCCCTTCCTTCCTATTCTTGTTCTCCCTCCCTTCCTATTCTTGTTCTCCCTTCCTTCCTATTCTTGTTCTCCCTTCCTTCCTATTCTTGTTCTCACTCCCTTCCTATTATTGTTCTCCCTTCCTTCCTATTCTTGTTCTCCCTTCCTTCCTATTCTTGTTCTCCCTTCCTTTCTATTCTTGTTCTCCCTTCCTTCCTATTCTTGTTCTCCCTCCCTTCCTATTCTTGTTCTCCCTTCCTTCCTATTCTTGTTCTCCCTTCCTTCCTATTCTTGTTCTCCCTTCCTTCCTATTCTTGTTCTCCCTCCCTTCCTATTCTTGTTCTCCCTTCCTATTCTTGTTCTCCCTTCCTTCCTATTCTTGTTCTCACTTCCTTCCTATTCTTGTTCTCCCTTCCTTCCTATTCTTGTTCTCCCTCCCTTCCTATTCTTGTTCTCCCTTCCTATTCTTGTTCTCCCTTCCTTCCTATTCTTGTTCTCCCTTCCTATTCTTGTTCTCCCTTCCTTCCTATTCTTGTTCTCCCTCCCTTCCTATTCTTGTTCTCCATCCCTTCCTTCCTATTCTTGTTCTCCCTCCCTTCCTATTCTTGTTCTCCCTTCCTTCCTATTCTTGTTCTCCCTTCCTTCCTATTCTTGTTCTCCCTCCCTTCCTTCCTATTCTTGTTCTCCCTTCCTTCCTATTCTTGTTCTCCCTCCCTTCCTATTCTTGTTCTCCCTTCCTTCCTATTCTTGTTCTCCCTTCCTTCCTATTCTTGTTCTCCCTCCCTTCCTATTCTTGTTCTCCCTTCCTATTCTTGTTCTCCCTTCCTTCCTATTCTTGTTCTCCCTTCCTATTCTTGTTCTCCCTTCCTATTCTTGTTCTCCCTCCCTTCCTATTCTTGTTCTCCCTTCCTTCCTATTCTTGTTCTCCCTTCCTTCCTATTCTTGTTCTCCCTCCCTTCCTATTCTTGTTCTCCCTTCCTATTCTTGTTCTCCCTTCCTTCCTATTCTTGTTCTCACTTCCTTCCTATTCTTGTTCTCCCTTCCTTCCTATTCTTGTTCTCCCTCCCTTCCTATTCTTGTTCTCCCTTCCTTCCTATTCTTGTTCTCCCTTCCTTCCTATTCTTGTTCTCCCTCCCTTCCTTCCTATTCTTGTTCTCCCTTCCTTCCTATTCTTGTTCTCCCTCCCTTCCTATTCTTGTTCTCCCTTCCTTCCTATTCTTGTTCTCCCTTCCTTCCTATTCTTGTTCTCCCTTCCTTCCTATTCTTGTTCTCCCTTCCTTCCTATTCTTGTTCTCCCTTCCTTCCTATTCTTGTTCTCCCTCCCTTCCTATTCTTGTTCTCCCTTCCTATTCTTGTTCTCCCTTCCTTCCTATTCTTGTTCTCCCTTCCTATTCTTGTTCTCCCTTCCTTCCTATTCTTGTTCTCCCTTCCTTCCTATTCTTGTTCTCCCTTCCTATTCTTGTTCTCCCTTCCTTCCTATTCTTGTTCTCCCTTCCTATTCTTGTTCTCCCTTCCTTCCTATTCTTGTTCTCCCTCCCTTCCTATTCTTGTTCTCCCTTCCTTCCTATTCTTGTTCTCCCTTCCTTCCTATTCTTGTTCTCACTCCCTTCCTATTCTTGTTCTCCCTTCCTTCCTATTCTTGTTCTCCCTTCCTTCCTATTCTTGTTCTCCCTTCCTTCCTATTCTTGTTCTCCCTTCCTATTCTTGTTCTCCCTCCCTTCCTATTCTTGTTCTCCCTTCCTTCCTATTCTTGTTCTCCCTTCCTTCCTATTCTTGTTCTCCCTTCCTTCCTATTCTTGTTCTCCCTCCCTTCCTATTCTTGTTCTCCCTTCCTATTCTTGTTCTCCCTTCCTTCCTATTCTTGTTCTCCCTTCCTATTCTTGTTCTCCCTCCCTTCCTATTCTTGTTCTCCCTTCCTTCCTATTCTTGTTCTCCCTTCCTATTCTTGTTCTCCCTTCCTTCCTATTCTTGTTCTCCCTTCCTTCCTATTCTTGTTCTCCCTCCCTTCCTATTCTTGTTCTCCCTCCCTTCCTATTCTTGTTCTCCCTTCCTTCCTATTCTTGTTCTCCCTTCCTTCCTATTCTTGTTCTCACTCCCTTCCTATTCTTGTTCTCCCTTCCTTCCTATTCTTGTTCTCCCTTCCTTCCTATTCTTGTTCTCCCTTCCTTCCTATTCTTGTTCTCCCTTCCTATTCTTGTTCTCCCTTCCTTCCTATTCTTGTTCTCCCTTCCTTCCTATTCTTGTTCTCCCTTCCTTCCTATTCTTGTTCTCACTCCCTTCCTATTCTTGTTCTCCCTTCCTTCCTATTCTTGTTCTCCCTTCCTTCCTATTCTTGTTCTCCCTTCCTATTCTTGTTCTCCCTTCCTATTCTTGTTCTCCCTTCCTTCCTATTCTTGTTCTCCCTTCCTTCCTATTCTTGTTCTCCCTCCCTTCCTATTCTTGTTCTCCCTTCCTTCCTATTCTTGTTCTCCCTTCCTTCCTATTCTTGTTCTCCCTTCCTATTCTTGTTCTCCCTTCCTATTCTTGTTCTCCCTTCCTATTCTTGTTCTCCCTTCCTTCCTATTCTTGTTCTCCCTCCCTTCCTTCCTATTCTTGTTCTCCCTTCCTTCCTATTCTTGTTCTCCCTCCCTTCCTATTCTTGTTCTCCCTTCCTTCCTATTCTTGTTCTCCCTTCCTTCCTATTCTTGTTCTCACTCCCTTCCTATTATTGTTCTCCCTTCCTTCCTATTCTTGTTCTCCCTTCCTTCCTATTCTTGTTCTCCTTCCTTTCTATTCTTGTTCTCCCTTCCTTCCTATTCTTGTTCTCCCTCCCTTCCTATTCTTGTTCTCCCTTCCTTCCTATTCTTGTTCTCCCTTCCTTCCTATTCTTGTTCTCCCTTCCTTCCTATTCTTGTTCTCCCTCCCTTCCTATTCTTGTTCTCCCTTCCTATTCTTGTTCTCCCTTCCTTCCTATTCTTGTTCTCACTTCCTTCCTATTCTTGTTCTCCCTTCCTTCCTATTCTTGTTCTCCCTCCCTTCCTATTCTTGTTCTCCCTTCCTATTCTTGTTCTCCCTTCCTTCCTATTCTTGTTCTCCCTTCCTATTCTTGTTCTCCCTTCCTTCCTATTCTTGTTCTCCCTCCCTTCCTATTCTTGTTCTCCATCCCTTCCTTCCTATTCTTGTTCTCCCTCCCTTCCTATTCTTGTTCTCCCTTCCTTCCTATTCTTGTTCTCCCTTCCTTCCTATTCTTGTTCTCCCTCCCTTCCTTCCTATTCTTGTTCTCCCTTCCTTCCTATTCTTGTTCTCCCTCCCTTCCTATTCTTGTTCTCCCTTCCTTCCTATTCTTGTTCTCCCTTCCTTCCTATTCTTGTTCTCCCTCCCTTCCTATTCTTGTTCTCCCTTCCTATTCTTGTTCTCCCTTCCTTCCTATTCTTGTTCTCCCTTCCTATTCTTGTTCTCCCTTCCTATTCTTGTTCTCCCTCCCTTCCTATTCTTGTTCTCCCTTCCTTCCTATTCTTGTTCTCCCTTCCTTCCTATTCTTGTTCTCCCTCCCTTCCTATTCTTGTTCTCCCTTCCTATTCTTGTTCTCCCTTCCTTCCTATTCTTGTTCTCACTTCCTTCCTATTCTTGTTCTCCCTTCCTTCCTATTCTTGTTCTCCCTCCCTTCCTATTCTTGTTCTCCCTTCCTTCCTATTCTTGTTCTCCCTTCCTTCCTATTCTTGTTCTCCCTCCCTTCCTTCCTATTCTTGTTCTCCCTTCCTTCCTATTCTTGTTCTCCCTCCCTTCCTATTCTTGTTCTCCCTTCCTTCCTATTCTTGTTCTCCCTTCCTTCCTATTCTTGTTCTCCCTTCCTTCCTATTCTTGTTCTCCCTTCCTTCCTATTCTTGTTCTCCCTTCCTTCCTATTCTTGTTCTCCCTCCCTTCCTATTCTTGTTCTCCCTTCCTATTCTTGTTCTCCCTTCCTTCCTATTCTTGTTCTCCCTTCCTATTCTTGTTCTCCCTTCCTTCCTATTCTTGTTCTCCCTTCCTTCCTATTCTTGTTCTCCCTTCCTATTCTTGTTCTCCCTTCCTTCCTATTCTTGTTCTCCCTTCCTATTCTTGTTCTCCCTTCCTTCCTATTCTTGTTCTCCCTCCCTTCCTATTCTTGTTCTCCCTTCCTTCCTATTCTTGTTCTCCCTTCCTTCCTATTCTTGTTCTCACTCCCTTCCTATTCTTGTTCTCCCTTCCTTCCTATTCTTGTTCTCCCTTCCTTCCTATTCTTGTTCTCCCTTCCTTCCTATTCTTGTTCTCCCTTCATATTCTTGTTCTCCCTCCCTTCCTATTCTTGTTCTCCCTTCCTTCCTATTCTTGTTCTCCCTTCCTTCCTATTCTTGTTCTCCCTTCCTTCCTATTCTTGTTCTCCCTCCCTTCCTATTCTTGTTCTCCCTTCCTATTCTTGTTCTCCCTTCCTTCCTATTCTTGTTCTCCCTTCCTATTCTTGTTCTCCCTTCCTTCCTATTCTTGTTCTCCCTTCCTTCCTATTCTTGTTCTCCCTTCCTTCCTATTCTTGTTCTCCCTTCCTTCCTATTCTTGTTCTCCCTCCCTTCCTATTCTTGTTCTCCCTTCCTATTCTTGTTCTCCCTTCCTTCCTATTCTTGTTCTCACTTCCTTCCTATTCTTGTTCTCCCTTCCTTCCTATTCTTGTTCTCCCTCCCTTCCTATTCTTGTTCTCCCTTCCTTCCTATTCTTGTTCTCCCTTCCTTCCTATTCTTGTTCTCCCTCCCTTCCTTCCTATTCTTGTTCTCCCTTCCTTCCTATTCTTGTTCTCCCTCCCTTCCTATTCTTGTTCTCCCTTCCTTCCTATTCTTGTTCTCCCTCCCTTCCTATTCTTGTTCTCCCTTCCTTCCTATTCTTGTTCTCCCTTCCTTCCTATTCTTGTTCTCACTCCCTTCCTATTCTTGTTCTCCCTTCCTTCCTATTCTTGTTCTCCCTTCCTTCCTATTCTTGTTCTCCCTTCCTTCCTATTCTTGTTCTCCCTTCCTATTCTTGTTCTCCCTCCCTTCCTATTCTTGTTCTCCCTTCCTTCCTATTCTTGTTCTCCCTTCCTTCCTATTCTTGTTCTCCCTTCCTTCCTATTCTTGTTCTCCCTCCCTTCCTATTCTTGTTCTCCCTTCCTATTCTTGTTCTCCCTTCCTTCCTATTCTTGTTCTCCCTTCCTTCCTATTCTTGTTCTCCCTTCCTTCCTATTCTTGTTCTCCCTTCCTATTCTTGTTCTCCCTTCCTTCCTATTCTTGTTCTCCCTTCCTTCCTATTCTTGTTCTCCCTTCCTTCCTATTCTTGTTCTCCCTCCCTTCCTATTCTTGTTCTCCCTTCCTTCCTATTCTTGTTCTCCCTTCCTTCCTATTCTTGTTCTCCCTTCCTATTCTTGTTCTCCCTTCCTATTCTTGTTCTCCCTTCCTTCCTATTCTTGTTCTCCCTTCCTATTCTTGTTCTCCCTTCCTTCCTATTCTTGTTCTCCCTTCCTTCCTATTCTTGTTCTCCCTTCCTATTCTTGTTCTCCCTTCCTATTCTTGTTCTCCCTTCCTATTCTTGTTCTCCCTTCCTATTCTTGTTCTCCCTTCCTTCCTATTCTTGTTCTCCCTTCCAGCCAAAACAAATTCCCCTTCATGTGACTGGTAGTATCCCCCTTTCACATATACATCATATAGAAATGATGTACATGTAATTGTTGGTAGAATCTTGCAAGTGCAGTGGTCTTATGGGTTTCTTTGAAAGCTTATAGAGCATTCTTTAATACATTTTGATGTAACAGAAACAGTAACAGTGTTTTACACCGTCACAGTAAATGACACTTCGTATGTTTAATACAAACAAGTACTACAACATTGCAAGGAATCAGTTACATGATGATGAAGATGGCCTCTTGTGAAGTGCTTGTACCAGTGTATATGTGTTTCTTGGGCTCATTTGGCTTCAAATTTCCATCCACCTTAAGGCTTTACAACACAGCTATCCACAAGATGGGGGGGGGGGGGGGGGGGGGGGGTGTTAATTTTCAGGTTAATTATTTTATTTATAGAAAATACAAATATATTATTTTATACATACATGTAGTATGCATAATTTAAAAGACAATGCAGGGATATGCTGGCTACTTTTTTGCTGCGGAAAGAGAATGACGATTTTCTCAGTAAAATAGCAATAAAAGTTTATATTAGCATACTAACAATTTATAGTTTCATGATGAGGAACATGTAGATATATACATATCATAATTGTACTATGAATTGATATCATTATTTAACATGTGAATGGGTATCTTTTGTTTTTTACTTATATCCTACTCTGCACTATTTTCATTGGAGAGTGTGTACACCTCGGCCCATGGGAGTGATAACGAATGATGTTACAATCAAATTATCCAATCCCATTGTTCTTTACATAATTAACACTCCTTGTTAACCAATCATAGGCTTTCCTGTCTAGGGGCTTTCCCTGTCTTTACTAAACAGATCCCCAGACCCTCATACTTGTACAGTATACCCTTGTACAAAACTGTCTAGGGTACTCAATTGCATGTATATTGTCTGCTTAGAGCACAAATTGAGGATGTTTACTCATTTATGTATCATGCTCTTCTGCAGATGATTTATTTTGAAATAATAGTTCGTTAATGTTATACGTAAATGTAGCAACACACACTCAAAAGTGATGTGTAATTTGCTTGGCAAAGGAAGTCTGCAATACAGACTAATTTTCTCCAGTTCTGAGTGTCAGCCAATCACTCTGCTCTCTCAGCCATGTGCCAGGAGATCTACTCTGTCAATCACTCTACCCTAAGCTCCTCCCACATTCGTCATCCATTGCCTAACTACATGTCCCGTTCATCCAGCCCCCATATGCACAGAGCTACTACAGGTACACCCAGTTCTTAGGGCTAATCTACAAGGTAGAAGTTTGCGTAAGACCAGTGAAACTTCACCCCCGCTTCTTTTGAAAGTTGTATTTCCTGTCTTTCCACTGTGTTGTGACGATCGATCAAGGTACAGGTCTGGAAACCTGTTTACCCGTACGCAACTGTCTACCTTATTTCCTTGAGTCGGTTTAAAACTTTAGAAAGGGATTCATGAGACTTTGTCACATCAGAGAGGTATTGATGTCAGTGATGATCTTGGAGATTGTCTTGCAATGGACAATGATTGTTGATTATTCACTTGTTATGGAATTAGTTTCATTTGCCAGCAAAGGGTGGCCATGACTGGCTGAATTTTTGTGTGACCTCTGTTTTGTTTTTATCCAAATAAGGACTTTGCGTCTCATTAAAAAACAGAGGTGGAGGGAACATAAATAGAAACTTATCTCGTGCCAGCATTGGAATTGTGATAGTTATTTCATCTGTGATTCGCTGTTGTGATTAAAATTCATCAGTGAAACTGTTACGGAGTATACATCCTGTTTATGTCATCTAGTTTTGGGGCAAAGTGTTTTTTCAGTGATGTGTTAGCCCTTCAAATGTGAACACACTCAGAATACATTTGAATGTCTGTACCGACATTGAAAAGTTCTTTTAGAACTCCTGCTGGCTGACCATACCTGTATGCCTGCATATTTATACACAGGAGCATGATTCTACAGCATCTTTAATATCAGTGTTAACATTTTTTTAAAGAGAAAGAGCTTTGATTGGACAATATTTCAGGAACTTTTTGAAAACTTTCATTAGTAGGTAAATTTAGGCATACATGACCTATGTGTGCAAACTTGAAATGCACTGTACTGCACTTAAGATTTGCATCTCTGTGAAGTGCATCAACACTCTCTTCCAAGTCTGTAACATTGAGTCCATCAATTTGAGGTGTTGGTTTGATATAACACCTGAATGCAGGCCTGAATGTATTTCTCACTTTGAACGATAACTGATGATCATGCAGCGAATGATTTCTAAGAATTGTGTATGTTTGAACTGTTACCTGACACTCTGAACAATATCTTTTAGATTTTAGCGTCTCAGCTGGTCCCACTGAATTGAAGATCTGAAGATTTTCAAAGTTCATCTTCTATTTGTTCTTAGTCATTTGTCTGTAATCTATATGTGATTTTTAAATTTTTGACTTTGATAAACACTTGAACATAATGTTGATTCATACTCTCCTGCTAGCTTTCAACGCAGTTACACGGCGTTCTGCAAAAAAGGCGAAGAATGCCGTGCAAGACGTCATTCGTAAGTAGCTTTTGGTCTGAGAGAAAGCTTGCACTTTGTTTCATACCATCAGAATAAATGTATTTTATTGGGTTTGTTTTGTTTGATTTAGATGTAATCTATGCATTTTCTTTGATAATAATTATAAGAATGCCTTCTTTATTTGTTTGGAGAGATACTTTGGTTGTTTGTTAGATTGTATTTTCAATTTCATGATGTATTATGATTTCAGTACAGGGAAAACTCGACATAACAAAGTCGGCTATAACCAGCTAAATCACATGCCTCTAAAAAAGATTGATACCGGTAATCATTCCCGTTATGACAAGCAAGCAATTTTCACTGTGCCACAAATGGACAAAAATCATTTAGCTGGAGAATCTGCACACACACGATATAGTGAAGAGATATTGGGGCGTTTGGGAATATGATCGCGATGTGATGGGGTGCATCTTGTTATTCGTATCACACACAGCGCAGGGAATGTCTTTTTATTTGTATCACAGCAGAGGGAGCGTCTTTTTATTTGTATCACAGCACAGGGAGCATCCTTTTATTCATATCACAGCGCAGGGAGCGTCTTTTTATTTGTATCACAGCACAGGGAGCATCTTTTTATTCATATTACAGTGCAGGGAGACTGGCCCCCGAAGTTTGAATGAAACTTTTTTTTCATACCATGAGTATGCACTATGCTGACAGTAGTACAGGAGCGCAGTCCTGATATATTCAATGCCGAAGTGTGACAGAATTAACTCTTAGTCGGTAACTTAGTGTCTGAAAATAATGCTTTTAACGCATTGTCGGACATGATCCAATATTAGCTTTCAAATGAGTATATAAGCAGCGGCGGCAGCAGAACAAGGTACATTCATTATTAGTGTACATTTAGAATCTAGTCCCATATGTGCATTTTTATGTATGTTCTGAAATAACAAGATAATGTCTATACAAGGAAAATCCTTCGGTCCTGACAGCCTCGTTATATCAGGTTTCCCCTGTACTATTTTTGTGTACTTCATGTTTCTCTCATAAAGTATTAAAATATTTATAACAGATTGATGTATGGTTTGTTCTATTAGTATTATAGGCCTATTATTTCAAGTCATTTTACTATTATTCTTGACTTGCATTTGTTCTAATGAATGTATGAGTATGGCTGTTTTAATTGAATGATTTCAGTTTTATTCTATTATCTGTCTTTCACGAGCAATAACACTTTATATTGCACTGTGGGTGTAATCTAATGTCAGCACTCTCATTTTTTTCTATTTACTTTTTAGTGTTGAATTAAGAGGAATATTTTTGGATTAATAATATGAATGGTTAGCTTGTTCATTTTTCTCTCTACCATATGAAGATCATATTTTCTTTGATAACCATCAATTTTAGACTAAGAAACCACAATTAAGCCACAGATTAGAAAAAAATTGCCTATTTAGAAGTGCATGTAGAAAGAGCACAAATATACATGTACATATAATCATGATCATCTGATCTATCCAACAATGTTAGACATTTTGTTCATTTCATATCTCTAACCATTTCATAACCCCACAATTTTCTTGTACCCCCATCAGTAACCATGGCACATTCCTTCATATATCTCATACTCCCGAGTTGTGTTTAGACAAGGTACATGTACCAGCAGACCATACCATTGATAGTTATGGGGGTCATTAAAACTTTGTGATATGAGAAGAAATAAAGTATTTTGAGGAAGGGTGATTTATGGCAGGTAAGTATCGAATCCAGGGTGGGCTGTGGTGACTCATCTATGGTATCCTCAAAAAATTTATTTGGGGAAACTTGTGATATTAAATCATGGTTGATTTATTTCCCATTTTACGAGTATACATGTCTTGGTAAAGGAGAAACTGGTTAGTGGAACACGAGATCAGAATGTGGATGAGCATGATAAGGTTGGCTCCTGTCTTGCTTTGAAGTGATTCTTGAATAGTTTCTCCTAAGAATGGTGTGTAAGTTTGTTACATATCAGGCCTACTACATTCATAAGCTATTAGAAGGGGATAAGGATTTAAGAATATTTTTGATCATGGTACCTTTTCAACAAAAACAACATAAAGAACAACAAAAGTAATGGTAGAGAACTGGAAATATTATAGAGGGGCTCTCCTTTCATGTGAATTGGGGAATGAGCAAACTATTCTATGTAAAATTAGAATTATTCATTATACTTCCGGCTAGTGCTCAAAGATATGACTCTTGCAGAATTGAAATTTTAAAATGTTATTCCTTAATATGTTACAACAACTTTGCCTTGATATTGAGTGCATACACAAAATGGATCTCCAAAGAGTAAGGTATGAAAAAGAGAGAAATGCAGAGTTTTAGAGATGTTCTTCTGGTGAGTGCTAGAAAGGCATTGATTTGAATTAATGCCCCTCTGGCTCTCAACAGACTATAGCCCCTGCGGCCCATGGGTCACTTGCGGCCCGCGAGACGATTTCATGCGGCCTGCCAAAATATTAAATTAAAAAAAAAAAAAATCATTTTTTGTTTTATGTAATATGTGGATAAATAGAACATCATTCTAACTAGTATGATTAAAGGGATCCAAATTTTTGCACCTCGCTTCACTCGCTCACAAATACCATATCATAATTATCCGTTCCCTGGGCTTGTCCTACAATGCCAGTTTGAAAAAAAAGAAAACATCACACGAAGAAAGAGTAAGGATAATAATTGTTTGTGATATAAAACGGGAGGGATATTCTAAAATTGTCACACCGTCCTTAGATTTGGGGATGGGGGCTGCATCAAAATTACCCGGCATTTGGACGATCACCAATTCATTTTTGGGAAAAATCGAAGTGAAATAGTTTTTTTGTTATTTGATATCTCATCTATAAGTATCACATTTTGAGGACGAAATTACATTTTAACGGTTCTATAGTGTCATATTTTTTTTTGGTAGTTAATGAAAAACCAGAAAGTTAATGCACCATGTATTCGGGCAAGAGACCCATTGCGTCTTTGTATGTATTTGTATTACTCGGTGCCAGCGGCCCACGACGTCATTTCAGGAATAATTCTGGCCCGCCTGACAAAATAATTAAGAACCCGGGGACTATATTTTTATTCTGATTTTAAAGAAGAGGAGGAATGGAGTCATTATATAATAATTATGTCAAGAGAAGTGTCTATTGCCCTTCCATCTTACACCCCATATCCAATTAACATGAGTCTCGATGTCATGGGTATTACTGTGATAATGAGCTACGGTAATTATGTCAAGGTCTTGACAAGTCTTGTTAGATGTGTCATTATTCTTCTCATGATACTATTAGAATAGGAAGCAGACAGTGACAATGCTTTCCTGATAATCATTTCAATCATGATGAGAGCCAGAGAAATAAAATTTGCTTCTCAAACCCTTATCTCTCCTCTTTTTGAACTTGCAACTATCATTTGCCTGTGATAGTTCCTTCACTCTATCTAAAATCTAAAGTGTTGAATCACTATTTAAAAGGGCAGAGGAATGACCACATTTTCAAAATGGCAGATTAATTCTTTAACCTGCTGGATTCAGCAGATTTATGGTATATTGCATCCAGCATGTTAAAAGTGTTAATCTACGTTTTGAAAATGTGGTCACTCATTGGCCCTATTGAAAATGGTGATTTAACACTTTAGAGGTGTCGTAGTTGAGTGGTTTAAACACTTGACTGGAGAAGGGAAGGTCGTGGGTTCGAAACCCGGGGTGGCACTACTGTTCTTTGGCAAGACATTAATCTACATTTGCCACTCTCCATCCAGGTGTTAAATGGGTATTGGCAGGAATTAATTCCTTGAATGCTGTGAGCACCAAAATCGGTAGCCTAGCTAGAGCCGGGGTAATATTGGAGCGCCTTGAGCACCATTCATGGTGGACATGAGTGCTATATAAATATCCATTGTTATTATTATTTAGTTTTTAGAGTGTTGTATATCATCGTTTGTAACAGACCAGTGAAATAATTTTACTCTTTCCTAACAAACATTGCTCTCGACGAATCTGAAGCTTGCTAGAGGTTTGCTAGACATAGTAACAACTGATGAATATGTATGCAATATAAATTCCATTGACAGTGATATCATTTTGCTGAAAAGTGAAGTCCACGCTGGTATTTATTTGATTGGAATAAAAGCAGAAAAATAAGGGACATAGATTAGTGAAATTTTGAGCAAAATCTGACAAGAAATAAGAAAGTTATGAATGTTTGAAGTTGTAATCAATCAAACACAAATTGGCAACTTGGTGACGGATCTTGCGAGCTCTTCTCCCATTAGGTCTGTACATAAAATCTCATAAATTTCCATTTTCTTAGTTATTAATGAAGGAATACATTTGTTTCATACATGTTTTGTGTAAAACAAAATCATCTAGGTTACATGTATGAGTAATATTTTCTTTATATATAGTAAAGGTGAAATTCATTGATTTTTAAGTACAGGATAAATGGGAGAGGAGCTTGCAAAATATTTCACAGAGTTGCCAATTTGTGTTTGATTGATTACAACTTCAAAAAATCATAACTTTCTTTAATATTTCTTTTCTGATTTTGCTGAAACTTTCATTGATCTGTTTCTTGATTTTTTTCTCCTCCTTTTAAAACCAACTTGATATCAAGGTGGACCTTCCCCTTTACAAGGTTAATTGAATCTTAATTGCTTTGAGACAGTTTCTTTCACAATTATTGCATGACCAGAACTCAACTTTATCTTTAACCCTTTAGTCACTGAGGATTACGCATATGGTAGTCATTTACTCACTGAACTCGGTCTCGGTAAACCATCTTTCGGCATAGACTCTCTGCTGTCCACGAAATCTTTCAACAGTAAAGCATCGCTTCAATGCGGATTCTAAATGGCTTATGTGTAGAGATAGCACACACAAACTTTCAGCACCCAATATGAACAGAGCACACTGTTCGAAACGCGTCGAGACAGATATACTCCTTTACCGAAAGATTAGTTCGGAAACTCTCTTTCAGAACTACTCTACAGAGGAATACAAACAGTTCTTTTCTGAACTACTCTCTTCAAACTTCTCTGACCTGCTCAGAACTTTTCCTGATCTCAATCACTCTTTCCTCCTTTTTCTTCTTTCCCCTTTCCATTTCACTTCATTTTTGGTGTACAAACACCGAAAACCAAAACCAAAAATAGTCTTGTGTAAGTGTTTAAATATAATTTCATTCCATTTCCATCTCTTTCCTTTCCTTTCACTTTTCCTAAATTCCTCTAAACGCCCCATACGTGGGTTATTTTTCACAAAAGAATATATCAACAGCCTTTTCACAGAGGCTCCCACATGGTGTTACAGAAAACCTTCAATTGTGAATTCTCACTCACCATGGAAACCTACAGAGAACATCTAAGCTGCAAGCTGTTTGAAAACATTGTAAACATTCATAGCTGTGTCCCTATATTTGTGCACAAATATATTTATTTGATTATCAATCGAAATTAGCAGTTTTGTGTTAGCTTTTGACGATAATTATTCCTGCTATAAAATGTATTGACTTACATCAAATATTCAAAGTGATGAATATGTCTTTGGTTTATAATTTAGTTATTACATAATTTTTGGGGGGGGATATCTTTCTCAGTATCATGTAAAAAGCTGTTGACTGGGTTACCTATGATTACATGTAATTCTCAAAAGAAGTTATGAAAATTTGTAGAAGTAAATACATCAGAATTATTTTTCAGAAGTAGGAAGTGAGTTGGCAGACTGACTGCACAAACACACAAGGAAACAATAGTATGAATTTCAGTTAATCCAATATGCTACTTAAATTTCATGACCCACATGTACTGTTGATGTCATTTCCCCTTTAATAACTTAGATAAATGATGCTGATATACAATTCCAGATTTCTCTATCCACCATTGGGGATATCCTGAAAGAGGAAACATGGATTAAACATATAGGCCTACTTTAATACTTTCAACTGCAGTTTAAATAGAAATAGGTTGTGATTAAACCATAAAGAAAATCATCATTTATATTATAATCCCCCCCCCCCCCCCGATGGAAATACATGTAAGTCACTTTGGAGGAGGGGGAAATCAATGGTACAGATAAATTAATTAATACTTTGTGCATTCATGCAGCATATGTTTGAAATTAAATTCCATGACTTTCCTATGACCAGCTTGTATCCTACATACAAACTACAATAACTATGATCCATTAAAGGGCAATCCAACCTTGGTAATAAGATGATTTGTGTGAAAGCACAAAAATAAGAAAAACAGGATGTTGAAAGTTTGAAGGAAATCGGACAAGGACTTAGAAAGTTATGGATGTTTGAAAAATGAGATCACTACATCTATGCGAATCTCAAATTGGCAATTAATATCATTAATTTGCAGTTTTCTTTGAGGCGCTTTTACCCTTGTGGCAGTACTCAGAATATATTGCAGATAGCATATTGTTAGAGGTCCTCATGAAAGAAAAGCATCCTACTGAATAATACATTTGAAAAAAAGTGATATTTTAGTCATTTTGTGTGTTGGAGCTATTGGGGGAGTTGTCCACAGCTACATCACAGTGACATTACCTATTTGGCCAATTTGAAGTTCCCATATGTATAGTGATTACAACTTTTACAAATTCATAACTTTCTTATTGCCTGTCCGATTTGTTCAAACTTTCACCAATCTGCTTCTCTGATTTTTCCTCTTTCTTTCAAAGCAACTTGCTATCAAGGTTGGATTTCCCTTTAAAAATGGTTGTGCAAAGTTCCATGACAGTGGCTAGCCATATTGCACCAATTGAGGCCTTGAATTTTAGATTGAGTACATGTACTTTTTTGTATTATTCTTGACCTCAACTACCAAGTATTAAGTACTGCACTGTTTAAACTGTGACCAAAATAGATCATTCATTCACAGTTTATACCATTACGATTCAAATGTTTAAAAGATACTTTACCCTTGATTTATTTGATGTCATTTCCTTTGTATTATTGACTAGGAATAAGGATGATCAACTCCCTTTAAAGGGAAATCCAACCTTAATTTTTTTCTATTGATATTATATGAAGCATAACTTGCTGGTTAATTTGATACCAAATTTAGCAGAATTGGACAGCTATGAAGAAAGTTATTGAATGATGATCCCCCAAACACGTCTTCCGCCCGTCATCTGCTCTTAGTTTACATGCAGGCACAAACCCTGGTCAGTCGTAAAAGAGAGTCTGCGCTGTAAGACTACCATGTAGGCCATGTACTGTAGCTGCTCTTGACACAGGGTTTGTACAACAAGTGGGGTCATAAGTATTTATTGGGTTCACATGAGTATTAAAATTCATGGCCCCATTCACTTACGTGTTATAATGAAGGTTGTCTAAACATCATATTTTGAACATTGCTCGGTAGAAATCGTTTAAATTCACAGAAAAGAGACAAAATATAAAAATCTCCCAAATGAAGTACATGTACCTCATTTGGGCACTTTCCTGGCAATAAAAAAAGATATTTAGGCTGAAACAAGGCTAGCCGAAATTTCCGCCCATTTGCACATAGAAACAGTGGAAGTGCACCAGTGATAAAATAAATCCTTTAAAAGTAAGGCTAGCCAACTTCAGCTAAGGTGTCAAATTGGAAAGAGTATGTCTATCAAACACCATTTATGCTTTTAAAATTTACTGAGGACAATTAATTGATTTTATATGAATATTTCTAATCAATTAATTTCAAATCATCTTTGCCCCGCCTCACCGGCATGCATTACGAGCGGATGAATTACTTATGTGTGCCCTATAGTGCTTAGAGGAGGAGCTTAGCTCTGAGAGGGATCCTCATGGTAACAATGATTGACATTCACTATTGGAGGTGGCTGCCTGCCTCCCACTGAGTCTGAGGTCAACTTGCTGTTGCTGGAGATTACATCATTACATAACACATTGGAAAGCATCTTCATTTCACATGCTCCATTCTCTGTTTTTCTATGGTGTGCCATTACATGTAGGCCTACATGTAGGCAGGATTGTTTTTGCCATCATAGATGTGTTATTTTCCTATGAGTATAATCAAGGAGTTATCACAGATCTCCTGGTATAATGAAGGAGGTGACTGCTATCGAATGCATCAAAAGAGTAGTAGTATTGCCTGTCTACTGTACTGTAAGTATTCAAACTTAGTATTATATAAAACAATATTTTGAATTTTAATGATTTAAGGATGTCACATACTCTTTGTGATGCCAACATTTGTTGCACAACTAAATTAGTTGTGCAACAAAAAATTTAAAGCAACTTTTATGTAATATTTTGTGCAGATTACGAAAAGCTTTAGTGCATTATATTATTACATTTTACTGTAACAGCAATTGTTTGAGCTATGAAATACAAAGGTTAAAACTTCAAAACCAATTGCTTTTCTTCAGACTGGTATTGAAAACAAATGAGAGAGTTTATATCAAGTATTGGCTCTCACATCTCATACAAATCTCATCTCATTTACTTTCTTCACCTGTTTTAAATGTTTTTAAGAGCTGATACACATATATGTTCACACGACCAGAAGGTAGCTGAATTGTGTATTTCTCTTCATCTTTCCCTTCTCTGTTACATTATTTCACTCTTTCCAGATTAAAAAAAATATATATTTTTGTTTTTATTTATTTAATTTATTATTATTATTTTTTAATTTTATTTGTTTATTGATTTTATTTATTTTATTTATTTATTTATTTTTTTTTTTTGGGGGGGGGGGGGAGCATGTATGATACAAATGAAAAACAGGACAGTTTCCCTGAAAATAATGGTTGGAAATAGGACAAGCCATTCAACAAATTATGATTATCCGATTGTCTTTTCCATTTCCTGTTGTACCCAATGAAATCAGGCTGTTACTCTATTGTCTAGGCTTTGGCATTTAATATTGTTCTGAAACATAATAGAGGGCATCTTGATTTCCCCAGAGATAGACTTCCCTCAGTCTGTTTTAAACAATAGCTGGTTCTATTTGAGTTATTTGTTATCTGTTGTATTCTGTTTCCTCTCATTCAGCTCCCTTGAATTATTAATAATGTATGGAATAGATAGAATGAGTAAGGATTCTGGACCAACTTACTGAAAGGAACTTACGTACAGAAAACTATAAATACATCTGCACGTCTGAGTATTATACATATTTATACATTTGGGATGAAGATTTCAACATTTTATCCATTTTTCCTAGATAAAAATGATCCACAATTCTAGTCTATCCATGTGTAATGAAATAATAGCTAGGTCAAAAGAAAATCTGTTATAAAATGTAGTGTTGTTCTGTCAATACAAGCAATATAAACCTCACTGACCAAAGATCTGTCTGTTGCTAGCCAAAAGATATTGGTTTTCTGTAATGATTTTCAACATCAATTTTGATATCCAAAAGGGCTTGACACCAAGAGGCACCTGGGACTCATGGATGCCCCAAATCGAAGTCCAGATCCCCAAAGTTTCATAATTTTAACATAGGGGTCATGACTTCAATTACTAAAATTTCAATCCCGACAATCTTATGTAAAAAATTTAATGTGCAGCCTTGTCCACTGAGCATGGACCCTTTGAAACAAGTTTTCTTTTACATCATAAACCTTTACCGATAATTGTTATGACTCACTCAAAACAAGAAAAGTAAGTTGATAGCTGGATACAGAGTATGAGTCTTAAAGTAAATTTCTGATGCTAATTTTGGATACACTAATCTGAAGCACCTTTCCTTTGACACACCTCCATGTAGAATTCATTCAACTCTTAGCTTTAGGCTTGGTATAGTCTCTCGTTTATGTCATGTACTTTCTGTTTCTAAGATCATTGAACTTATGAGTTCCATGTTCAATAGGCCATTGTGAGATTTAATTTTTCTAAGGTAGGGCAGCGAAAACCGTTGATATTTTCTCAACAAGGTCAAATGTAAACAAATTTTTTTTTTAGGCATTTTACTCCCAGTGTTACAAATTAAATTCCTCCCATCAAACTTCTTCGTTTACTAAGGTCAAATGTGGTGAAAGGTAATTAAATGATATTTATTGGCTTTGCAGGGAACATTAGATAATATTGCCCAAGAACAAGAATAATTATAGTTGAAGACAATTATTTTGTTTCAAGCTATTCAATATGTTTTCCAGCCTTTAAGAATTCTCTTTGCACAGTTATTCAAATCCCATAAAAGTGTTGAATTCAGGTACAATGTAGTATTTAAAGAATACAATCGTTTCTTATAACATAAATAATCCAATACAATAAAGCTCGGTGCACTTTAAATCAAGAAATTAATAATAATAATAATAATAATACAATACATTTATTAGGCGCCTATAATACGGATGTTTCTAACCGCACGGTTTACCAGGAAATTAAGATTAAATCCAAAATAATACAAAAATACAAAAATTATTAGAAACATTATGTGATTCGAACAATGGATACAGTGTATAAATATACAGTAAATGAATACTGAAAATCAAAGTCGTCGTGCACCTCCATCGACCGACCCACAACTGGGCCATTCCAATCAAACAGACAAAAACAAACTAATAACAAACTAAAATTAATAAATAAGCATTCAGTAATTGAAGAAGTACATGTATGTCTTTATGGTGTTTTTTTTTCTTCTTAAGAGTCACCAAGAGTGGCTGACGAAAAACAGGACATTTTTTTAATATTAACCATGAATGACCTGTAGATTAAACTAATTTCATCTGTATCCATAGTTCCCAATGTCTCACCTAGTATTTGTTTGTGTGTTTGTTGATATGAAAATCATGATAGTAACCAGTGAGATGATATTAGTTACGTTCACACGATGGGAGCTAAACTGTAAGTTTCGATTGTAGTTTCAAAACTTTATGTTAACCTTTAGTTATCTTGTAGTTTCAGCCCGTATGAACGGACTCATAGTTTCGAAACTTTTACTTGTGGTTCTAGAACCACAAGCGAGCTTGTGGTTAAGCCCTTAACCACGAGTAGCGGGGATCCTCAGTCAAAGTCTCGGCCCATGTGAACGTATTAAACTTTAAGTTTCGCAAGCTTGTGGTTAGAGGAATTACCTTGCTGTTCATGTTAACTTTCCGGGTCATACCTTTCGCGCAATTATTAACACGGGATCTGTATGTGTACTGTACACACAATCGGTAGTATCTACTTCCGGCGTTAACCACGAAGATCGCTCGGCTTGTAGTATAAGTTCGTTGTTTAGGGCTCATAGGGAGTCGTGGTTTCCCTAACTTAGAGTTTCAAAACCACGAATCCCGTATGAACGTAGCTATTATATGAAAATGCCCCTTGGGAGGTCTCTTGAACAGGAAATGCTCCTTCCTTTCACTATGTACAGGTACCTCCCACGGAAATAAATGTCTTTTGATGCACAGACTGATAAATCTAGGCTCTCTCCCAACATGTGAACTTGATGTCTGTTGTAACATTAAATGAAGGGGCAGAGGGGAGGGGTGAAAGGATAGGTATAAGGAGGAAAATAAAATGGTGAGATAGAGTGGAAATGGGGGGAGGATTGATGCTAATTAGTAGAGCACAAAACAGAACAGAAAAAAAAATGTTTTCATGGAAACTAATAAAACTATGTGAAAAGTTTTATCCAAAATCAAAATAATTTTGATTTTTTTTTTTAAAAGGATCATGACGGGACTAAGTGAAATGCTTCGACATAGGCGATTTTCAACCTGTGCGGAAGTCGAAGAAAATCTGACTTACACATGTATATATAACACGGGGACGCCGTGGTGCAGACTGTGGCCGGCAACCCGGCCGTTTGATCAATTGGGAGTTCTCATCACATGTACCATGATTTATGTATGTGCCGACATCAAGAAAATAAGAACATACCTTTCATGTACCCAGTATATTACTTCAGACTCCTGTTACAAGTTGGACAATAAAGAATGAAACCAGACACGTCCATTGATTAATTTCAATATATTAAATCCTCCCTTACATCCCTTTTTATGCAGGTACGGTGTCCGTCCGGCCAGCCGGAGGTGCAAACATGACTATTAAACACATGACATTTTTGTTCTTCACATGAGAGCGCGAGAGGGGATGCAGAGATCGCGCCAGCATGTTCTGGGAATTTTTGTAAACAAAATTGGCGTGTGGCAGTTTCGACAATGATTGATTTCACATCGCCGTCTAGTTCGACTTGTGCAGTGTAAATTTAATGTTTTTTCATGGTATTGTTCTAAGAATTTGATCGATTTAGGCGAGTATTTGACTTATAAAGCAAGGTTGAATGTACTTCCTTTTGCAAGGTTCTGTATCTCGGCTGGCCCAACACTTACATGTAAAGGTCTAAATTTGGCCTGGGATTTGAAACAACTGCTGTGAAGCTGGCTTAGGCTGACTCAAGTCAGAATACAGTTTGTGTGAGATCGATTAAAGTTATGTTCACACGATGGGAGCTAAATTTTAAAGGAAAATGAAACTCAACAAACAATATCAATTAGCTGATAATCATGTGGAAAATTGGTAGCCTGTTCAAAATATCTTGAAAATACTCTATTTGATTACTCAAAGTCTCGGCCCATATTAAACTTTAAGTTTCGCAAGCTTGTGGTTATGAATGACCTCGCTGTTTATGTTCAATTTCCGGGTCATACCCTTCACGCAAATTATGAACACAGGATCTGTATGTGTACTGTACACACAATCGGTAGTATCTACTACTAACCACGAAGATCGCTCGGCTTGTAGTTTAAGTTCGTTGTTTAGGGCTCATGTGAACCCTTGTTGCGGTTAGGGAGTCATGGTTTCGTTTACTTAAAGTTTCGAAACCACAAGTCCCGTATGAACGTAGCTAGTCTAGGCTTAAACCCTGCTTAGTCTGCTTTTTCTTCACTGGATTCAACAATTTGTCCTTCTTACCCGTATCGCGATTTTTGAAATGGAGCGTTTAGTGGATAAACGTGTTTAAGATGTGGGATTTTTAGGCCGGAAAAACAGGATATAGTACAATTTTTTGGACTTTTTGTTGCTATGATGTACAGCACTGTGTACAGCACTGTTGATTTCCTATGCACGCGGAGAAGTTTATAATCGATTATGTTCATGATCGACTGTATGTGTTATGAAACAGTGTTTATTTTTACCTTTGACCCCAGTGATGACCCCAGTGATGACCCCAGTGACGTTTTAAAAAACGTCACTGATGTACAGCACTGTTGATTTCCTATGCGCGCGGAGAAGTTTATAATCGATTATGTTCATGATCGACTGTATGTGTTATGAAACAGTGTTTATTTTTACCTTTGACCCCAGTGATGACCCCAGTGACGTTTTTAAAAAAAACCAACCCATCAAGGGCAATTCTGGGGTCCCCCTACATACACCATCCGAGTTTGGTGAAGATCTGTCGAAGGATCTAGGAGGAGTAGGGGAACAAACAGACAGACAGACAGACAGACAGACGAACAGACAAACGGTTCTCGAATTATAGTATGATAGTATGATGATGATGATTAAGTATGATTATCATTTGATCTGAATGACAGCTAACTCATTTATTGATGGCGCACTGTTTCAGTCAATAATTACAGCCTATTAGTTGTGTCATTTATGTATAATTACAACCCATTATAAGACAATATATCAATTTTATAGGGTTCATGCTGCTATAAACTGTTCCATCTAAATCATGAAGGTCTGAATATGTCCGAGGTAGATAGTTGTCAAAGATTGCCATTCTGCCGGGTCAGGGATGTAAACTTCAGCATGCACTACTAACTATATGCCATTCACACGTTCAAAACCTTCACACAGTGACGGGCATGCTATCTCTGTGCGAAGCCTCAAGATTGTGTGCGGGGAGCCATCTGGATGGAAAGGTCAAATTCAAATTCAAATTCAAAATAGTATTTATTTCATTTCCAATAGAAAGAAAAACAATGGCAGTACACATATTATTACAGAAAAGGTCCTAGCTTAAAGAAGTATTTTGTCAAGATCTAGCATTCCTTATCTATGGTAAAATTCACTGGAAATCATTTATGGAATACCAAATAATCTTGTACAAACATCTTTTACTACATGAAAACCTCAGACTATATTTTGCATGTTTCTTTCCAATTTCATTTTTGCTACCAATACTGTACCTGAGCTTCAATATACAGTATTGAGAGCTGTACTTGCATTTGTAAAAGTAAGGGGTGTTTTTCTTTCTTTTGCATCCATACTTATACCTTTCATTTCTTTCTCCATAGTTGTTATTCTAGTCAAGCAGTGCTCTTCTGGAGTGTTTTTGAGCTACATGTAAAAACACATTCCATTGCTTAATTGTTTTTCAGGCAGATATGAGATTGACATTGTTATTCACATGATTTCTACAGATCTTTATGGACAGTTGTGTATGGGTATGTAATTGCATATGAAGAGAAAGACTGTCTGACTTTCAAATGATAATGCTGCTGATGACCCTCCTTCAGAAAATAAGTTTAGCAACCCCAATAATTCAGGACATGTTTTTATCTTTGGTTACAAATTAAAAACAGCAACTTTCCAATTGAGATTTAGGTTTTTAAAAAAATTATGTCTAGCTGGACTTCTGAGGCCATATGCAGCCATAGCCAGATCAATATGCCTTGCTAATTGGTTTGTTCATTTCCTGCAAGCAGATGTCTGACCAGCATGAAAGTGGTTTTACACACCATGAAATCAACTATAGTTTGTCTGGTTCATCTAAAGGCTAAGAGGTCCATCAGGTGCCAGTCAAATGCCATTCAACTGTATAATTATTTAATCTTTGTCAAACTAATATCATTTTCTCCAATATAACTCACAGAACATTGTTCTTCTTTCGAGTTCTTATGAATTTTCCAACATCAAATTTGGTCATCGCAGAAAATTTTAGGAGCTCTGCCTGTGGAGATTTTTCCAGGGGTTTATAGTAAGGAGCGTGGGGGGGGGGGGGGGGGGTGGGGGTGGGATCTAACATTTTTAAGAGACCAGGGGAGTGTTCATCAAACGTTTGTCAGTGATTTTTACCGGCAACTGTTATAAGCTAGTGAAATCCTTGCATCTGATTGGCCGAGAGCAAATTTGTCAGTAAAATCACTGACAAAATGCTTGATGAAACGCTCCCCTGTTCATGTGGTTCAGTCTGAGGCCGAAGAGGTCTATCAGGTGTCATTCAAATGTCATTCAACTGAATAATCCTACCTGCTCCTGAACTGCCCTAAAGTTTCTTTTTTATTAGGTTTATAAGTATTATTGATTTCATTCAATATATGTACAGGTTATTTAGAACAGCAATCAACTAGAGCAAGAGAAGAAAAACAAGAGAGAAAACAAATTTACAAGGTGGGGGGATATTGTCGTAAGCCCCTGTGTATTTTGAGTGTCTTGCTCTTTGGGGATTCCCCAGTTTGATACTTTATTCAAAACAATTGCAGGAAATGATTTCAGTCATTATGAAATCCTGTTTTTTTTAATGATCTTTCTAGTAAGTAATTGGCCACTGAGCATGCAATCTTTAAGTGGTAGTGGGTCAGTTAGAAGACATGTTTGTTGGCTTTCTATCAGAGCTGCTGGTAGGGTAATTCTACAGCAATTCAGCCACATTACATGTAAAAGTAAGGTACATGATATTACGGGGTCCGCTTGCTATTCATAAGGATTGCTATTCATTTAACACGCGTTATGAACAGCAGTCCTAATGAATAATTATGAATAGTGGTCCTTATGAATGGAGGACCTTATGAATAGCGATGTAATTTGTGTATGGTTTGTTCGCTATTCAGAAGGACTGCTATTCTCGGCCTCCGAGTACCTGAGAAAGTTCTTCAAGAATTTGGTGTCGCTTTGAACAAAGTTTTAATGATCAAATTTCCTAATCAATAAAGATATATATCCATTTCCTTGTTTGCTTCTTTGACACGTAGAAATGATGAAATTGTAAATGGAATACATGGAATTCATTTATCAATATCCTTCAATCTTGCAATGTCAATGAAATTGGTTCTAAACCATTTCCTGAAAATCAGTTCTAAACTATATCCTGAAAATCATCAGTAGTCTAATGATAACCGAGCGCATGATCTGCTGATCTGAAACATTTTGACTTCCCCTAATAAGTCCCTAAAAAAATTTGCAAAGATTCAATTGAATACTAGGATTAAATTAAGCAGCATTTTATTCAATATTTAGCTTAATGGCAAATGTTGTATTACAACTAAGGAGAATAATCTCAGTCTGTAATACACACTTCAAAAACAACCAAACCCGCCTACCATTGGAACAATGACTATAATTCCACTATCATCCTGCTGACGTAGCATACAAGGCATTGTATTGTACATGGAACTTACAAGTTGAAAAATTAATTATGAAGGCTCCATTTTTGTGCTTGGCTAAATGGTTCAAAGAGGTGCATGCATGGCTAGCAGATGTGCATTTCTAGAAATAATGATAATCAACTAATTATTATGGTATTGTCCATTTATGTAGCGCAGCTACTATATACAAATATACTCTACTGCACTTGACAAAGTATCATATTTTGCCTTTTGAAGTTTTAACATGTCATTGATTACAAATTTTATTATATGCTTACTCTTATAAGATGGTTTAATAAAAGTGGTGGGTTATAACTTAGCTATATATGTATATAATTTCTGTATCCTTTAAGTGCAAACTTAAAATTTTGCCCCAAATTGGTGTTAAATTTAATGCCCATATTCTGCCTGGCCTGGCAGGCAACATTATTTGTGAATAGATATGCTTGATATTAGTTTGTGAATCGACTGGCACATGTACACGTATAGGCATGAAGAAGAGGATAGAATAACACCCTCTTTTTTGCTTTGCTGAAAAATATCAGCCTGTTTTCTTAGATGAATTTACCCGGAAATCCATGTATTCTGGCCGGACACGCCATGTATCAATGGAGTGGAAGTCACAAGGTCCGTTAGCAGCACAAAATTATGATTGTTTGGGGGAAGTTGCTGGTATATCATGATCAGGGTCGTTGATATGATGAAGGTATATTATCTGTTTTATTCACATTGAGGGTTGTATTACTTATAGAGCAGATGTCACCTCATATCCTATAAAAAGGAGCTTAAATTATCATGAAGATTCACTGATATTTGTACTAATGACTATGGAGGATAATTATAGTGACATACATTTGATTACTAAGAAGTATTATTGTTCACCAAGTATTATGAATGGCATACTCAATGTGCAGAGAGTCTGAGTCTGTCGGTCAGATCATTGACTAATCCTTAACACTGAAGAAAGCAGCAGACCTTATGGAAACCATTCCTTTATTCATGATGTGAATCACTTCATTACATTGGATCATGGTAAAGATCATTTGAAACATCATTGATGATGTATTATTTGGCAGAGAAATAAATCTGGAATTTCTTCAAGACTTATCCACCCAATCATTCTTTTTAATTCAATATTGATTGTGCTACAGTACTTTTGCTTCATCTGAATTTGGAAGTTACAGATGGCTGGAATGGCGGAGAAACAAAGAACTTTCAAATGTGCTACTCAGTCGATTGTTGTTTTTTCCTCACTGGAAATAGCGTGATACAGACATAAAAGGAACCACAATAAGAGATAAGTGACTCTCAGAACTGAAATGATCATGGTTTTTTACTGCATCAGTTATTGTATTCTTTGGAGTGGTGAGAAATAGTTTTTACTGAACTTCTGGTTGTTGAGTTGCCAAATTTACTGAAGGGGGATGCTTTTAGCTACCTGTTCATCATTAGAAATGCTAAGTATGTTAATTTTCTTATTTTGTTTTCATGTAGACTCATAAGTGATCGAGTTATTACGTAAAATGTATCCAAATATTTATCCATTTGTTTCATCGAAAAATGAAAAATCTCTTTAAGATCACCGTTAATTGATGGTAGTGATTCTTCTTCTTCTTGAATCACTACACAAGTCCTGTCCAATGCTGAACACAGGATCTGGCTTTGGTGTTGAAACCCTCCAGATGATTGTACTAATTGATTGTGCTACAATTATTGATTATTGTTCCTCTGTTTGGTCCGAAAGATTTCAAAGACAAACTATTAAACTACAAAAGGTTCAAAAACGGGCTGCCCGTATAGTGTTGGGAGAAGGATTCGATGTATCCTCAAAAGAGATGTTTAGTCGGTTAGGTTGGATGCCTATTCAGACACGTTTCCAGTTTGGACGTGCAGTGATGATGTATAAAACAGTGCATGGCGTGGCACCAGAATACTTAAAAAAAGATTTACAACATGTCAGCTCTCTACATGATCACAGCACAAGACATGCTGTAAGAGATACATTGCGTGTACCTAAATTTAGGACGGACACATACAAACATAGTCCCCTAATATCTGGAATTGCAGTATGGAACCAACTTGAAACTTCTATCAAAATGTTGCCTACTTTAAACAGTTTCAAATACACTCTAAAAGCTCTGTTATCTGCAGAGGAGATGTAAGCTCTGAACTACATGTATATGGGGATATTATGCATAGCAACTTCTTTGGTATATGTGTTGTTAATTAATTATTTCCCCCTCATTTTGATGTGTGGTTATCATCCATGTTTTAATTTGATTATTTCACAGTTTACAATGATAATCTTTAATTTAAAATTTGATTCGAAACTTCTTGTATTAAAATAGTCAATGAATATTACTGAATGATTACTGAACTAATGAGGATACCGATAAATGTGTATTATACGTGTTTATGCTTGTGTATTTATATATATTGATTATTGTTGATGTTATTTGTTTTATTGTTACCAAACAGGGCCTCATGGAAGACCACCAAATTGGTGATATGAGCCACCCTGTATAAATATCAGAAATAAATAAATAAATGATTGACAGTGCACAGTTCTGGTAGGAGGGGGCAGACCAAAAGGTGTATCATGGTAGTGATAATAGAAAGAACAATTAGCCAATTGAGAGAAATTCATTTTTGGATTAAAATATATCAATAGAAGAATTTCATGGAACTGACCAAATGAATTGGCATTATGCATGTAGGCTAGACTGGGCACATCTGTTCATCTAAGTTAAACTGAAAAGAATTATTCAGCATAAAGGTAATTATAACAACCTATCAGAGGATATCCTAAATAGCATTATCCGAGACCAATATTTCCTGTCATGTCGATCAAGCATTGAAGATATGTTGTAAATAACCACTGAAAAGAGAGAGAGAGATTTGAGATAAACAACTTTCAAGAGAATTGTCATTTCTAATTTATTATTAACAACTGTAATGATATAAATTTTCATGCTATACTCCTCCTTTTTACTTAAAAATGTATTATAGGTCGGGAGAATAACTTCCTATCAATCAAATCAAGTAAATTTTGTCTGCGTCTACTTTCAAAATACTTGGTCCTTTTAAAGACAAAGTTGAGTTCTGGTCATGCAATTACATTGTGAAAGAATTTTTCTCAAAATATTTGGGATAGGTTGATCATGTCTAAATAAAAATTGGTATATACCGCACTGATGTTTTTGTAATCATCAAAATGATCAGAAATTTGACTTTAATTGACTCACAGAAATTGATAAATGGGACTGCACACACATATGGCATGCATGTTCGGCCTAAACACGCTATTTCTCGTCATATTGCGAATATGAGGGCATTTGAAGAGTAATCCTTTTCAGAAACGTGATCTTCTTCCAAACTTACATGAAAGGAATGGGAAAGCTCACAAATTATTTTTCACCTTTCCCAAACTCAACCTTCTCTTTATAAAAACAAATAAAAATGGACAAGAAATGTTCAAAAACAAAGATAAGTAATAGTTGTTGGATCTGATAAAATATTAACTGAATATCATGATAATCATGCTGTTGAAAAAAAAACAACATGGCATGGATAAAAGCATGTCATTTGATGTTGTTTATCCCATCATAATTGAGTTACATGAAGCAACTGTGTTTATGTTATTAATTGATATCAAATATTGTTTGCTTCCTATACATGAATTATTTTTCCTCTCCCCTCTTATTTCATCTGCATGTGTAATCACAGTCCCACACACAGGACAGGATGTTTGTCGGCCACGATATTTGTATACCCTACAAACACACCCACATAGAAAACCAAATTGTTTTGGTTCAGTGGGCATAACTTTGCTGAGCCCAAAGAAAGCCTTGGTCAATTCTGACTTGATTCTGACTTGATTCTGACTTGAATACTTCCTTCTCAAATAGACTACTTGTGGGTTCAATGTCCCAGAAATACCAATTTTATCTCAGATCAGCATTTTGTCAATGAACATTTGTATTTCTTGTTTTGGAGCTGGTCTAGAAATAGTACTTACAGCAGAAGCAAATTTATGTGAAATCACATGTTTCTTTTTAGTCAGTGAACAGTATATATCGTCTGTTTGGAGACTGAAGTACATTAACTCATAATACATTGACACAGAGTTAACACCCTTCTGGCTCCAAACAGACGATAAGTCTTGTTTTGGAACTTGCCTAGAAAAGTTAGTTGCTAGAAATATTTGACATTTTAGTTCATGTATCTGTGGAGTTTACGCTTGTTCCCTGCCTGTAAATGAATATATCAAGAGGCAGTGGTGTATGTATAACAATTGTTGGGTATGACTGCCTATGTCTGCATTTGGGCAATTCTGCGTTCCGGCGTGATGTCATTTTCCTAACGACGACCCTAGTGTACGCCTCAGTGGGTGAAAACACAGCCCGCTTGAGCGTCGTACTTAGTTGACTTCAGTCCCACACGTAGCATTTGCGTGCAGTAAATCCATTGCATTTTATTTCTATGCACTTAGAATGACTCTCGCACAGCGAACATCATCGGAAATTCACTCCTGGCAGGATAACCTCATACTTGTAGGAGTGGTTGATGTCATATTCAGGGAATTCAAAAAAATATAGGTAAACAAAACTTTCACAAAACTATGTAGGTGGGACTGTACAAAGTCCCATACCGTAACGATACGATACTGTGAACAGCTGCATGAGCAAGTTTTTGTTTTTGGTTCCCATGACACATTTTCTGTCTTTGAAATCTCTGTCGACTGAAGCTAAATATCAGCAAGATATGTAACTATTATGAAATAATCCGAACAAATGATCTGAACGTAGTTCGTCGGTTCCAAGCGTTGTTGTTATCAGGATTTTTACCCATTTTCCCCATCTTTCAAGGTATTTAACGCAATCAGGAAAAATACAAAATGAAAGAAATTATCCCTGCATCATAACCTATGGCACATCAAATTTTCCCAGATGTCCGGAACGGAGAATACGCAAAGGTGTGACCCCTGCATTACTAGCATAAGTCAACATTTTGATTGGCGAAACAACTACATGTAGTTGTTAAGTACTTTGTGTTTGATTTTCTATAAAAATGATAATCCGGTTTTACTTTTCTGAACATATGGAGAAGTCTATTCCCAGAAACAGATGAGTTAAACTGAAGAAAAACCTGACATAGGACAAGAGAGTAAATGATTTTCTAAAGGTTTGAATTGAATAACGCAGACAAGAATGACATTTTGACATTCTGCTTGAACTTTCCAAGGGGGGTTTCTTTTGTTTTCGATATGTCTGCCATGCAGCAAATGGATTTCCAATCTAAACACTGTGTAGGTGATGTTTGCTTTGATTAGTGAGTCAGAAAGCACATGTAGTTGGTACAATGTTTACTTTTGGAGAATAGACTGATTATTTATTCTATTTTTTCTTCTTTTTAGAGATGTGAATTGCAAAAGGACCCAGTAAAAGTGAGAATGTAGTTTGTGCAATGTTTGCTTTTGGAGATAGACTGATCATTTATTCTATTTTTGTTTCTTTTTTAAAGATGTGAATTGCAAAAGGACCTAGTGAAAGTGAGAATGATTAGTTTTAGAATAGATTTATTCATGCACATTGTTTTCTGAGGAAATTTATATAATAAAATTTATTGTTAGGGTATCCTTAATATAGTCTCGATCAAGAGTATTTTGTAGTCTAAGGATTTTGTATGCCTATCATTTTTATGAGCATATTACAAGCTATACTGAATAGTTGAAGTAATACAAAGGAATCATTCATTATACTATTAATACATGGTTGGGAGTGCGTTGGTGCGATCTGGCAACACAATGGTTTTTATCGTGGTGTACTATACGCACGAGGCGCAAGCCGAGTGTGTTTGACACCATGATAAAAACCTGCGTGTTGCCAGATCGCACTAATGCACAAACTCTCAACCATGTATTAATAGTTTTATAAAACAGGTCGGCAATATGATTATGAAGTCTATAAAAATGGTTACGAACCCCATAGAAACACCAAGAGTCACACAGTCATGGAGGCTGCCATTTGCTTTCCTGGATGACATCACAGAAGCGCAGCCAACAAAGTTTCAGTGCGCGCATGTAATCCCTGTGATAAAATGACAAACTAGGCGATTTCATTTGCGTTTTAAGTTTGCAAGCACCAGAGGTTCGCGTACACGTAGCTCAGCCGTGGTTTCGAGCCTTTTTGCAGTGTGTTATCACTTTTTTTTTGCACGGTCACATGGTGTTATTTGACCAATCAGGATGGATACATTCTTGAACCCGTTTTATAATACCTCTTTGAAAAGAGGGGAAGAAAAAAGAATCCGACAGATGCTATTGTACGTCATCCAATGAGGTGAAGATAGAGTAATTCAGGAACAATGGGTTATCATAATGGAACTATGCTACATAATGCATGTAGATATGTTTTACAAAACTTTTATAGAAATTGTTGTGATGGAGAATGACAATAAATCTGTTTTCTAAAGCTTTGCTAATTGATTGTATTCCAAGAATGCTGCTTCAGAGTGAGAGATATGTCAAATAGAGAAACATATAAATGATAGATTATTCTAATGGATCAGAGCATATCATTAGTTGACCAAGTGATCAATTTATAAAGGCATAAATTGCAAAGCCTTCAGATCTGCCTAGTGTTTTGGTAGTAATAACAATTTTAAACTAAGGTAATCCCCCTTTCAGGGAAACAAAACAGATCATGCGAGAACTGTAAACAGATTTATTTTCATTAATGATCCCATTATTACGTACTCTTCTTTGAGGGTTTATATCAGGAAGTAGATGAGTGGAATATTGCAGAACATATTTTCTCTATCGTTTCTGTTGGCCGCATCATGATAAACTCTTAATGTGATCATAATTTGCTTGGTATTTGAGCATATAGGCAATGCTCAGATGGACATATCATCGTAAAAATCTGAGGTTTCTCAAAGTTTCAGTTGAACGGGATCATGGGAAACCTGGTGCTAACTTGAGAGGTTTCAAGAGCTGAATCCAAAACTTGTCACAGTCATCGAAACTGATCCTTCATTTTCGATCCTTGCTACAACTTGAAAGTGGATGCAGTTTTGAAATCTGTTTGGTTTACTTCTGAAAACTTGATGAGAAAGGGTTTGTTGAAATGTCTGTATGATTTTAGTGTTGACTTGTGCACCTACATGTAACTGACTGAATGGACTTCATACCCTCGTCTTTCAATCTTTGTTCAGTGTGATAGACAGAGCTCGGATTAGTTTTGCTCTGTGTGGATGAAAAATTGGATATTGTGACCACCCTGTACATTCCATGTATGCTGTAGTTAGAAAATCATCTTTTCCTGATTATGCGGTGGTGCGTAAGCAGAAGAGTAAGTATCTGTCCAAAAATCTTGTTGGTTAATTGACACAAAGGATACATTATTTATCAGTTAGCAAAGAATCCAGTTGGCATCAGAGTATTTTAACTTCACAATTCCATGTTAAGACTTGCTCTCTCTGTTACAAATTTCCTTATGCCAGAGTTTGCCAAACAATATCTAAGGCCAGTTCCCCCAAATTTTAGAATTCTTACATCGGCCTCATACATACAAACACTCACATTTCAATCTGAACCCTTATGAAAAACTAGATGTACCCATATTTATGCTGATGGGGGTTCATTGGTCTCACTAGTATTGTAGCCTATTTCACATCGCTTGAAAGTTTTTTCCATTCCAGTGATCAAATTTAATCGCAGGTTTTTTATTTTTATTCTCTATGTGATCTGTTCAAGTCCAATTTTGTCTCGTCTGCGTAAGCAAAGAGCGAGACGTACATGTAGGCGCCGCTTTTCCGGGGGTGGCTCTGGGGCAGCACCCCTGCCCTGGGTGTTTCCCTCGTTTGTCAGTAGAAATGTATATATCGGTTTTTTTTAAAGTTACTTGGACATATGTTATGTGCAATCTCTTAATCTAGATTTTTCTGTTCTGATTGCATCTTATTCAACTTGTTTAATGTTACTTTTTGTAAGATAATTTTATCATTGAAGCATTCAGATGGGGAGGCATTTGATTTCAAATTCATGGTGTATTATTGAAATCATCAGTGTAAAGAATGAATAATTTGCTCCACACCATGCAGCTTGAGAGACTTTTTTGCAGAGAAAGAATTGTAATGTATTCCTCTCTCCTTTTTGTCAACACTTAGTACTTGTCTATATGTCTATATAACATCATATGCCTTGTTACCTTCATACAGATACATGTAGTCGGCTGTATTGAATTGCAGTATTCTTTATCCATTTGTTTATGAATGTGTGAATGTATAGCACATCATCTTTTACCTGCAAGAAAATATGTGCTGTGTTAATCACTGAATGATTATTAGATGTTCTCTGTAGGTTTCCATGAATGATTATTGTTCATTTGTCTTATTCGTTTTCACAATTTCCATATTCTGCAATCTGCATAGTAATGTCTGATCAGCTATAATTGTATATATCAAACACTTCCATTTTTTCATGTTTGTTGGTCATGCAGTACTTTATGTTCTTTGTATATTTCATTTTTCTCATATTTGTGTCAGAATTCTACAGCTAGTTAACCTAGTATGAGCATAGTTGATCTTTATGCATCTTTACTCTATGGTTATTTATTAATGAGGTTGTTATTTTAAGAATTTGTATGTTTTTATCATCTTATATTTTCTTTCAGTCCCATATTTTTTTTCTATGCTGCTTTCCCTTAAAGGAGAATTAACCCCTGATTACAAATTTACTTATATTGGAAGGTGTGATATATTCCTACTTATTGGCCTAAATCATTTTCTAATAAGATATCAGAAAAGGGTGTAAATAAAGATATTCCAACACCCGGTATCGTCTCCTACTCATTTACATGGGGGCTGCCATTTTCTTGCTGATTTGGAGTTGTACATGAACCATTGAGAAATGTTCCAGTCAGGAAGATATTTTGAATCCAAGACCTAAATTGATTTTCTTCATTGCCTAAAATCCCATATGTGACGAAAAATATAAATTGGGTGTTTACATGTATTATAAAAATTAAATCTTTATAATGATACTTTTAAATTGTCTGGTTTTGCTTAACAATCTGTTTTCTTGGGTTTGCCAAACAGAGCAGAACATAATATATGCAGTATGCATTCTGACTTTTCAAGTCCCATTATCCGAAAGCAGGTGAATGCATAGTTTGCCGCTATAGATGCTCAGGGAAGAAGCATCCATAAAATTTGAATTAATTTGCTCCGTCCCATACGTCCAGTATCAAGTAAATAGATTTCTATTAAGCGAATATCGATTTTCAACAGAAATATATAAGGAAATCTTCAGTTTAAAAATAAATTGACATATCTATTCTATATTTTTAATCTCAAATGGGTTTTTAATTTTGAAAAAGGCGATTGGGCATTTGGATTAAGAAAATCTTCTTGTACACATAAAAAAAATGGCAGCCCCCATGTATTGCTAGCAGACGATACATATTGCTAGCAGATGATAAATTTTGCTCAGAAAATCTTGATTCGTATCGATCTCGTATATTTTGACGCGAAGCCATACAGTCTAACAAGTAGGAATAAATAACACCTTTGAACACTATCATCTTTATTGTTTGAGGTTAATTCTCCTTTAAAGATTTCCATGTATGCTGATGGGTACAGTACTAAACTACTAATAACATATAATTGATAATTTATTTTTGTTTTTTTAATGTTAGGATTATAAATGTGACACAGGATGAAGTTTACACACATCTAATAAAATCAACCACAATGAAATAAAATTCAGGACACAGAGATAGTTATAGGGAAAATAGAAGAAGTAAAAGATGAAAAGTGAGTTGAAGAAAAAGGCAATAACAATGAAGAAAAGAGATGAGAGGGACAAGTTCTACAATGATATCAAATGATCAATTCAAACAGCAAAGCTAAACCTTATGTTTGTCTCTTTCTTGTTTCACTCTACAGAGGGAGACAGAGCACTTCCTTCATTACCGGGAGACAGGTAAGGCAACATTTTTTTTTCTTCATAAAGTTACCGCCAACCTGTTTTACCTGTTTATGATGAGACCAAGGGTGGCGCTAGAGGGGAGGGAGAGGTAGTGTCCCTGTATTAAAGAGTTGCGACAACTGGGGATTTGAACGCCATTTTGTTTCCACTATTACGTAACATTTCTATTCAATTCCGATGAGCACCTGGGTGTTCTCAATAGAAAGAATTTGAACGCCATTTTGTTTCCAGAAAAGTGGGACGTCCATGTTACAACTCTTTAATACAGGGACACTAGGGAGAGGAGGTGGGATTGTTTCATTAAGACCCCTTCTCTTTCAAAATATATGTCTGTACTGCACTGATAGCTGGCACATTTGTCATTTTTCCAAGTTTGCTGGAAAGCTTGAGAATCTTTTCTCTTCTCTCCTTTTATCTTGTTCTGTATGATCCAGGCCTGTCAATGTACCATAGCTTCCCTCCAGCTGGGAGCTGGCTTGTTAGGTAGTGGAACATATTTCCTATATGCTCTCTTTCATCTTGTAAAGTCTCTCAAACTGTCCCCAAGTATTGTTATCTTACATGCAGCCTTTTCACACGAGGGTAAAATTCATAGTATGGAAAGCTTATTAGTTTAAAGCTTATTAAATAATCAGCCCTAGAGCAAATTTTCCCTGTGTGAATATCGATCTATACGATGTTCGTACAGGTACGAACTCGTGATCTAAAGACGGGTCAGCGCTAGAGCAGCCTACAGATACGATGTTCATATGGAGGAGGAAAGAGATTTTGTGTATGAACGGATATACGTCTCTAACTGGATGGAGCTAAGACCAGGCTCGCTTTGATTGGCATGACTTGCTATTATTATGGGCAATTGCCATACTGCGCATTTAATCAGCGGTGAATCTCGAACGATCGCATTGAATTTTTGTGTGTGTGAATGACATAGTATGTAAAGCTTATTAGTATAGAGCTGTTTAAACTAATAAGCTTTACAGAAGTTTACCCTGGTGTTGAAGCAGGGTATTAAGTACCAGGTCATAAGCTTAAAAACTCCAGACTCTCTCTTTAATCAAGGAATTTGGATGCAGTCTTGTTTGTACTGGGACATATGTTTCCTGTGAGCTATATTTCATCTTGTATGGTATAGGTCACCCTAAGTAATTATTGATATCTCAGTAAACCACACTAGTACCAGATCATGACCAACACACATGCCAGGGGAGCATTTCATCAAGCGTTTTGTCTGTGATTTTTACCAATAACTGTTATAAGGTACTGAAATCCTTGCATCTGATTGGCTGAGAGCAAAATTGTCGGTAAAAATCACTGACAAGACATGTAATAACTGAAGATCAATAAATGACACGATCACAGATCTGAATACAGTTCAAAGGCTGCTACTCAATGGCACGTTTTAATGTGTGTTTTTAATCGTACAACGTTACTGTCTCTTGTTGTTGTGTATGTATGTGTGTGACCTATTGACCTGCATTTGGCTGTCTATGGTAAGCCAAATGTGGATACTACATTCCTCCCTTCCTTGAATGGAATGTACCACAAAAAGACTGTCAAGTTGCTAAAACCCAATTATATGAGTAATTGACTTTCCAAAATATAAAACAAACATTTCTCTTTGAGCATGCACCGAAACTCAATGTTTTTCAAATTCCTTTTTTTTTTTAAGCATATGTTGGAAAATTAAGCCTTTGATTTTCTTTTTCTGTTTGTTTGTTTTTAAAGTAAACTCTAAAATCCAACACTTTTTTTTTTTTTTTTTTTTTTTTTTGATCAATAACAAGTATAGGTGAGGTGCTGTTTTGTCAGAACAAATTGAAAACAATGTTGTACCTCCCTATCTACATTCCACAAGGAGCGGAGAAATCCGTAATCATTTCTTTGAAACAATTAACACTGATAAAACACAGTCACCAATTAGTGACAGACCATGTTAAATTTGAATTAAAATTATGCTGTCCAAAACAGTTTTTTTTTTCGTTTTAAGACTTATTATGGTTGTAACATAGATTTTGGGTAGCAAGAAAACTGTGAATGGGCAAGACATCTGTAATTAAGAATACAACACAAAATTCGCACATGAGTTGGAAACTGGGCACAATCAAATGTATACAATTTGCCAAGTGGACAGTTCTGATCAAAATTATGCAATAATATACAAAAGATATATGATGTTTAAAATAAACAGGAGCAAGGGTGAATTTCCCTTCGAAGAATTATAAATGATCAGTATCCACGGGTTGATGGTAAGAGAAATGCGTGGAATAAAATTACAGGTGCACTGTACAGACATGTCTCAGATGTAGTGTTGTTCAACTAAAAATCATGTCCTGTTGAATTTATAATAAAAATGTCAAAAGAAAGATCTCAAACGCGTTCTCCATAATGTAGTTTGTAAGAACTCCAACTAATATGCTTGCGTGCGTTGCAAAAGTCAAGAAACAAAATCGCGAAAGCGAAGTGGAGGACGACGATGACGCTGGGGATTGCGACGCAGTTGGGGAGGCTGATGCACATCATGGGCATCGACAGGGACATTGAGATCAAGATCATCGTCATCAGGAACTGCGCTGGGAACAGGTCCGCGATATCGCTTGAAACGTGACGAATTACGTGTGATATAGTGGTTACCACACCGAACAGTAATGCGAGTTCCCCTTTTTCTGATCACCGTGTATGGCTGAGGAAGATACGGTGACTGCTGTTTAGGAACTAGACCATCACGACGGACAAGCACGGTGTCACCTTCTTTGAGGTCAGTGCAACGGGTTGTGCCACGGTTATCAGCGTAGGTTTTAATACGCTCTTTCTTGTCACGATCACGAGCGCGGAGGGGTCCATCACGATTCTGTTGATCCGAAGGGGTATGTTCTGGGAGGCGTGTGCGAACTGCTCTCCCAAAGAGTAAGGTTGCTGGGGGTTCACTAGTTGTGCAATGAGGTGTTGCTCTATAGTTGCGTAGAAACTTATAAAGTTCCTGCTTCCATGAGCGCTGATCTGCGATGGCAGCACGATACACTTTCTTCAATGTCTTCATGAAGCGTTCAACCTCGCCGTTTGCCTGTGGCCAACGAGGTGTCACACGCTTGTGCTGGAAGCCTAGATAATCTGCGAAACTCGCGAACTCATGACTGTTGAAAGGAGGACCGTTGTCCGAACGAACGATGTCAGGAACTCCGAAACTGGAAAAGATCCTATCAAGCTTAGGAATCACTTGGCTAGCAGAGGTAGAAGACACGATTTCCACTTCAGGGAACCGCGAATAATCGTCAATGACGACTAAGAGGTGATCTCCTGTGGGAAGATCGGCGAAATCCACGCTTACCTCAGACCATGGCCTCTGGGGTAATGGAGACATATGCAATGGCTCTTTGGAGTGTGTGATAGTGGTGGATTGACAGGTTAGGCAATCACGGACTGTTTTCTCGGTCATTCGGTCAATGAACGGAAACCAAACTTTCTCTCGAAGAAGACTCTTTGTCTTTGTGATCCCTTGATGTCCTTCGTGAGCTATGTCGATGATTTTCTGGCGTAGGGATTGAGGGATTACAAGACGACTACCACGAAGAAGTAAATCCCTCTCGTCTGACACAGTGAGCTCATCACGAACATTGAATAAACTCTGAAGTTCCGATCTGGCATCGGTGGCATGTTCAAGGACATCTTTCCAGTTGTCATTTGTCAACGCCTCCATGACAACCTGAAGGACAGGATCCAGTTTTGTAGCTGTTTTGATATCAGGCAAGGTTGTTGTCTTTGGGGTGGCATGACCTGCGATGAATTTGACATGGGCTTCAGCTATACACTCATCATCTGAAGAGGATAGTCCTGTGGACACTGGGTGCCGCGACATGTAATCTGCGGGGTTATGCTTGCCTGGACGGTACTGAACTACGAAATCATAGGCTTGGAGCTTTAAAATCCATCTCTCTAGCCGAAGTGGTGGTTTGGCGTTAGGGCTGTTGAAGAGCGTTACTAGTGGCTTGTGATCTGTCGTCACGATGAACGAACCACCATAAAGATACACATGGAAATGGATGATGGCCCATGTGATAGCAAGAGCTTCTCGTTCAGTCTGGGAGTAGCGTTGCTCTACCTCCGTTAGAGCTCTGCTGGCAAGCGCGACAGGAACTGTGATGTCATGATCATCATGTTGAACCAGGAGTGCCCCAAGACCACAGGGACTTGCATCTACAATAAGTTCAGTTTTGTTTGCAGGATTGAAGTAAGCCATGGTACATGACTGTGAAACACTCTGCTTGATCTGAGCAAAGGCAGTTGCTTGTGCAGTGCTCCATTCCCACTCTGAGTCAGCCTTTGTTAAGTGGCGAAGGGGTGCAGAAATGGAGGCAAGGCCAGAGATGAATCTGCCACAATAGTTCACCATACCCAAAAAACTGCGTACTTCCGAGACGTTCTGAGGCTCAGGTACGGACTGGATAGCCATAATCTTCTTGGGATCAGGACTGATGCCCTGGGCTGAAAAGACATGGCCGAAGTATTCAACACGATCAGTGTTGAAAACACACTTTGCCTGGTTGAGCGTTAAGTTGACTTCTCGTAGCCGCTTGAGGACTGCTTCCAATCGAGAATCGTGTTCAGCCTTGCTGGTGCCAAACACAAGAATATCATCACTGATATTTATCACACCGGGTAGGTCATGGAGTGTAGCTTGGATCGCGTGCTGAAAGATCTCAGACGCTGATGAGACTCCAAAATTGAGGCGTTTATACCGGTAAAGTCCTGCATGAGTTGAGAAGACCGTGTATTGTCGGGACTCCTCATCCAGTTCTAGCTGGTGGTACCCTGAATTTAGATCCAGCTTACTGAAGGTCGAAGCACCATTCAGGGCACAGATGAGGTCATCTAATGTTGGCATGATGTGGCGCTCACGAATGATAGCCTTGTTGACATTGCGCATGTCGATGCAGATCCGTATTTCTTCGCGGTTGCGCTTCTGAACAACTGTAATTGGCGAAACCCAAGGAGTAGGGGTGTTAGAAAGTGGCTCGATAATGTCAAGCTCTTGAAGCTTTGCAAGTTCTCTCTCAACCTGACGTCGGAGGTGAAAGGGAATGCGACGGTGGGGCACAGCGACGGGCTGCACCTCCTTGTTAACATGAAGATGGACTTTGTGGTTGGCCAGCTTGCCTATTCCCTGAAAACGATCTGCGTATCGCTGTAGGGGTGTCAAATTGTACGTGAGAGCAATGAGGCCCATATCAGTAGCTGTTGAGATATCCAACAGTGTGTCCCCGCTGTGCGTTGTGACAAACACTTTAGTTCTGACCGACTTGGCCTTGTATCTGATGCTGGCTATGAAAGTCCCACGTATGTCGAGTGGAGTGGTGCTACCGTAAGCATACACTGGGATTGATGGTGCAATAAGATGAGGTTTGTACCTAAATGTTTCCTCGCTCATCATCATGACCGACGAACCTGGGTCAATGAGTGCTGAAATAGGTTCATTGTTATCAACACCGACCATCACCATTGGTTTCTTGTCATCAACTGAGTTGGCCTGGAAGGCATAAGCGCTATCTCCACCTGGGTTGGTGCTATCTCCAACTGAGCCATTAGTACCTGGCGGCTGTGGAGATGTAAGTGTTGAGGCATGAGCAGCCTCCTGTGTTGCACGGGGCTTGGATCTGCAGTATTTGGCAAAATGATTCAATTTGCCACAAGAGTTGCAGGTTTTGCCTTTGGCCGGGCAAGGTTTTTCTTGTCTGTGAGGGAACTTTCCACCACAGTTGCGACACTTCGTGCTGGTCATAGCTGAATCCTTGTAAGACTGTTGGCGTTGAGGGGCATGACCCGAAGCACGAGCTGGTCGACGTTTAACAAACTGGACTGAGTCATGACTAGACTGAGAATTACCCTCCATTGCTGCAGCATGTTGATCCGCCTGCTCAAAAGATTTAGCTGAGACAAGGAGTTTTTGCAAGGTCATCTCCTCTCGAAGAGCATACCTTCGAAGTTTGGTTGACGTACAACCGAGAATTATCTGCGACTTCACTTCACCATCCGTGTCTTGGAACTTACACGTTGCAGATAGTTGTCGAAGCCTTAGATGATACTGATCAACTGTTTCATCTGCCAATTGTTTACACTGACGAAACACAAAGCGTTCATACTCAACGTTAAGACTAGGAGAAAAGTGCTTGTTAAGTGCATCTTTGGCAGCTTTAAAGTCTGTGCCTGTTGCGGGCAGTGTATCAAAAATGTCTGCGACCTCCGGTCCCGCATAATGTAACAATAGTGCTCTCTTCTGAGCGTCATCAGTGATGTTGAAAGCAACGAAAAAATTTTCCAAGCGTTTCACATACTTTTCCCACCTGGTATTAACATTTGTGGGATCTTCATGAACTGGAAAGCGTTCAAATTGTGGTAGATTCATGATTAATGAACAGTACTGAACGTAAATTCCACAGAATAGCTGTAAGTCAGATAACGGGATACACTCACGTTCACTCAGCTGCACTTACTTGCACTTTGCAGACGATCATGACGATACGCTTGTTCAATCGTTGCACTGGCGTTGCATGCACCATGGATTGTTGCGATTGTTCAGTCAAATTTCCGAATCCGATATCATCATGGAAAGTGCAATAATAATAGTTCAAACAAAAATTGTCCAGTTCACTTCCATTCTCGTCGCCATTGTAATAACTGAAGATCAATAAATGACACGATCACAGATCTGAATACAGTTCAAAGGCTGCTACTCAATGGCACGTTTTAATGTGTGTTTTTAATCGTACAACGTTACTGTCTCTTGTTGTTGTGTATGTATGTGTGTGACCTATTGACCTGCATTTGGCTGTCTATGGTAAGCCAAATGTGGATACTACAAGACACTTGATGAAACACTCCCCAGAATTAACATCCAGGCTCCCTCAAATAAGCCACTTCGGAGATGCAATCTGAGCATGAGCAGATAAAGGTCATCTGTACCAAATTCTAAAACCCACTGACACTAATATTCGATATGTGCTCATGAATGTCATGTAATCATTATTCAATTATGCACTAATGGTGCATTCCATGATATCCAGGTGGAAGTATTCTTTTTAAAGGGGGAAACAAAAGCTATTCATGAGGCACCTCTATCACTCCCAGAGTTATTTTTCTGAAGTGCACATAAAGGGACCCTCCATGTCTAAAATATCTGTGGATATTTGGGGTCATTTGTACCATGCGCTAACCCCGAACTGGCTTATTCAGGGGGTTGGATGCTATGTATGGAACATGTTAGTTATTTGTCATCTCGTAGAGTCTATAGACCTCTCTAGCCAGGTCTTAGATAAATGTTGCTTCCTCATGCTCTCAATCCGTCATCACGTTCACAGAATTCAGAACAACAACCCTGACTGAAAATGATGTCATGCTTTCTTACACTGCTATATTCCGAGTATCAAACACATATTATGTAACGTAAGATCTAGAACTTTGGTTTGCTAAAACTTTCACATTACCATTTGACAGCTGGCTTTTCAACTTAGCTTTATAGGACTAATGTCAAACCAGGATCTAAATGTTCACAAATTTTGTGATTTTGTATTAGACTTGGTTAAAGTTTCATGTTTGGGAGATGATTAAATTACAACTGACAAAACTCTGAATTCTTGCAGTGTTTGTTGGTGTGTAAATGGCTTTCATTTTATGAAATTTTGAAAGTTTCAGGTTTTACAGTAGTTGTTGCCACTTAAAGCATTTTACTACTACTTTATTCTTTCTCTCTCTCTCTTTATTGTATCCCCGAACTAGAGTTCGGGGATACTATGGATTTGGTATCGTCGCGCCGCATCCGCGTCCGCGTCCGCCGCAGAGATTTTCTTGTGAGCGCTCTACTGGCTGCAGTTTTTGTCGGATCACCTTCAAATTTCACATGGAGGTGTATTATGGCAAGATGAAGAAGCCTATTGTTTTTGGTGTGGGTGGAGTCATTGTTGCCATGGTAACCATATTTTTTAAAGAAATGGTAAAGACTTTCTTGTGAGCGCTGTACTGGCTGCAGTTTATGTCGGATCACCTTCAATTTCAAAACAACTAAAAAATGACAAAAGTACAAAAAGGTCATTTTTGTCGGCAGTGATACCCCAGGTCCCAAATTGCCACTTTATCCATTTCAGTCCCAACATTGATTCAGATGGGGGATGGGTGATGGGTTCGGGGGATACATGTACTCGGACTCGGCATACATCAATTCTTATTTGCTATATAATCAACCTTTCCCAATTGCTTTGAGACAGTTTCTTTCACAATTCAATCTCACGACCAGAACTCAACTTTATCTTTAAAGGGATACTCAACCGCAGATTGTGGACGTTTTTATGCCGCGAGAGGGCACCGTGATCGTTACCGTTGCCCCACGGGGAGCAAGCCTCGGACAGACTGGTCGCCGCGCAACATGCACGCTCCGCCTGAGCTCGAGCTCTCGTGCGAGATTCGGTCGGCTTCGTGCAGTCCGAAATATAATCCCAGCAGTCCAACGGACGCGTTCGACGCACAAACTTTGTGTACGAGTGAATGGGGCTTACACAATCCTGACTTTCCCCACGGCCGCCTAGTGGCGTATCCCTTTAACAAGTGCAATTCCACATTGGTTCCCTCAGGTACGAACCAGTTTCACGGGTTCCTCCATCTTTGATGGTCTTCCCTCTCTCTCTCTCATCATGAGTCACCACCAAACTATTTTGATGAAAACTTACGGGGGGGGGGGGCACCCTTGAACTCTGGCAAATAGTTTTGATGAACTATTTTCATCCTCTTGAAATAAAAGATTTAGAAACCAAGAGTGATATTGCTTACTGCTTGTGGTTACATCTATAACTTTAAAAAGGTATTCTTTGCGAATTTCTCCTATTTAAATGTCTTCAAATGTTTCAGAGAGACAGGGTGTTTATCATGAAATGTTCTTTTCCCTTTATAGGAGTTATATGTTTTATATATAATTGAAAATGGGATCTTTTAAGGAGATAACAGATTAAATTCACACAAAAGAAAATTATATTTGTTTTTTTCTTAAATAGACATTACAAAAGTGTTTTTTTTTTCTTCTTGTCTGGGTTGTCAATGATTCAATCAATTGGAAACTAGAAATGCATATTTCTTTTGGATTTCTTTAATCTCATCCTCGGGCAGCAATACGGAGAAGCAGCCAGTAGTTATTTGACTAGAACTTTTTTCATTTAATATAATTTTGAGAACTGTAAATCAAAGTGAGAGTTAGTGAGGGAAATATTAGTTCGGACACTTTTTTTCATTTAAAAAGCATTCCAACAATTGATTTTATGGGGAGAAAGACATGCCTAGATAGTCATTGTCATCAGTGTTCAAGGAAATTGGAGTCATCACTTACCAATTAAAAAATTGCAAACAACTTCTTCTGTGCATTTCCTTATCTTGTGATGTGATACATCCTCAAAAGGCATGGTGATGATCTACTGAAGAATAGATGTTTTAGTAACCCTAAATTAGCCCTATATTGAACCAATCTGTGAAAAAATATAAAAGAAGCTAATTTCAACTGATTTGGGTTGGTATGGGTATGGACAACTACCAAAATAAAGGAAGGAGTGATAGAGGTTGGAACTTTTTTTATTCAAGGTCAAAGGTCAATGACCTTTTTCAAAATCACTAAAATTGGTATTTCAAGAAAGGAATATGGTATCTGCATGATTCTGGTGTCAAAATGCTTAGAACTAGGAAATCAAATCTTGACCTCCAAAATTGAGGTCAAAGGTCAATGACCTTTTTCAAAATCACTAAATATGGTATGCAAATGATTACAAATTGTCGGCTGAGAACCAGAAGACCATAATTCTGTTTTACTTGTATAGAAGCTAAGAGTCACATTAAAGTAATCATAACCTGGTTGCACAATAAAACACAACCTGCTAGTATTGTATACAGTAGTTTTTTCACCATATTCCCAACGAGATCCATGTCAGTCGCCACAGCAAATAATCTCTTTCTTGTAAAAATTGTATTAAAAAAAAGATGAGTTGACAAAACCATGCTATCCATATGAATAGTGATCTACAATTATACTTATTGTATCCCCCAAACTAGTGTTCAGGGATACTATGGATTTGGCATCGTCGCGCCGCGTCCGCGTCCGCCGCCGCCGCCGCAGAGATTTTCTTGTGAGCCATGGTAACCATATTTTTTAAAGAAATGGTAAAGATTTTCTTGTGAGCGCTCTACCAGCTGCAGTTCTTGTCGGATCACCTTCAAATTTCGCATGGAGGTGCATTATGGTAAGATGAAGACGCCTATTGTTTTTGGTGTGGGCGGAGTCAAAATTGTTGCCATGGTTACCATATTTTTTAAAGAATGGTAAAGATTTTCTTGTGAGCGCTCAACCGGCTGCAGTTTTTGTCGGATCACATTCAAATTTCACATTCAAATTTCACATGGAGGTGCATTATGGTAAGATAAAGACGCCCATTGTTTTTGGTGTGGGCGGAGTCATGGTTGCCATGGTAACCATATTTTTTAAAGAAATGGTAAAGACTTTCTTGTGAGCGCTCTACCGGCTGCAGTTCTTGTCGGATCATCTTCATATTTCACATGGAGGTGCATCATGGTATAGATGAAGACGCCTATATTTTTTGGTGTGGGTGGAGTCATCGTTGCCATGGTAACCATGGTAACCATATTTTTTAAAGAAATAGTTAAGACCTTTAGTGGCATGATGTACACTTCCACACTTGGTAAGTACTGTCAAACCAACTAAAAAATGGCAAAAGTACAAAAAGGTCAAATTTGTCAGCAGTGATACCCGAGGTCCCAAATTGCCGCTTTATCCATTTCAGTCACAACATTGATTCAAATGGGGGATGGGTGACCGGTTCGGGGGATACATGTACTCGGACTGGACCCCCCTCCGAGTGCTCTAGTTTATTATCAGAAGAGAGACTTTCATCAACGGCATTAATAATTTGTATTATATACCGCGTATCAAGATTCCAGCTTTCTGATTGGTCAAAACTGCAGGCATGAAATTCACAACTGACTGCAGGGAAAAATAGTGAAAAATATTCACTGGGCATAGTTCTACTTGCGCATATAATACAAGGATGCAATGAACGTGTATGAAGTAAACAATGGATACGCACAGTGAGACACGCGCACGGATCTCAATGTGGTAAACTTCCTGCAAATAGATACATTTTGACAGTCATATTTACTGCAATAAATCATATATACCTACCTATTATGCCTGTAGTCTTGACTACGGGACCCCTTCGAGAATTTATCACACATGAGTCACAATATTGTGCGCACCCCCAGTAATCCTATTGTCCCCTTCGCCACTCACGCGCGTCAATACGCTACGGCCATCTTCCTCTTTCTTGCTCGCCCCCGACGAGATCAGGTCGTATAGTATCTTTTAGGTGCGCTTTTTCGCATAGTTAAAGCACTTTTAGGTATCTATATTCGTTTAGCTTATAGTACTTTGTGTTTTAGTAGTCACTCTTGCCGATTGCAAGGGATTTTTTTGATTCCCTTTCTTGGCACTTATTTTTCTCTTTCACGGTCAGCCCCACGTAGATATTTCTGTGTTTGCGGGTGTTTCCGTTTGTCACCGAGCCTTTGGGTTCGGTGTTTGTTCTTACGGTTTTTAGGCTGTGAAAATTTTTTTAGTGCGTATCTCCCAATTAAAGTTTTTACTGCATTCAGTTGAAGTATTTCTTATTTTGAAAAGTATACTTTATTGTCTGTTTTATTGCAGTGGTATGAATTCGGAAGAAGAAGCAGCTGGGTCAAGGAGACCTGCTTCTTCCGAAGAGTCGTCTAGCAAGACGACTCGGCCTTCCAGAACTCCCCCGAGTACTGCGGTACACGGGGAGGAGGGCTAAGGGTAAGTTGCCTAGTAGTGTTCCCTTGCAGAGTTTGCCAGTCTCGGAGCTTGCGGCTTCGGGACGGGTGGCGTTAACTGAATCGGGATTGTCAACTCCGAAGCCCGTGGTTTCGGGGTGGGTGGCGTCAGATTCTAGTGGTTTGGATGTCTCGAATCCAATCCCCCGGTCGCTGAGACCAGAGGGGGGGGGGGGGGCGGTTGTTTCCCGTACGGTAGCGTTCACTCGCTCTGATCCGTTAGGGGAGACGCGCCCCACTACTGCAGGGCAACCCACAGGCTTAGTCCATGTTGGTCTGGGTTCTCAAACCCTAGCCCCCGGCAAACGCCATATGGGGGAACGAGTACTTCCTGGGCTGTCTCAGGTGCCAGCTGATGGGAATGCTCGAGCTAACAATTATGGACGCTCTTCGGAGCAACAGGTGTTTTCACCTGAGTGCGTGACTACTAGTGCTCCCCTATTGCTGCTTTCGAGCGGTCCAATAGTGGGTTCACACGCCTTTAGTAGTCATCGGGCACATACCGAGTCATCTCGGTCTGCCCACGCACTGGGAGCTTTTAGCTCCCAACCCATGGCTATTGCATCTTCTTGCCTAGCCAATATGGGTGATTTGGGCGATTCTCTAGGCTTACGCCATGAGCGCTCCAATCCCTTTATGGGAAGTGAACGTCCCTCCGCGGAGGGATCGGTTCGTGTTTCCGAAGAGGCTTCGGGGATCCGAACGAATCCGATTAAGCGTTCTAAGAAAAGGGTTTCGGCTACGACTCTTGTCGAGCCAGCCAAGAAAAAGGCCAAGAAGAAGGCAAAAAGTGGCAAGGCTTTGCCGGCCTCTTGCCCGTCTGGCCTGGCTAACCCAGCTAGCTCCTCTCAAGCTGACATGTTCAGTATGATGCGGGCTTTTGCTCAGAATCAGGGTTGGTCCTTTGTACCGGCTTCTTCAACCCTGACTTCTGTCCCTATTCAGGGATCTCGCTTTGAGTCTAATCAGCCTTTTGTGATTGATTCCTCTTTGTCTGAGTCGGATTCGCATACATGTGCCTCCTATTCCCGCGGCCCTTGGGGCTCCGCCGGGCGAGGAGACTTTTGTTGAATCATGCGGGGCTCTGCCTGCGGAGGCCTTTGTTAGCGTTCCTTTGTCTCTTTCCACTCGGGTGGAACCAGATTTGGATGTGTCCTCTCAAGCTTCGGTTCCCGAATCGCTTGGGCAGGCGGAGTCTCAATCGCTCGCTCTCTGTGGGGTGGAAGCGATTGCTTTGTTGTCCAAATATCTCCCTGAACTTCAGTCAACCCGCGCGCAGGGTTTGACTTCGCGTTGGAAATTTAAGCAGCAGGTTTCCTCTGAGGGTATTGCTCTTGAGGAGGTTTTCAAGCTGGAGTATGACCGCATTGAGGCCGCGCTGTTGGTTAAGCGATCTAATGCGGTCAAGGGTAAGGCTTTCGCCTTTTGTTCTCCAGACCAAGACAGCTTTTTCAAGGCTAAGACTCTTTCTCCTGAGATTTTAGAGGTTGGTCGTCGCTTGCGGGCGACTAATCCGCTTACCTCCGCTGCGTTCAGGGCGGAGGATAAGATTTGGTTTAATATTGAAAACCAGGTTAGGTCAGGGATGTGTTTGGCGGCTTTTCAAGGGTTTCTCTCCGACCTTAGGTCCAGGGCGGAGGAGTTGAATGTTACCGATGGTGACAAGCTGATTATTGACGACTTGCTGCATACTCTTTTTTGTCTGCAGTGGTCGCAGCTTTCCACCGCAGCTGCTTCGGCTACGTTCCGTCGCAGGACCTCGGCTCTCTCGGCACTGGGTGTTAGAGAGTCGGGCATTGCTCAACTTCTCCGAGATGTTCCGTCTCGGGGTCCTTCGCTTTTTGGTGGTAAATTTGCTACGGTGTTTCAGAGAGAGATCGATGCGCGAAAGCAGATCTCGGATATGACTAAGCAGTTTCACACTAGCTCTAAGCCAACGCGGGCCCCTGTTCAGCGTAGACCTGCTGGTCCCGTTTCGGGTCAACGCAGTCGCGTGTCTAGGGTCCCGCCTCCTGAGCCGCAGCCAGCTCCTTCTCGTGGGAGAGGGAGTCGTGGCAGGGGCATTTCGAGAGGTTCTCGTGGTAAGGCGATGGCTTCGCAGAAGGCCAAGCCTGGGTTTTGATGTTTTTCCCCGAGCGCTTGTTCGACCGAATGTGGTAGGTGGCCGACTTCATGCGTTTCTCCCCGCTTGGGAGGCCATCTCCGGGGACGTGTTTGTTCTCTCCGTCGTGCGAGACGGATTCTTCATAGATCTTTGCGCCTCGCTCCCCGGAGGGGCTATAAGAATTCGGTCACCTCCCATGTCTGCCCTGTCTCGGTCTCATGCTTCAAAGGAGATCGAGTCTCTTTTGGAAAAGAGGGCTATAGAAAGGGTAAGAGACAGGCCGTCTCTTTCCCTTTCTCCAATTTTCGTTATTCCCAAGCGCTCGGGAAAACTTCGTTTGATACTGAACCTGAAAAGAATAAACAAATTCATTCCTCCGGTTCATTTTCGGATGGAGACTCTTGCCTCCATTCTTCCGTTGATCAAAAGGGAAGACTACGCGGTCTCGATAGATCTCAAGGACGCGTACTTTCACATTCCCATTCATCGCGCATCTCGCGATCTTCTGGGGTTCTCCTTCCTCTCGGAGACTTATCGTTTTCGTGCTCTTCCCTTCGGGCTGCGCCCGGCCCCTCGGGTTTTTACTCAAGTTGTAGCGGTGCTAGCGGCCTCTCTGAGGCGTCGCGGCCTGCGGTTGTTTTGTTACCTGGACGATTGGCTTCTCCTTGCGGAGTCGCGCGATCGTTTGTTGGACGAGACTCGTTTGCTCGTCTCTCTTACTCAAGACTTAGGTTTCCTAATAAATTGGGAAAAGTCAGAGTTAGTTCCCACTCGCAGCCCAGTTTTTCTGGGGGCGGTGTTAGACATAGGAATCAGTTGGCTCGGCCCAGTCGAGACAGGATTCTCACCATTGTCTCTGCGGCTCGCAAGCTCTTGCTGGCCAGAAGAGTCTCGGCCAGACAGTGGCTTCAGTTTCTAGGTTATCTAGCCAGTCTAGTCTATGTTTTAGAGGACTGCCGGCTCCTCATGAGACCCTTTCAGAGACATCTCCTCAGGTTCTTCAAGCCGGGAAAAGACTCTTTTGGTCTGGATTCCAGTACCAGTAAGGATCAAGTCTCTTCTCTCTTGTTGGACGAGCGAGGTGTTTCTCGCGCGAGGCAGGTCCTTCTCTGCCCCTCTTCCGTCGATATCGGTTTCGACGGATGCCTCTCGGTTGGGGTGGGGAGGACACTGCAACGGCAGCACGGTTGCGGGGGATTGGTCTCATCTTGGGACTCTTCCTCATATCAATGTCCTGGAGTTTATGGCAGTTCTGTTGACCTTGCTCCATTTCAGAAGTCGACTTCTCAGTCGTTCGGTTCTGATTCTCACGGACAATGTTACTGTGGCGGCATATATCAATCGGCAGGGAGGCACTCGTTCGGTTGCCCTGAATGCCCTAGCAGCTCAGCTGTGGAGGTGGTGTCGTCACATGGCAATCACACCCGTGGCCTCTTTCATCCCCGGTCGGGAAAACCTCATTGCGGATTTTCTGTCTCGGGGCAGGTATCTTCCATCGGAATGGACGCTCCATCCGGAGGTATTTTGCCGCATTCGCAGTTGCCTAGGTCCACTGGAAGTGGATCTATTTGCGTCGGTGCTAAATCACCAGCTGCCGAAGTATTGCTCCCGTGTTCGCGTTCAGGGAGCATGGGCTCTCGATGCTTTCTCCCTCAGCTGGGAGAACCTTCAGGGATTCGCCTTTCCTCCCTTCCAACTGATTCCGCGTGTCTTGCGGAAAATCAGGGAAGATCGGGCGCGGGTGCTCGTAATAGCTCCCTTTTGGCCCAGGAGGAATTGGTTTCCAGAACTTATGAGCCTCCTAAGGGCTCAACCGTTCGTTCTCCCGTTAAGAGCGGATCTGGTGTAACAGCCCCTATCGGGGATTCTTCACCACAGTCCGGAGTCTCTTCATTTGACTGCTTGGCCCCTGTCAGGGAATCTGCAAGACAGTTGGGTCTCTCTGATAGAGCCGCGGACTTTTTAATGTCCAGTCGTAGGGTTTCTACTAGGGAAATTTACAATTCCCGTCTCTCGGTCTTTTTCCTTTGGTGCAAAGAGAGAAATCAAACCCCTTCTAAGGCTCCTATTGGTTCAATTGCGGATTTCTTAATCTCGTTATTTGACAAAGGGAGATCTATCTCTACTATCCGAGGCTACCGTTCAGCGATCGGGGCCATTCATTCGGGTTTCTCAGATGGTTCGGGGATTTCCAATTCCCCGTTACTAAGTGGTTTGATTCGTTCGTTCTTTCTGAAACGACCTTCTTTTTCTAAGTTAGTGCCGTCTTGGAGTCTGCCTAAGGTCCTGGAGGCCTTGGCGAAACCTCCTTTCGAACCGTTAGGTGAAGCTTCGCTTCATCATCTTACGGTTAAGACGCTCTTTTTGGTAGCTATTGCCTCTGGGCAGAGGCGCAGTACTCTTCATGCTCTCTGTCTTACTCCTGGTCATGTTCGCTGGGAGAGAAAAGGCGTTAGATTGATTCCTAGGGCTTCTTTTGTTGCCAAGAATCAGACAGCTGCCTCTGGCCCTGTTGAGATTTTTCTTTGTCCGCTTTCTAACTTTTCTTCGGTGCATGAGGACAAAGTTTGGTGTCCTGTAAGGGCTCTCAAATGGTATATTGATAAGACTAAGTCTTATCGTAAGGATGATCAGTTGTTCCTGATCACTGGAGAGCCTTTTTCTCCTGCCTCTCTTGATTCCATCTCTAGATGGATCGTTGAAGCTATTAGGGCCGCTGGCACAGAGGCTCTTTTATCCGACAGTAAGCCTCGTGCTCATGATACTCGTAGTGTCAGCACTTCTTGGGCTCTGTTTCAAGGTGTGGCGCTTGTTGATATTTTGAAGGCTGCTTATTGGCGTTCGCCCAATTCCTTCATTTCTTGCTACCTTAGGGATGTTCCCGCAGGTGAAGCTTTGTTTGCGTCAGCCACCTTGAAGGCCGCTGTGTCTTCTTTGTAGTCTTTGGTGTAATCCTATTCCCTTCTGCTCGAAACTTGCCTCCCGGTCTTTGAGTTGGCGCTGGTCTGGCATAATAGGTAGGTATATATGATTTATTGCAGTAAATTTGTAAAATCAGCACTGATTTTCTTATTTACTATATAAATCTATATACCTACCTATGACCCTCCCTCCTTCCCCGCACCTTGCAAGCAACATGTTTCTTCTTGGGGTTGCTCGCAAAAGAGGAAGATGGCCGTAGCGTATTGACGCGCGTGAGTGGCGAAGGGGACAATAGGATTACGGGGGGTGCGCACAATATTGTGACTCATGTGTGATAAATTCTCGAAGGGGTCCCGTAGTCAAGACTACAGGCATAATAGGTAGGTATATAGATTTATATAGTAAATAAGAAAATCAGTGCTGATTTTACAAATTTGTGACCCTCCACCACAAAACGACCAATAAGTCGCAATGGGAGTTCTAGAGTAAACAGCTGAAAAAGGTTGTTTGGGGTGGAAACATTTATTTTAAGATTTTGGTATTTTCTGAAAGTATAGGTATTAATCTACCATTTGACAAAATTTTGGAGTAAAATACGATATTGAAATATGTTTTTACTCTCATTCATGACCACTTTTTCATGGACATTCAAACTTTGTGAGTCAGCTTGCTGGGATCGTACTTCACATCGCTTTTCTGGTATAACTCAAAAACTTTGCAGTGTCTGGTATTCAAAATCTACAGAAGGAAAGAAATATATCTATTCTAAAGGTATGGAAAGTTTCAACCCAATCCAATGAGTACTTCACAGTGTAGGCTTTGGAGTTTTGACTCGACCTTTTGTGCAACAAACAATAGGACACAGATTAGGCACTCTTAAATGGTCACTCTTCTTTAGAGCCAGTTTTCTCTATTGTTTTGGTCATTAGTCTGTCTGACACTCAGACATTCTCATTGCAGTTTATAAGGGTTTGCTTAGTCTATACAAGACAAGTTGTATATCATTTTAAAGCTTAGAATATAAGCTTTCAAACTGTGCTGAAATTATAAAAAAAAAATTTCCGACTTATTGGTCGTTTTGTGATGGAGGGTCACATTTTGTTAATATATCGCTTTTTGAGAAATCCACTTACCTGATGCGGTATGTAGAACAAATATTGAATGCTTATTTGTTGGGTCACAGTTAAAACAACAGCTCCTCAGTGATCTTGAGACTGCACTTTATGCCCCCCAACTTTGTCTCGTGGCACAGTACAGTTTTGAGATCACCTTCAACAATAGTTTTAACCGTGCCCCTCAAAGCATTCAATATTTGTATACTATGAATTTTGTTTGGTTTAATCAGGGAAATGTAGCTAAGTTACATTTCCCTGGATTAAAATCCTGTGAATCTGATTCCCCACTTCAAAGAGAATTAATCATTTTAATAATTTCTTGTGTAGTGGTCTGAAAAGTTCAAAAGCAGGCATCTCAAGTCTAGGCCACACAAAAACTATTTGTGGCCACAAATTGAAGCCTGATCATTATGATGAATAATGGTGATGCCAGCTATGAAAAGCTCTTTTTTTGACATGATCTTATTAATTAGTGTGTAGGAGTGCGCATTTCTTTTGACGACTCAAAACATGTCATTGAATAAGGGACACTAATAGCCATGCCACTCACAGTAATCCATTGTCCAAACTATTTTCTACTCAAAGAATGGAGGCGTAACTCTTCCGTTCCCTTCTATATGATAGTTTTAATTGTGGTGTAAAACTGTAGGCGTCATTGTGTAGGTTCTTCTTTCTCTTTTTGTTCTTTTTCTCCCTCTTTTTTTTCTTCATCTATTAGTCAAAAAAAGACATGTACATGTAGTTGAGAGTTCAGTTTGGTTTGATATGTCAGTTACTTATTGCTCTTTTATAGAGAGAGAGAGAGAGAGAGAGAGAGGAAAAATAGTAATGTGGAAGTTTGTTCTTGGATAGCTTATGAATAGAGAGAAAGAGAGAGAGAGAGGAAGAAAGAAAGAAAATGACTCCCTCTGATAGGGATTCATTGGGGGCATTTTATTTGGGGTTTACACTAGAGCTACATGTATGTTGTAGAAGGTACAGTTAGGGCTTTCTGTTCAAGGTAAACCATGGTATATAACTGATAAATGTCTTCAGAATCTTACTCTGTTGAAAGTTGGTCATTTTGAGTACAAATGATTTCCATCAAGATTAAGTGTCCTAGGTGCTCTTTTTGGACATCTAAAAGTATGTTATTATTACTCCTTATTGCTGCCATTGCTGTGGAGAAATATTCTTCAATTTTGAAGTTTTGATATTTTTTAAAAAAATTATGGATATTTTTGAATCCATGTTGCAGAAAACCAAGTTGAAGAAGACACATGCTGTGTTTTGTGAATAGCAGATTCATGGCAGAGGGGTAATATAGAATGGTTCCCAGGAACATGAAATGGGGCCAAATACATGTAGCAGGCAGCTTACATCGGAAGGAATTTCCCTAAAGAACTAAGGAGTTGATTCAGAAGTACCTTAGGTAAAGTAAGAATGGGGCAAATGAGAACTAGTGATTAATATGTTAAAGATAATATCATGAAAATGTATAGGAAATGTGACAAGGGCCAACAAATAATCACTTTCTTTCTTAACCAGTTGGCTTAATGGTCAAAATTGATGGAAGATGAACATATTTAGAATACACATGTATTTCAAAGTTTAAAGGGAATATCAACCAAAACTATGCAGTAAGATAAGTTTACCAAACCTGCATTTGGAAATATTACAATTACACCTTTGCCAGAGGAATGAACTGTACAGAATGTGAGATTACCCCATTTTGAAATTTAGTTAGTCTCAGTAAAGATTAGTCACCAGTAAAGATCATATGCAACCTTTTGAAAATATACAAAGATGTTACATGATAAATTGATAATGAAAACCTGTAGATCGCGTCAAAACTGCACAAATTCTGCATATTTTATGATCGTTAGTAGAGACATTGACAATACATTTTTAGGTTATTTTTTTTTTTGTTGCTGAGATTGTCAGGCTTAACCAAGTTTGGGTGTATGGATAGGACCCCCTGGTGTGCAGTCATCAAGGTAATTGTTTTGATCAAAGACTTCTAATCGATGTAAAGATGCCACTTCCTCTGGTTGGGTTGAACATCGTATTATTGGGTTGAAGCCAAGGATTAACATTGACTGTTATTGGCCCTGTATCATCATCTTACAGCGGATGATGTTGTTGTTTGTCAGTTCCATTTCGGTATCATTGCCAGGTTTTCTATAAGATATTTTTCCATCGTGTGCCGCCCTGCATCATCGTGTCGGACGTATTGTTTTATCGTCATCACCAACTGCGGATATGAATGTTCTGCTTTTATTGTTCATTAGATTGAGATGGTGAAGAATCGTGGAGTGGATAGACAAATTTATTTGGAATATAGTTGTGACCTTTGACCTACAGGTTTATCCTGTTCACTGTAATGATCAAGTTAGCATTGATGGAAGTTGAGGATGTTGTTGGATGCCTTCTGCTCTAGACTTAGCATCAATCGATTTAGGAACACAGGAGACCCGACAATTTCGATTATTACAGCACATTGTACCACTTGACTGTTTTCTAAAGCAGCTTCAGTGTTCTTCAGCCTTATAGTGTAACCTTTCCTCGAGCATTTTGCTTGAGCAGAAACCTTTCTATTGTTTCAGAATTAGTTTGTATCGAGGGAATTTTTGGTGTCAAGACTTGGTCAAGATGTTTGATCGTCTATATACCTTTATTGACTCCAACATTGGCTATTACAGCTTGTAAGTAACAGTGCCTTTCTCGTTTTTGTTTTAATGCATGGAAACCAAACTGGCCAAATGCTTTTCTTTTTGGAGGTGTAAAAAAGTGTATCCAAAATACATGTATGCATATTTAAGTCGCTTTTCAGTTTTACAAATAACATTAAATTGTCAGATCAAAAACAGATTCTTGTACTTTTTCACATGGTTGAACTCAGAAACAGAAACTAATAACGATTCCCTATTTGTTTAAAGTTCTTTTGAATTATATTTTTCCAGAGTACATGTATATATACATGTACATTGTACTTTAATATAATGATATAAAAGATTAGCATCCAGTGCAAGTGCCCCATCCATATTTGTGACTTTCAAAAATGATTTTATGTTCTTGAAGTATCACATGGTGCACATTGAAACGGGTCGATATTTTGGTTTGTATTTGTAGCTAAATATTGTTGAGAAATGTGGCAATTTTATAAATTGCATTGAATTAGCAAGTCAAAGCTATGCTTAAAGAGCAGATTGAGTTCTGGCAAAGGTGATAGTTAATTTGTCAGTTTGGAAGAGTATCAGAAAATAAAATATCACCAGAAAAGGACTGCTCTCCAACTGCACTTATATTCGAAATATGACTAAAAATATTTCAAATGTCTGGACCAAACCTCATGCCGCATGTGTGTTTAGTCCCATGTACACATCTCAGTGTGCTGTGCCTATGACTACTAGCATCACTGAGTCGATTTCTAAATCCTTTTGATGATCCTAAAACCTCATAGTATACTTCATGTACAGTACATGATAAACTTTTCCAAAGTGCTTGCAAACACTTTCTTTCTCAAATTGCATGACCAGAACTCTATCTTTAAGTATGGTATCTGTATCTTAGTGATGCATGTAGCTGTATACATCAAGGTAAATGGAACATCATGAAATGCCCTACAGCAAAATGACACACTGTGGGTGTGGCATTTAGAAGATGTTTTTTTTATCAAGGAGTTCTCATGCAGATGACTCTGGCATATAAAATAGTCCTTTAACACACCCCCACAAACTCAATAAATCTCACCTTTAGCCAATCACAAGGTCATATTTGGGAGTTGTGTTTGATTGTTAGCATATTTCTTTCTGGGGGGGGGGGGGAGGGATTGAGGCTTGATTTTGATCACTTTTTTTTTCCTCATGTGTGAGACCCCAGCCTTTCACCTTTTTAATCTGGTCTCTTCAGTATCTACCGTTTCAGTATGGACATAGCATTGACGTCATTATGGTTGGGTTTAGGATGCACTTTGAGTGGAGTAAGATTTGGGATTTGATCTCGGAGCCTCTCTTTCTGTGAAGCTCACAATATTACAGTGATCACTGGTTAGAATGAAAAAAAAGAAGAAAAAGAAATTGGGCGAGGATCAAAATCAAACATATAGTCCTTGACTTATAACAGATTATTACGGGTTATTAATGGCAAGCGAAGTTTCAATGACTTTTTACATTTTGATTGACCTAACATTTATCTACATACCTATACATCTACTGTACATGAACAAGGGCTGGTTTCAAAACCACATCTTTGCCAGTACAGCCTCAGTTATTTTTGCAAGCCTAAATATCTTGTATAACACCTACAATAGCCAAGAAAGTACCAGTCAAGCTAGTATAGTGGCCTCCTTGCACTAAGTAACCCAATTACTAATAGATTACGTCTTTTAAAAAAGAGCAGTGTACATTATTTGTAATAAAAGGCTTGATCGAGGTTGATTCTATTTGTTTGAAAGATGAAGAGGGTCAATAGGTATTTCCTTCCTATTTTGATTTTCAACTTGACTTTCCGTGGCCTACCTTTAAGCTGTTGTGTGTCTGTTTGACATGTGGATGACATCTTGTGCTGTTAGCTCAAAGGAACTCATGTACCCTAGCCAAATCACATACTGGTGACTAATCTTGAGCTGCTTTACCCCCAGTTCAGACAGGGAAAATGATAAGAATTACATTACTTTCATTGCATGTGGTGAAATAATACACAAAATGTCATAAACAAAACTTTGTATAGCATTCAATTGCACATTATTTAGTGAAATGGAAGTCTGGACATCGTTTTGTAGGAGGACATAATAAAGAATCAAAGTCGACAGGTTATGTTAACTTTTATAGTGAGAGAACTCTTCTATACACTTCCCTCCTGAGCGAGTGTCTTGTAAATACCTTATTTATTACTGTGTGTGTTACTTTCGCTGTCGCTGTATTTGTTTCTTTATCCAACATTTCTTCATACATTGTTCCTATTCATGTGAATGAGCCCATAGACTTCCAGCAGATCTTTTATGCTATTTCCCTGAGAGACCCACTGCTCTAGGCTGCTCTCTTTGTAAAACAAAACTTGAGGAAATCTAGGTTCTTTGAGAGAGTGCCCAATTGTCGTTAATCTTTTAAAATCATTAATGCCAAACATTTGATGGTTAGTGCAGGGTTCTTCAGAAATTTCGTAGATGAATCATTTATCTTATAGAATCTTAATGCCAAACATGCAAAGGCTGAGAGTTTTGTGTAAATCAGAAGAAGAAAGTTCATGAAATGAAAAGAAAGATATCGCCAAGTTTACCTGGTTGTTAAGATTTTACCTTAGTGAATCAATTAATACCCCATCCATAAATATTTCTTTTGGTGTAAGTGTCATGATCCTCATTGCCTTTATGCTGTATGTTGTCTTCAAGATCATTCCCAGAGTTTTCAATTTGTGATTTATTGAACAGTTTATTTGTTTAGTACTTCTATTATCCAGATGTGTGAGCATGATAACAAACATTATCATTTCTCGTTTGCCAAGATTACATTAAAAACAGATTTTGATGGATAGATTACCTATTCAAGACTCGAAGTCAAATCATGTTTAATAGGGCAATTTAGCGCTTTAACTGGCTCAGAAAAAAACTGAGCAATTAGCTGTGTATCATTTGAAAATATTGTAGTCCATCATTGTTATTGTTTTATAAAGTGCTAGCAGCCTACCCTCTTGATTTCCTGCCATTTTCTTGACTCGATGTGTACATAAAGATATTTTTAATCCGAATGCAAAATTGTCTTTCTTCCTGATACAAAATCCCATGTGAGATTTGAAATATGTAACAGATATATTTACATATATTCTAAAAACGAAAATGTGTTTCATATTTCTTTGAAAATTACAATTTTGCTAAATATAAATCTATTTTCTTGATACTATGACGTACGCGATGGGGCGGATTAATTCAAATTTATGCCAGATGACTTTCCCAAACGTCAATAGTGACAAACTATGCATTCACCTGCTTTGAGGTAATGGACTTCAAAAGTCAGAATGTGCTTTGTATAAATTATGTTCTGCTCTGCCAGGCAAGCCCAAGAAAACGATATCTAGCAAAACCAGAGAATTTAAAAAGAAATCTATAAATTTCAAATTTATAGAATATATGTATACACCTGTTATGTATTTTCCATGATATATGGGGATTTTTTATAATGAAGAGAAGCAAATTAGCTCAACGATTAAAAATATCTTCCTGACCGGAATGGTTTCCAATGATTCATGTACAACTCCATGTCATCAAGAAAATGGCAGCCCCCATGTAAAGTGTTAGCAGATGATACTGTGAGCTAGAATGTCTTGATGTAAAAGTTAACCCTTTTCTGATATTTTATTTCTAAAGTGATACAGGTCAATGATTAATATATATTACCTTTGAACATAAGTACATTTATATTCCAGTGTTAATTCTTTAATGTAAATTATGTATTGCATTTTCTTTTATCTTTTCTTTTATCTTTTCTTTTAGCTTTCTCTCTCTTTATTTGTCTAACTTGCGTTTCTGTTTGCTTTTTTCCATCCTACATGCACAACCTTCTATATCTGTCCTCGAGTGTATTGCATAATTTACACAGTCACATCATTGCTGGGTACCCCTGCTTTCTCCACCTTCAATTTCCTTAGTATCTTACCTTGTGGTTTTCCCCCTTTCTCTTTTCATTCAAATCCAAGATTAAAGAGATAAGAACAGATAGAAAGTAAGGAAGGCCAAACCATAATTCAGTCACGTCATGGTTCATTCTACCGGTCTATAGCTCTCTAGTTCACCCCAACCATGCAGTAAGCACGTCAAGAGACTGAGTCAGTCATACCCCTATACGGTCTGGTGATGCTCCCCCTATCAGCAGCTTATGAATCTTCACTCTGTCTGCCTCGTTCTGATTTACCTGTACTTTCCTGTACAAATAGAAGCGATGTGATTTATTGTCTGTTCCTGCCAACAATTGATATCAAAGTAAATTGGAGAAGCCCCTTGAGATCTAACGGCTATGCTCCCCTGGATTAAGCAGATGCATGGACCGTTGATTGAACATCAGGATGTAACTTTGATTTCCTGAATCCTGCATTGCTTTGTTTAGAATTTTCTCTTCAGTCAGAGAAGACTGAGGTCCTCAATTTGGCAGATAATCAGCACACCTGATATTTGAGTGAAGCAGATTGGTAATCTCTTAGGACACAGAGGAATTAGTTTTGTCAACTGAAACACTTACAATGTATCTCTGTAGCTTACATTTGTACCCATTCATCCTCATACAGTTGTTGGTAATGCAGGGTAAAGGCAGCTGAGCTGGTGCATCTACTAGTCAGAGTTCTATTATGAGCACTTGTTTGACTTGATTTTGATATCGATGGAAAAAATATGATTGCATTTTAATACTTATTCTTTTGCCATCATTTTCTTGCAATTGGACTAACCTGGATAACGGCTTAAAGTGACCTGGAGCAATTGCGTTATTTTGTTTATAGAATCTTTGAACCTACCGCAAAGTGCGATATTGAAAGATATACACAGGAATGGTTGAGTCTGTATTCCCTGGGATTGTTTTAGGGAATTGCTATCAGAAGAAATGGAATGATAATTCTGGAAATATCTTTGACTAAACTATCTAAAAGTTACAATTCCTAATCTTGTTACTGCTAGTTTAGCTCCTACATGTAGTGCTAGAGCTTTGTTGCAAGTACCTGAAACAATATCTCACACATCAAAGGACTTCAACCCTACAAGATATAAACTAGTGAGATGTGCGCGTGTGTTATATTGCTCTGGATTTGATCTCACGAGGATGATATCATTTTATTTCTTCATTTCCCATGAAACTAATAAAGACACCTGTGGGAATTCACTGAGGTTTCTGTGGGTGAATGGAATGGTTTGGAATGTACCTCTCGATGGATATGAATGACAACCAGACTGACAAGACAAGCTTATGAAAGTATTTGAAGTGTTAACAAGATGGGCATGAAAAAGGAGCGCCTGCACAAAAAGTGGCATTACTTTATTGATTGCTTCTTTCATTGTCTCACCTACAGCCGGCTTCCATCAACAGAGGGCAGCAATGAAGTCACCGTCAGTGGACGCAAGAAACTCCCCACCATCAAACCAGGTATCTTCAATCTAATTTACTTTCAATATGAAGGTTTAAACATCATTGGCCCAGTTAATCACAGAAAGTTATTCATGTTTCAATGATATCTTTTTCCTTTTTCCTCACCAAATTGGCATAAAATAAGAAAAAAATTAAGCAAGGGAGTGATTTATACACAGTATACATATATGTAACTTGTGAATATTCCCCCAGTACAAGTAATCAAGCATTTGGAATGCAATTATGGTAAATTTCATGCTTAAAAATGAATTTGCAGTATTTAGCTGGCTAAACCACAGCAGTTAAAGGGTAAGTCTACCCTGATATCAAGTTGGTTCAAGAAGAAGGAAAAAAATGAAGAAACAGATCAATGAATTTTTGAGCAAAATCTGATAAGAAGAAAGTTATGAATTTCAAAATTTTAATCAGTCATACACAAATTGGCAGCTCCGTGGCATATCCTGCGAGCTCCTCTCCCATTAGCCCTTTCCTAACAAAAAACATAACTTTCCACTTTACCAATAGAAAATATTTAATCATACATGCAACTACAATTGTAGATATAATCATTGCACATGAGTTTTTACATAAAACCTGTATGAAACAAATGTATGCCTTCATTCAGCAGCTAACAAAATGAAAATCTCTGAAGTTTTTTTTTTACAGACCAAGATACGTCACCGAGTTGACAATTTGTGTTTGATTGATTACAACTGCAAAAATTCTTAACTTTCTTATTCAGCTTTTTGCTCAAACTTCCACTGATTTGTTTCTCTAATTTCTTCTGCCTTTATTCAAATCAATTAATGTCATGGGTTGACCATCCCTATAAAATTGTCATCATATTTTCACAAATGTTTAGGTGAGCAGAAGTTTGATAGCTAAAATGTCAGATTTGCAGACATACAAATGCACAGTTGTAATCATGTTGAATGATGCATTATGTAATTATCCAAGTTTCGGAGAATGCGTGTGGAAATCAATGCCAGAACCTTGCAAAAAAGGGTTGATATTGCGATGGGAGATGAGAGAGGGGCATCCCTTTCCAGTAGCCTTATCAACAGGACATGGCCATGGTCAAACTGCCTAAATTTGGAGTTTAGGAGCATCAAAGCACTCTCCGATAAGAGAAGAATGATTGATAAGGGCACTCACAATTACAACAAAAATAGCTTCTGTACATGCATGAACAAAACATATACACGAGCAGGTTTAGTCCACATAGAATAGAAAAAGAGCGCTAGTGAAAAAAAGGAGGATCGAGGAAGTGGAGAGGATTAAAGTAAGAATGGGAGATGTTTATGTCTTGTAGAAGTAGTAGTCCTGCTACAGAACTAAAACTGTAGTAGAGAGCTCATTTGCTTGGGTTAACCTGTTCAATACCAAGCCTTGCCCTGGGGTCTACGGAGAATATGTGATACACCAAAATCAAATCTTATCAAACGGGTTAAAATCTGGTTAAGAAAATGAAGAGTGGGGGGAGGGTGGGTGGTAATGATGATTTTGTTATGATGCGATCCCGAGGTGATACCATCATTGTTGTTGTGACCGAGAGCAGGATATTGAGAATGTTTGTGCTCATGTTTGAAGAAGATGACAATCTGCATCAATGTTCATGTGTCATCTACAGAGAGGGGTCTGTGTGTTTACAGGTGGCTGAAAATGAAAGGCCCTAGAAGTATCTGGATGCACAGACGAAGAATAGCATGCATTCTACATTCTATAGCTTGATATTCAACAAGGATATCAAAAGAATATGTAGCTATTTGACAAGCAACATCATCATGGAGAAGGGAAGGGTGGAAGAGTTGGCAAAAAAGTTGGTTGAGTTGGACTAAATGTTTATAATAAATTGTGCTGTGTTTGAGCAACGTATATATAATATACATTATAATATATATTATATTATCTGGGTCCATTCATTAAAGTGATTTGGTAACTTTGTAGAGGCTTGATAAAATCTGAGCTGCCTGGCCTTACATGCTATCAGTGTATGTAATATGGTGTAAAATTGAAGCCCAGGAAAAAAAAGAAGCTCTTCAAAATCCTCGTACTTCGCAAAAGTAAAAAAATACGGAAGTGCCCAGAAATATCAGACTCCTTTTCCCCCATAGACTCAGTGTTAGACTAAAGCGTATGGCCATACGCTTTCATAAATGGGAGTATTCAGTCATAGATATCTTAATATTAGCATTATATATTTGAAACCTTTATATGCCTGGCTATTTATTTATCCTTCTGAACATTATTATACAAGACAGATATCAAACTTCAACAATTTATTAAATCAAGCCTCCACAAAGTTACCAAATCCCTTTTAATAAACATTTTATCATGCTGGTTACAGACTTGCACCCTGAAGAAAAACTCATTTACCATTATCATCTTCTTACCCTTCCCTAGTTGACATAGAAGTTCTGTTTTTCAATGTAAGAAAAATATATGAAGGAATATTTGGGGGTCATTTAGAAACCGAAAGGGCTATTTTAGTAGCGGGAGGTGGGGGGGGGGGGGGGGGGGGGGGCAAATCACTCACTGTGACTTTGTGCAGTGTCCTGGATATGCCCAAGGATAGCATGTACCTATCCAGGGTGCTCCAAGGGAGAGAGATGATAGGACAGAGATAAAGACAGGCATGGAGAGATAATTATGTTACTCTATTCCTTCAATGCCAATGATTCACTTCCCAGTAAGAAGTAAATAAGGTCAGTTCAGTCTCAGGAGCTATATGTACATGTTACATGGACAATAGTTTGATTTTGATCCCCCTCAACCCCCCCCCCCCCCCCCCCCCCCAAAAAAAAAAAAAAAAAAAAAATCAGCCCCCATTCTTTACCCCTTCCTTCTCCTATCCTTTTTCCTATCCTTTTTCCAATGGAGAAAGAAATTTAGACTTGCATAGGTCGTTCTGAGTGGCTAGATGCAAGTTATTCAGTGAATCTATATACCTCCAACATCCTTGCCCCTCCTCTCCCTATTTAATTGAATCATTCTTTTTCTTGTACTGTGATCTGAAATATTAACCAATAGTTTTTATATATGTCAATGTCATGCTGAGAATGTTTAACAGTTATTATTATTTGGTGACATCATGATCTTCTCTCCATGCATGCATTAGGTGGTCTTTCTGATGACTATGCAGAGATCGTTGATGATGATGACTATGCCATGCCAGCAGCCAAGGATTATGAGATATCTCGAGAGCTAGTCACTCTGGTGGAGACCATTGGTCAGGGCCAGTTTGGAGATGTCCATAAAGGCATCTATATAGATCAGGTAGGAGAGCAGGGGGGTGTTCATCAAGTGTCTTGTCAGTGATTTTTACTGACAAATTTGCTCTCAGCCAATAAGATGCAAGGATTTCAGTAGCTTATAACAGTTATTGCAACTTGTCGTTGATGACAAGTTTTATGAAACAAGGCCCAGTTCTTAAAACAAACCCAGTGTGAACTATAGACAGAAATAGACGAGGGTTATGTTGAGTTTTTGGTTATGATTAAAATCCTCTATGTTCGGGCAGCCCTGTTTTCAGACACTTTTTTAGTTTTCAGATTTCGGACACATTGGTTTTAATAGTCTAGGTAAGGAGGTCCTAGGAAGCATGATTTATCTGTGATCATTCCTAAAGGCTGGCTGTGGGACTAAATAATTACAATAATAGTACGGTTCTCACATAGTGCATGAATTTGAAAGTATTGTCAAGTGTGCTTAATAGCAGAAGGTGAAAAAGAGAGTGTACAATATTCGATTTTAAATTTTTTAGAAATTGATGTATGTTTTTGGTGAAATCTTGACTTCTCAAAATAAGCATAAGGTTGTTAGTGTGGAAACAAGAAGATTAAGGGAATTTCCCAAAGTGGCCAGATAAGAGGAAAACAGACCAACTGAAGTGGAAATCACATGATGCTAAGGAGGAAATAGATGGAAGAAACGTACCAGGTCCTCTTATGCTATATGTATAGTGTTGACAGATAGAAGGGGTTCAAATTCCTTCTTCATTTTTAGAAAGAGATGACTCTCAGAGGTTAATGTCATAGTCTGAGCTGATAAATAGTAAGCAAATAATTACCGTTGGTGAAGGTGATAGGACAAACTATCACTTCCGAGGTGATCTGGATGTGGCTATACATTTAGATCGCCGAGGAAGAGATAGTGCGTCTCATCGCCTGAAATCAAAAGGTGATTATTTGCTTTATATTCCACATCTGAAATATTTAACTGGTAGGAGAAATACAATTATTGTGTACTTCTTGAAAAAGACATTTAGGCCCAAATTCACAATAGAGTTAAGATTAAACCTTTCCATAACCCCTTCCTCGGTGCGCACATGTGTTTTATTTAAGCACGCGAATGGGCAATGCGCGCTTATTAAACTTATTTTAGTACACTTTCATTTTGCGCGTACCCAAAGTATTGATAACAAATTGTGACTCTGTCATGTACAGCAAAGTACTATTCCGTCAAGGTCACAAACTTTCCTTCTCAGGTCATTGATAGGGGAAAACTACGTTTTATCACATGATTACCTTTTGACCAATCTAACAGCAAGATTCTTAGTATGTGGAATATAAAATTTGATATCCCCTCCAAAGTTATAGCTTACAATGTATGTATATCTAGGCAAACATTTCTCTCATAACCACTGAAATATGGTCCCTCAAAAATATGACCTCCACAGCAGTTGTCTGGTGAGAGTCCTCAGATGAGGGGGTTTCCTCATATAATTGTATACAGAGTTAATAGCCTTAAGTTATAGTTCTCAACAAAACAACATGGTATTACATCCCTCTCCTGTTGTAGTTTAGTATAAAGAATTTCTCTGGAATCTACCATGTTAAAACAGGGAAAGGGGTTTTTTTTAATGAATAGGGAGTATAATTCTATGCTTTAAATATTCAACTACATGTATACTGCAAATGATACTGCACATAACCAGATCTCACGTTTCCTGAATCACAGTGTAGGATTTCATTTTAAGTGCAGGATCAGATTTGTGAGGGATAACAGTCATTAATCTGAACAGGAAGCACTAAATACACAAGATTAACCAAAGCCAAGATTACCAATGAATTGAAAGGGATTAGGTTATTGATGGTTTAATGTGGTGACCATTTATTAGTCCAATTGCCTGTGCTTTCATCTGGGTGCAAGATATATTATTTATACATGACTGCATGTAGGTATTTAGACTTTCTGTTATTAATGAACTTTCTTTTATACAAGATGTCGCCAAAATGCCTTCTTTCACTCACCGTAACTCCAGCGGTAGTAAAAATCATGTTTTTGTTACTATTACAAAAATTTACTTTTTTTGTAGATTGAGGGTGGTGAAAATTATGAGGATTATCTCAGAAAATAGATCTTTCTATTGGAAAAAACCCCAACAAATCAATTATACACCTTTGCAGTGCAATTTTGCTTCAGTGCCCCCTGAAAAAGGCTATTATTTCTATTAAAAGCAATCATATTTAATTAATTTTGTAAAAACATTTCAAACATAGAGAAACTTAAGTCTATTTAATATGCACTTTCAAAACAGAGAATATTATGATTAAACATTAGATAGATCTGGAAAACATCATGATCTACTTGAAAGTTGATTGACTTGATCCTAAATGAGAATAAGGATTTAATAGTGTAGGAGAATTGGGCTCACAACAGGACCTAGTGTTCTTCATAATATCAAACCCTTTAGCATATTACATGTACATCTCTGGAGTGATGAATAGCCACATGAAAAACAACTGGGAAAGTTTTATTATTGGGTTAATACAATTAGAAGTTGGAGCTCTTTCAGAGCATTAGGCTTCTTCTTTTTCCGGCCTCTCTGTTTTTCACCAAATAAAAACTGACCTACAGTTTCAGTTGATCTTGCCAAGTTTTGAACTCTGTTTCAATTTGTCAGATTGGGCAAACAGGACTGTGGGTGTGTTATCCAAGAAAGACCTTTAGGATGAATATTATACATCATACTGGGAAGGATGTCATTGCATGTATGCCAATTGTTTTTGTTCCTAAACATAGGATATCTTGATAGAGAGCAACCTTCATGTTTTATCACTTACTCCATCTCACCTGTTTAACACAAAACTTCCTGGAAAATATGTAATCAACATTTTACCCTATAGATGTACTTTAAAGCATTCATTTGGAAGGGTTTTAACCCTTTCATTGTCATAGGCAGTTTCAAGTGCCCAATTATTATACTGTATCTGAAATTTTTAGCAAAGAAAAATTTGGGTTTTTAATCGAAATTACAATGGATCCATGAATTTTGAAGTTAGATATTATATAAATAGTGCATGGTCTATCATGCACTATAGTGGATTATGTGCAGGACAAATACTAAATTATCCCGATTGCAGTTTTGTTTCACCGAGGCCGCAAGCTGAGGTGAAATAGACCTGCACTTGGGATAATGTAGTATTTGGAGTTCATATAGTCCAGTAATGGTGCATAAATAGAACATGCACTAATTGTTATAATGTAGTAAATAGACCCCTAGATCTATAACTGTTATTATGTATTAGGCCCGGGCCCTAGGTCTATGATAGTCTAGATCTACTGCTGATTTCCTAACTCTACAAAAGTTGCTTTCCTCACAAAATGAACTCCAAATGTTTGTATCTAAATGTAAAAAAAATACTATATTAATTTGAAGTTTGTCTGACCAAAGGTTATTTTGTAATAAATGTGCATATAAAAACTTGATGGCACTGTAACTTCCAAACATAGAAGTTTTTGAGGGAATTTGAGGTAGATCCCTGTCATTGCCTGAAATCTTCCCCCTATATCATTCTCATCTTGTTTGAATGGCAGGTTTAATCGACATGTAAACAGTAGCTTATCATTTAGAATTCTGAAGTTGATCTTTCTCCCACTAGTCAGTTTCCTCACATGTCATCTTTAATCCGTTGTGTTTTATCATTTCTATTTTGTCCCCACGACAGGAAGCAATTACTTTTGCAAACTGACAAAAGATTTCCACATCATGAAGCTTCTCTATCCTTTGTCCTTGGATCATCTAGACTTTCCCTTTTTTGTAGTCATCTTTGCTTCTCAACTTCATTTTTTTTTCCTTTTGTTGACATCTTTGCTTCAAGAACTTTGATTTTTATAACTACACTCTTTACTTCTTCAATTTGTTTATCATAATTCATTAAGAGTTGTATTTTGTTATCTCCCTTGATTAATTATTTATAAACTGATTCCTATCAAAAAGCTACCACATATACTATCGCTTTCTCAACTGTATGACTGTCTCCCTGTTAGAAGAGTATCTGCCTAGTCTTTGCTGTTCCATTTCTCTTTACTCCCCCTCTCTCTCTCTCTGTCTCTCTCTCTCCCTCTGTATTTCTATTTCTTTATTCCCTTTCTCACTTTCTCTCTCTTTATTTCTCCCTCTATCTCTATTTCTCCCTCTATCTCTATTTCTCCATGATCTATCTTTCTGTTCTGCCTATCCTGTGTCACTTTATTTCTCTCGGGCTCTCTCTCTCTAGCTGTCCCTCTATTTTCTCCTGTTTTTTTTCTTCTGTCTCTCTCTGTCTGACTCTCTGACTCTTTCTTGGTCTCTATCTCTCTCTCTCTCTCTCTCTCTATCTCTCTCTATCTCTCTATCTCTCTCTCTATCTCTCTCTCTCTCTATCTCTATCTCTTTCTCCCATGACCATATGCTTGTATTTTGTACTTGAACTAAATATACACCTGTCACAGACCATGCCTCTTCTTGCTCATCAGGATGAAGAGAGGAAATTGGTCAATTATACCAAATCATTCTTTTTTTTTAAATTTGTAAACAAATCTTTCGGCATATTACTCCCAGTGTTAAAGATCGTATGCTCGATCTGTAATGAAAAACACAAGTCAGAAAAAATTGGAACCAGCGGGATTCGAACCTGTCATCTACTGCTTGCCGGGCAGCGACTTAACCACCAGGCTATTCTGGTTCACGGCCCAGTCACGACGAACTAGAATCAAATACCCAAGATCCTCTTCTTTCTGACTCATTAATATTCAAACGGTCCGCCGTGGACAATGGTTAGTAAACGAAGAAGTTTGACTGGGGAGGAATTTTTAATTTGTACACAAGTCAGAAAGAAGAGGATCTTGGGTATTTGATTCTAGTTCGTCGTGACTGGGCCGTGAACCAGAATAGCCTGGTGGTTAAGTCGCTGCCCGGCAAGCAGTAGATGACAGGTTCGAATCCCGCTGGTTCCAATTTTTTCTGACTTGTGTTTTTCATTACAGATCGAGCATACGATCTTTAACACTGGGAGTAATATGCCGAAAGATTTGTTTACAATTTAAAAATTCCTCCCCAGTCAAGCTTCTTCGTTTACAAATCATTCTTGTAGTAAATGGTAAAGATTGCAAGTTAATACATGACTGCATGTATGTTAATGCTTTGTGCATGTTGGTAATAGGATACTTAATAACACTAATGAAACCTCTAATTGTTAGTTTTAATAGTTAGTTTTAATAGTTAGTTTTAATAGTTAGTTTCATATAAATAATCACAAGCACCAGTAAAATGCTGTAAATTAACACCGATATGTAGATCTACTCTCCATGTTTCAAGTTACATGTAACATTTGGCACGTGTTCAAATGATGAACAGAAATATTGCGATTTGTCAAACTACCACAAGTACCAAAAAGAGGTTTTTTTAAAGACAATTTAACCCATTGCTTCCAGGGACTGGGTGGTTCCTGTAATAAGCCAATGGGAATTCAGTGGTCATTGGGTTAACCATGGTGAACAGGTCTCTTGTTTTTGTGACTATGAGCCTATACTCTCATTTTTTGTATTGTTACCATGGAAACTTAATTTTGATGAAACATTGTAAGCAGTGTGAGTGTTTCTTGAGGGAACCTTGCTTGTGGTTCTGGTTAGGAAATAAAAGTGTGTTTTAAGCCAGATGTATGTCAGTATGAACCTCATACAAATAACCATCATCACATGTTATTTATACTCTGTGTAAGAAAGAGAATTCTATATTCAATAAAATTAAAAATTAAATTCATTAATGTGGCAGAGTAGCACACCACCTTTTTTTTTCTTTCTTTCATATTTTGAGGGGGGGGGGGGGGGTAATTTCAAGAAGTGGGACTTTTTGGAATACTACATTATGTTTTGAGCCCTTCCCCCTCCCTCATCATATCAAATTGTGGATGAGCTCAATTTTCTCCTGTTTGTTCTTTCACTCATTGAATAACATTACGTTATAAGTTGGAACTTTTAATGAATAAGTACAGATATCCTCTATATTTTTATTTCCATGTTAATTATTTACTGACAGGATGAGAAGGTGGAGGTAGCAGTCAAGACATGTAAGGTTGAGAGCACACAAGCCCTAGGAGAGAGGTTTCTTGAGGAAGCGTGTAAGTAAACTACCCATCTAATTGTAAAGTGTTTTCCTTTCCTCCCTGCTACATTTCTCCTTCCTTTATCTCATTGTGCAGTATCTTCTATCCCAGAGATACCAACCGTTCTAGTACGGTTTCGCCGTATATGTTCCGGTTTTAACGCGCATGTTACGGTAAACAACCAAAATGTTACAGGAAAACAAACAAAACTACATGTTGGCCCCTATACATTACACATTCTCTAACCAGCCTGCTCACTGATGAATTTCAGTACATGGGATGGGCACAGTCGCTGTTGTGCATCAGGGATGCTGTGGCGCTCGCCCATCATTCTTCCCATTTTGGTTGAATTAGTGCGTTGGGACTCGCGTAGAACTTGTAAAAACGTATCACAAACCCCCCGATTTCAATTCGCGCCGATTCCACTTTTTCAACGGTGGAATTAGCTATTGAGGTGGATTTTTTTAGGTGACTTTGGTACATTTGGTGAGTGACAATTTCTGTGTGTAATGATGTGTTTTGTGTGCGCTTTAGCAACAGGTATAGAATTTACTGGGGTGCAGTCAAATCATGGTGGCGGTCGATGGATCAGCACTTTATACTCTAGATCTATGTGTGTAGAAATAATGCTTCATCGGCTTGTATTCCGGAGAGACCCTGAAAAATCCTGAAAATTCTGAAAAATATGGTAAAAGTTACTGACAACCATCCTTTGGGGTTGGCATCTCTGCTATCCGTCTGCCATGTGCCTTTATCCACCAAAGTAAAACCATTATAAATTTGTAAGTTATCAAAATGCCTCAGACTTTGTTTGCAAATTCTCCTCAACATCCCCTCCCCCCCCCCCCCCGACTAAACGGTACCTTGATTGTACCTCTAAAGTCTTCAAGGGGTTTTAGAGGTCAATGAATTGCAGAAATGGCAGAATCTGTAGGCTTGAACTTTTTATGTTTTAAACGTTTCCTACCATTCATGTCCCATTTTCGTCTTTTTATAGACATATTTGTCCACCTCCTTTCCAGAACATTTTTAAAGAGTTTGTATGTTGAGTCACTACCGTTGAAAGCACAGTTGTTGTCAGTTGTTGAGCATCAATAGATAGGCATAGGATATCTTGAGGGTCGCCAAGGGTAGCCCAACCAATATGTAAGTATGATAATAAACTTACATTATGCCGTCTATTTTACTAATGATTATTTTACTTTTGTTTTCTTCTTTGCTTCTCTGTAGATATCATGAAGCAATTTGATCATCCTCATATCATCAAGTTAATAGGAGTATGCACTGATCCACCTATATGGATTGTCATGGAGTTAGCCCCATTTGGAGAAGTAAGTTTAGTCCAGATTGTCAAAGACCTGTTTGTTTACATAATTCATGCAGGATATATACATTAGAGTAATAGACACCACTAACATTCTTCAGTAAGAAGATTAAAGGAAGATATTTACATATTAAAGTTTTGTCAATACAAGGATTTACTACAATAAATCAATGTACCTACCTATTTGCTAGTCTTCCGACTACGCAAGCCATTCGAGTAATTAAAGTCACGACAGTGCATATACCCCCCTAGGATCACGCCTTCCTCTGTGCACGTACGCATGACGCGCGCACACAATCCTCCTCTTTCCTCTTTCCTTCTCGCAGCCTAAAGAGTTGCAGCTAAGTCACTATCTTGCGCAAAAATTCAGAGTTTGCTACTCTTTTAGCGCGGTTTTGGGTGACTTTTGCCAATTTTTCCGTCCTAGACTTGTTTATTATCTGTTTAGTGTCGGTTTATGTCTGTCACGTATTTATTTTGGTGATATTTGAGCTTATATTCATACCTCACTTTTCACCTCTTTCGTATAGTAGCCCAGGGCATTCGCTTTGGCGTTTTGCCGGGCGCTCAGCCCTGTAACGTTTCGTTGGTGTTTCGTGTGTGTGGCTGTTGTGTGCATATACCCTTACGAGAGTGTTCTTTTGTTCGTAGTGCGTGAATGGAATTTTCCACACATTGCGCGGGAAAATTCCATTCCGTTTCACTCTCGCTTTGTACGCCCTTTTCTTTATAATTGTTTATTGTTGACTCTTTTATATCTCCTTACAGGTGATAATGAGTTCTTCGGAGGAAGAGCAATCGAGGTCTTGGTTACCTCCAGGCTCTTCCAATTCTTCTTCCCTCCCGTCCACTACTCTCACTTATAAGGGCGTCAGCCCAGTGAGTGTGTTGGAGACCTCTGTGTTTCGCTCGCCTACCAGCGAGTCAAACACGATGGTTAGGGGAGGTAAGGGCGTCAGTCTGTCTGCTCGCTCTGGTATTTTTGTACCGGGAGCGTCGAGCAAGACAGGCTGTATAGGTAAGTTAGGTGTTCATAAGTCTTCGGACCGAACACCCGTCATTAGCAATTCTAGCTCCCTCCAACTCACGACCACCGCGTCTGCAGTTGGGGGGGCGGTAGCTAGTATTACCGGGTCCTCTCGACCCCCGACCACCGTCGGGAGCCTGGAGGGGGCATTAACTGGTAAGACCGCTAAGCGGTCAGCTAATGATGTTACTGGGTCTTGCCGACCCCCGACCACCGTCGGGGTGCCTAGCGAGATTTCACCCAGTGTTACTGGCTTCCTCCGACATCCGACCACCGTCGGTGTGTCTGGGGGAATTACAGCCGGTAACGTAAATCCGCATCCCGCTAAGAAGACCTCCTCCTCGAGCAGGTTCTCGCAGCGGAAGACTGCTGGTTCCCGCCAGCCACTGACCAACGTCAGTGCTCCGGGTGCTATTTCCAGCAGTGCTGCAATGCAGCAGCCCGTCCACTCCCCGGCAGTCAATGCGAATCGGGGCTCTGGTCGGGGAAGCACAGTCCCTAGAGTTGCGGCCGAATTACTTCTCCCCACTGGGGAGCCCGGCCCGGACAATTTCGGTAGTGAGGCTTTTATACTGCAGCCTAACACTTCCCGTGCTTCTAAACGGCCTTCTATTACGGTGGCTCACACCCCCGCTAAGAAGCCTAAAGCCAAGAAGGGTAAATCCAAGGATAAACCCAAGTCGGGTAAGAAGGCTCAGCCCTCTCTTCCCCCCGACTCTCAATCTGAGCTGCTCAGATTAATGAGACTCTTTGCTGAGCAGCATGGTTGGGATACTAATCCCCCGACGCTGCCGGCTACTGAGACGGGTTCTCCCCAGTCAGTTGTCACTGTGATGGAGGATGTTCCCGAGTCGGACCCCGGTGTTTTCCCGGTCTCCGATATTCATGAGAACCTGGGACAATTTTGTCCGAATGCGGTTTCTCGACCTACTCCTCCCGTGCCTGCGGCTCTCGGAGCCCCGCCGGGGGAGGAGTCTGTCATTGGTCCGTGGGCATATCCACCCCCATGGGAATTTCCCCACCGGACTACTTCTCCCGAAATTGATTCTGTCTCGCAGGTTTCTACCCCGTCTGTTTCAGAATCTCAGGCCGGCTACGACCCCCAGCCTTGTCAGGCTATGGCGGCAGATGCCAAGGCCCTGTTAGAGAAGTATATGCCAGAAATTTTCCCCCAAGTCCAGTCGGACAGTGATCAGCCATCGCTGTTATTCAGACAGCATGGCCCGTCTCCTGGTATTCCTCTTACAGAGGACTTCAAACAGGAGTATGGGGATAGGGAGGCACTCGCCGATGCGGGTCGGGCTACCCGACGCCCCTTTGGTAGTGCCTTCTCTTTCTATCGGGATGATACCCAGGGCTTCTTTTCAGCCAAGGGTTTATCCCAGGAAATTATGGGTATGGGACAACGTTTGAATATCAATTTCAAGTCTCAGTCCTATAGATCCGCCGAGAAGCCCCTAGTGAACTTTGAAACCAAAGTCAGGTCGGGCTTAAGGCTTTCGGCGTACCTGGGTTCACTGTTACGCCTTCGGGCCAGATCAGTTGAACTGAATGTGACCGAGGGGGACTCCAATTTGTTGGATGAACTCCTGCTTTTGTTAGCTGGACTTCAGTGGTCTCAGCTCTCATCAGCGGCGATTGACATTACGCATCAACGCCGCAAGCTGGCGCTCTCCACACTGGGAGTGCTAGAGAAAGACATCCCGCCTCTCTTGCGGGGTATCCCTTCCTCTCATCCCAAACTCTTTGGGGGCCAGTTTAACGAGGTCTTCCTCAAAGAGATAGAGGGTCGCAAACAGGCAAAAGAGATGGCCAGACAATTCTTGCCCACTCAGCCTGCTCGGTCCTTTCCGAAGTCTAAGTCGGTCTCGACAGGCGCTAACCGCTCAAATCGTCGAGTGACTGTGACTATCCCTCGGGTTGAGACCCCTACCCTGAGCAACCGTGGTAGAGGCTCGGCGAGAGGAAGAGGGGGGCGTAAGACCGCCGCCAAGGGCACGGTCAGGCCCAAGTCGGCCTTTTGATACCTTACCCCGAGTGCTTGTGGACAGTGTAGGCGGGCGGCTCCAGAGATTCCTCCCAGTTTGGGAGGCAATCTCCGGCGACGCCTTCGTACTATCCGTCGTGCGCGACGGCTTTTACATAGATCTGATAAAGCCGATTCCAAACGGCGCCATCAGAATCCGCCCGCCTCCAATGTCAGCCCTTTTCCAGCAGCACATCTCCTCAGAGATCACCACGCTGCTGGGAAAGGGCGCTGTAGAAAGGGCGAGAGATCATCCTCATCTCTGTCTCTCCCCAATTTTTGTCATTCCCAAGCGCTCGGGAAGTTTACGTATGATTCTAAACATGAAAAGAATCAACAGGTTTATACCTCCAGTGCATTTTCGCATGGAGACCTTGGCATCTATTCTGCCCTTGATCAAGCGGGACGACCTTGCGATCTCCCTCGATCTCAAAGACGCGTACTTTCACATTCCCATTCACTCTCTGTCGAGAAATTTGCTGGGATTCGCGTTCCAGGGCGAAACGTTTCGATTTCGTGCCCTGCCCTTTGGGCTGAGGCCGGCCCTCGAGTCTTTACTCGAATAGTGTCGGCCCTGGCCGCGTTTCTACGGAATCGCGGCCTCCGATTATTCGTCTATCTAGACGATTGGCTCCTAGTTGCAAACTCAGAGTCCCTCCTGTTGGATCAGTTATGCCTTTTACTGCGACTAACGCAAGACTTAGGCTTTCTGATAAACTGGGAAAAATCGGAATTATCTCCCACACGTACCCCGGTGTACTTGGGTGCGGAGATAGATATCCCGAATCAGCTTGCCCGCCCCAGTCGGGACAGAATTCGGACTATCACCATGACCGCACGGTCGTTGCGAGTAGCCCGCAGGGTCAGAGCCAGACAATGGCTTCAATTCCTGGGCTATCTGGCCAGTCTAGTCGACGTCTTACCAGACTGCAGGCTGTTGATGAGGCCCTTTCAGAGGCACCTCCTCAAGTTTTACAGACCGGGCAAAGATTCTCTTTTGGGGTGGATTCCACTCCCAAGAGATATCAAGCTCCTTCTCGCCCCCTGGTCGAACAGTTCGTTTCTTGCCCAAGGCAAGCCTCTCTGTACACTTCTTCCGTCAGTTTCTCTGACGACAGACGCCTCCCTTCTCGGTTGGGGCGGTCATTGCCGGGGCGAGATGATTTCAGGGGACTGGTCTCACTTGAGAGTTATGCCCCATATCAATGTTTTGGAAATGATGGCGGTCAGCCTGTCTCTTCATCATTTCAGGCCCGGTCTTGTTGGTCGCACTGTACTCGTTCTTACGGACAATGTCACAGTAGCTGCCTATATCAATCGCCAAGGCGGCACTCGGTCTTCCTCTCTGAACACCTTAGCTGCCCAGTTGTGGAGGTGGTGCCGGTCTATGAACATTATTCCGGTAGCCTCCTACATTCCCGGTCAGGAAAATCTGATCGCGGATTTTCTGTCGCGGGGCAAATGCCTCCCGTCAGAGTGGACTCTTCATCCGGAGGTGTTTGCTCTTCTCCAAGAGGTGTGGGGTCCTCTGGAGATCGATCTGTTCGCCTCCACCCTCAATCACCGACTCCCGAGGTATTGCTCGCGGGTTCGGGATCAGGAGGCGTGGGCGATGGATGCCTTTTCCCTCCATTGGGGAGCTATCCGGGGGTACGCTTTTCCCCCCATTCCTCTGATCCCTCAGGTCTTGAGGAAGGTCAAGGAGGACAGGGCTTGGCTCTTGCTGATAGCTCCACATTGGTTTCCAGACCTGCTGAGTCTCCTGGCCGGCCAGCCGTTTCCCCTTCCTCTCAGGGATGATTTGATAATTCAACCCCTCTCGGGGATTGTTCATCAACGCCCAGCGGTCCTCCACTTGACTGCCTGGCCATTGTTGGGGAAGACGCCAGAAACTCGGGGCTCTCCGATAGGGCCTCCCAGTTTGTAATGAGAAGCCGTAGAGACTCCACTAGAGATCTCTACAACTCTCGTCTAGGGGCCTTCTTTTCTTGGTGCGAGAATCAGGGTGTCTCGCCACGTGAAGCCCCTATCGGTGTTATTGCCGATTTTTTGATCTCCCTTTTCGATAAGGGTAGATCGATTTCAACCATACGTGGCTATCGTTCGGCTATTGCCGCCGTCCACGTTGGTTTTGCTGATGGTTCGGGAGTCTCCAACTCCCCTCTTTTGGCTAGGTTGACTCGCTCCTTCTTCTTGCAGCGTCCATCAACTCGTAGCCTGACTCCTTCTTGGAGTCTACCCAAGGTCCTTGACGTGCTTGCGAAGCCACCTTTTGAACCTTTGGGTAAAGCGTCCTTTCACCATTTAACGGTCAAGACGCTATTTTTAGTCGCTATTGCTTCGGCACAGAGGAGGAGTACTCTTCATGCTCTGTGTATAACACCGGGTCACATCCGTTGGGAAAACCATGGTGTGCGACTTATACCCAAGCCCTCCTTTATTGCCAAAAATCAGACTGCTTCCTCTGGACCAGTTGAGATTTTTCTTAGACCGCTGTCGGACCATTCCTCAGTGCAGGAGGATAAGGTCTGGTGTCCGGTGAGGGCCTTGAAATGGTATTTAGATAGGACTAAGACTCTTCGTAAGAGTGATCAGCTTTTTGTCATCACTCGAGAGCCCTTTTCCGCCGCTTCCAGAGAATCCATTTCTAGATGGATAGTCGAAGCGATCCAGGCAGCTGGGCCGGAGGCCCTATTGACTGATGGGAAGCCCCGTGCTCACGATACCAGGGGCATCAGTGCCTCTTGGGCTCTTTTCCAAGGGGTGCCCCTAGTGGACATTATGAGGGCAGCCTACTGGCGTTCCTCCACGTCCTTCACATCTTTTTATTTAAAAGATGTTCTGTCTGAAGAGTCTTTTTCTAACAAGACGTTGCAAGCTGCAACGTCATCCTTGGGTTCCTGTTGACCTTCCTCTTGGGACATGCCCCCCATTTGAATCTGTGCTGGTCTAGCAAATAGGTAGGTACATTGATTTATTGTAGTAAATCAGTAAAATCAGAATTGATTTTATTATTTGCTAGATAAATCTATGTACCTACCTATGTCCCACCCTCCTACCCCACTCCTTGCCTAGCAACATGTCAAAGTTTGTCTGAGGCTGCTCGTAAAGAGGAGGATTGTGTGCGCGCGTCATGCGTACGTGCACAGAGGAAGGCGTGATCCTAGGGGGGTATATGCACTGTCGTGACTTTAATTACTCGAATGGCTTGCGTAGTCGGAAGACTAGCAAATAGGTAGGTACATAGATTTATCTAGCAAATAATAAAATCAATTCTGATTTTACTGTTTCATTATTTTTTCGCCTAGTTGTATTCCCCCCCCCCCCCCGAAAAAAAAAAGTACTACAGTTAACATTGCATAAGTTGAATCTGTTGGGACCACAAAAAAATAGTTCGACTTATTCAAAATTCGACTTTGGAAATATAAATAGCACATATTTTGCATAGTTTAGTAAAAAAAAAAAATTGATTCGACTAATAGGTAAAGTTTGACTTATGCTACTTTGAGTTATGCAAGGTTAACTGGTACAGTAGTTCTTCAGATATGAACATGAAGACATTAACAAATATATACTTTTTCTTGGCTCTAAAATTGCAGTGTGCTATCAAGGATGTGCCTTTTCTTGTTGATTTGGATGATTTGAATCCAATTTAATTTTTTAAAATGATTTGATGGCATATTTTGAAATCATTATCGTCATCATTCTTATACCTTGTCCTTCATTTGCAGATGAGGATGTTTTTACAGACACACAAAGATGAGTTAACATTAGCTTCACTAATTCTGTATGCATATCAGCTTAGTATGGCTCTGTCATATCTAGAGAGTAAGAAGTTTGTCCACAGGTGAGCTAATTGCATAGAATCAACAGTTCGGTATAATGAGTGATCTACCCATTGAACCCATGTGTCATTCAGTATTTGCAAGCATTAACAAGACAAACAAAATAAACCATTTGTCAAATTTATCATGATCATATGTACATGAATCAAGATACCATATGTCTAAAGATATGCTGAGTTTATAAGCTAGATGATTATGTGTAGAATTAATTACAAAATTACGCTTCTTTTTAGTACATTTAAGATATGAGCATCATCATAATTACTTCACTTGTAGTAAGAAGCTTTTATTCAAAGTTCTGTTTTCAAATTATATGAAAATGCATTCCTTGTTCGAGATGATTGGTCCCATCCACTTAATTAAGATTTACAAAATGTGCTTGGACTTTCTATTCTGGAATTTTATCTTCTTTTCAGAGAATATCTTTGTTTGGAGAAAATTCATTTTATTGATACGCTGAAAATTAAAATTTTAGAAAATGTGCTCCGACTTTCTATTCTTGAATTGATAATTTTCTTTGCAGAGATATTGCAGCAAGGAATTTATTGGTTGTAGCTAAGGATAATGTAAAGCTGGGTGATTTTGGTCTGTCTAGACTACTACATGATCACTCCTACTACAAAGGTAATTTACTCTTTTATCTTTTACAAGTTTCAATGAACAACAACATTTATTTCACAACTAAAAACATTACCAATTAAGATTCAATAGGTTCAGCATGTTTTATGTTGCTTACATGTATCTTAAGTATCAGAATAATACAAGATTAGTTTAAAGATAAAGTAGAATTCTGGTCATGCAGATACATTATGGAAGAAACTGTCTCAAAGGAAATGGGAAAGGTTGAACATGTCTACATATTGTTTGATACTGTGTTGTTTTGGAATCATCAAAATATAAGAAACTGACCCAATCTAGCTGAAAAGCACATGTACTGCAAACAGAAATGGGTATATGGGACTACACACACTAGTGGCATGAATGTTGGACCCAAACATTTCAGCTATTTCTAGTGATATTTCAAATATTAGAGCATTTGAAGAGCAATCCTTTTCAGGGGACATATCTGCTATGATGTTCTTCCAAACTGACAGAAAAGGAATGAGATAGATTCCATTTAAGAACAAGTGAGGAAGGGGGTTGTACATGAGTGTATCACCAGTGCACTCATTAAAGGGTGACTAAATAGAAAATTAATTGCCCATTTTTTGTAGGAATGAATCATCACGAACAAAAAAATCTTTCACACACTTTTTTATGCATTCAGTCGTATTTCATAATTATTTGAAAAGTAGATTTTTGCTGATTTACACAGTCATAAGCCCCGCCCCTACAAAAAAACATCGAAGCGACATCGTGATCATTTGATCTGTGACGTACGAGAAGTAAAGGAAAATATTCCACCCACCTATATACTGTGCACGCCCGCAGGCCTGGCAGGCCCAGCCCGGTACGGTGCCGAGCGCGAGCACGATATTCACCACATCGACCATTTGCATTGCATATTTTCGTGTTTAATTCCTCACAATAACGTTGATTTGGGGACACAGTTTCATCAATAGTGCCACATCGGTGTATAGTTGTGGGCTGTAGCAAGACCCCTAAAGATGATGTAAGCCTACATCATTTTCTTAAAGATGAAAATCTACGGAAATTGTGGTGCGCAAAGGTACAGCTCATGCGGGCAGAGTGGCAAGGGCCAGCCAAATGAGTGGAGTACAATTTGCTGTGATCACTTTGCCGAAGATGATTTTGAAGATCCGAATTTGGCATGAAGAAAAGGAAATTCAAGCTAAAACATTCAGCTATTCCAACGATCAGACTTGGAGTCAAGTCTTTCAATCTTTTTTCAACGACATCGTCTCCAGCAGCTGCAACAGCTTCACCTGTAACTCCACAAGTTTTAAGGAACGGTCCCAAAAAATCTACTTTTCCCCCTCTTTGCCAAAACGAGACATAATTTGGACAATCAGTTTGCCAGATTCGTGATTGGAAGGCAAAAATATATGGAAACAGCACCCTTTTTCTTTCTAATTTAGTCAACTTTTAAGCACTGGTAATATGAAATGTGAAGAGCTGTTTTATTTAGACTGTTATTATTATAATGATAACTAGGTACAATCCTTTATAAGAAAAAGCAAACGAATATAACCACTTTGGTGTAGAGGCTCTTGATATTAGAATGTGAGAGGAATGAGATATTTTCACAAATTTGAATACAAAGAAGCATTCTAAGAGCTCTCTTGCTCTATTGCATAAACCTGACTTTGGATATCTTTGTAGAGTTTGCTTGATTGACATATTATTAATGTTAGTTTATTTCATCTGTTAGCTTCTTAAGATAATCTGCTTCATCAAATGGATGGCTTGACATATTATTATCATATTAATTTCATCTTTTAGCTTCTTGAGGTAAACTGCCTATCAAATGGATGGCTTGACATGTTGTAACAAAATTGGGTTTGATTTCGTAGAAAAACTAAAGTTTTAGTCACTGTAGAAATTATGATGTTGGTCGAGTACCGCATGGAAATAACATTTATCGAGATGTGAGATCGATGTTTTATTTATGAGACGTTAGAAAAAGAGCATGTTTTAGTTACATTTTAGCCTATAACTTTTGTTGTTATACTTGCTTTATATGATGGCTTTGCACAGTCTTCGCAAATATTAATATGGAAGATATCGAGGAAGCTGTTCAATCGCTACGCCAACGATTGATTCCTGGCTCATCTTTTATTTCATCTTAAGGCAAATTGCCTATCAAATTGATGGCTTGACATATTATTGATATCATACCTTTTTCATCTTTTAGCTTCTAAAGGTAAACTGCCTATCAAATGGATGGCTCCAGAATCCATAAACTTCCGAAGGTTCACATCAGCAAGTGATGTCTGGATGTTTGGTAAGTTACTCTGCTTTATTCATCAAAATATACATGGTTTGAGACAAGTAAGAGTAAATGAACTGTAAGCAACACAAGTTGCTTTTTTTTTTAAATTTTATAATATGGATTAGTTCATAGAATATTGATCAATTGTTTAGAAACTAAAATATTTTGAAATATAGCAGTGCTTTTACTGCAGCCCTCTGGTTTTATTTTTTTTTTCCTGTTTTTTTTAATAGCAAACTTAGTGTACAGAATTTTGTGTAAGTTATACTAACCAATCTGTACAAGAGTAAACTATAGGGAAGAAGGAAGAAGGAGATTATAGCACCAGTATTTTTGTTGAAATGATGGACTACTCTTTGTTTAAGTGCCTGAAATAAAAATGTTGCTAGGTTTACTGTCTCGCATTTTTTCTAGAGATGGCGCTATTTAAGTTAAGAAAAAGGAAACTGAATCTTAACTAATCCAAGAAAACTCAGGGACTACAAACACACAATGTTGCCAAGGAAACTGTACTCAACTTCACCTAGAGGTGGAGCTGTTCATTAAAACCAAAACCAAATGCAGAGTGGTACAAACATGGTTGATTTGGGAACAATATACTGTAATACTGAATATTGGTTCTTCATCAATTACTCCAGTGGATAAAGTTCGGAATCTAGGAGTTATTTTTGACTCAAATATGACCATGGATTCACAGGTATCATCGTGTGTTAAACTCGCTATCCACAGTCTCCGTAACCTCCGTGCTATTCGCAAGTATCTAACTACAAAAGCAGCTGAGCAGCTTGTGCATGCATTTGTAACATCCCGGATTGATTGCTGTAACTCGTTGTTATATGGCATCTCTCAGTCTCAAGTAAGGAGGCTCCAACTTGTTCAGAATGCTGCTGCCCGTCTAGTTACATGTACGCACAAGTATTCTCACATCACACCAGTCCTTAAGTTCCTTCATTGGCTTCCTGTTGAACACCGTCTCACGTATAAAACCCTTCTGATTGCGTATCGTGCCCTGAAGTTCTCCTCTCCGCAGTATATTTCATCTCTTCTTGACTTTCACAAGCCTGGTCGTCCTGGTCTCCGCTCTTCCAATACATCTACTCTTGATCTTTTCATTCCTAAAACCAGACGGTCATGGGGTGATCGAGCATTTATATCAGCAGCTCCCCGTTTGTGGAACAGTCTTCCAACTAAAATAAAGGACTGTAAATCAGTAGAACATTTCAAGTCCTGTCTGAAAACTCATCTAATGGCCCAATATTATTGTAGTAATTTGCATTGACATGAATTTCAATGTCTTTATACCCTAACCTGTAATGTTATCATTGTAATTTGTATTTTAGGTTAAGTTTATATGCAACTGAATTGTAAGCGCCTTGAGCACCCTTTGGGTGGATATGTTTTTGCGCATTATAAGTGTCTATATTATTATTATTATTATTATACTAAAGGAAAAGGAGAGTATAGAACAGTTAGACGTGAAATGTCCAGTGGACATTGCCAGAGGCAACATAAGTTTTCAGTTTTGACTAATGAATGCTTTGTTTTTCCTTCCACTGTTTGACATACATACTGTTTGCGATTGACAGGTGTTTGTATGTGGGAGATCCTGATGTATGGTGTGAAGCCTTTCCAGGGTGTTAAGAACAATGAGGTGATAGGTCGTATTGAGAACGGTGAAAGGTTACCTATGCCTGCTGCTTGTCCACCTACGTTGTATAGCGTGATGACTCTATGCTGGTCCTACGAACCTTCAAAGAGACCTAACTTCAAAGACCTCAGGACTAGATTAAAGTAAGTCACATATCTTATCTTTCTTGTTGAGGTGAATGTTTCATCTTTGTCTGTTTGATATTTTGTGTGTGTGTGATTTTGTTTTGTTTTCATCGGAGTATGCATACATTTTTGCGAGGGGGGGGTGCTGACACCTTTTGCCCATATATCAACTTTCCAGTTCTAAGTTTGACACTTTTTATAGTGAAAATGACAAAAATTACATATTCGGACACATCACTTTCCAAATATGAGGAAATTTGGGCACCTCACTGCCCGAATATGAGGGAGCCCCCCACCTCGTACACCTATGTTTGTTTTTGTGCATTTTCTTTTGCTTTACGCTTTAATGATGTATTGCTACCTGTACTCCTGTCCTTTCACTGAAGAATGAATTGAGATTCTCTGCACAATATGCATATGAAAAATAAGTCTGAAAATGTTTGAATGACATATACATATAAGAGGGATTTGAACCTTCAGCATGTATTGGTGACCAGGCAGCATCTGTAACCCCCAGGACTCTGTCTTAATCCATGGCATAGACATAATGAATGAGGAAAAATTAAATCATTTCTCTTGATATAAACCCTTTATGCCTCGTTAATTTCAATATTGGTCAAGAAAATCTGAGAACTATGTAATAAGTGTACTCAATATTAGAACACTGGACATTAAAGTACAATGAAATGTTTCTAGTTAAGTTAATTTAGAATACAGAATAATATATTATTTTCTATGGTATATAAAGTTATACATAAATGTAAACAAAATGCATTATATGGCATTGTACACAATTTTCCATAAGGATTTAAAGGATTTGAATATGTTTACAAGTAAACAGAAGGGGTGTGGAAAGTTCTTTAATGACAGCAGTCAGTTGCTGTTGATGACCTAAGAAGTTAATCATCTCACAGACGTCATAAAGAAGAAGGAAGTAAGGTCACTCAGCGGACAAAGAATAGCTAAGCAAAGCCGCGGTCTTGCCACCGTAACGGATGTTTGTTGTTTTTCCGTTCTGGTGACGTTACTGACGTAGAACGTCCCCCCCCCCCCCCCCCCCCCGAACGGTTAGAACTGATAGGGGAATTGAGCGTTGTCACCCGTCCTCAAGGTTATTTCTTCATTTCAGGCAAACAACAACAGCCTGTGACTGTGTGTGTGTGGGGAGGAGGGGGGAGGGGAGAGGGGATATGTGACACAGGAAGGTGGAAGGTGGAAGGTGAAGGGGGCAAGCCTTGTATTCAAATGTATAATGAAGAATGAAACACACTTAAAAGGAAGGGGGAGAAGGGAAGAAAAATAGCATGATAGGGACAGGGAGGGCCAGGGAGGCATGACTGTCCTCCCGACAAACATGGGGCTGTGATTCATCTTTCTATGATACATTTCCCCAATACTAGAAACTTTCATGCATCAACTTTCTTCCTTCCCCTTTCCAGATTACCTTGTAATCAGAAAGGGGAAGGACGAAGAGTGGTGCAGGGAGCGTTTGAGGATGGGGGCAATACCATTAATGAAGTATAGAGATAACTAGTATTTTAGAAGAGATAACACAATGTGAATCATCCCTGTTTGCATGATAATTAAGAGAAATACCTTTTATATGCCTCAGACCTAAATACCAATTAATTTATTAGGATACAATTGATATTTATTAAATACATTCTTGTATTTTTTTAACGATTTTTCTATTTGTGATATTGTACAGATGTCAAGTACAGTGTTGCTTTTTTAATTGTTTCCATGATTTCCACACAAGACTTGCTACATATAAGATGACCATATTTCCACACAAGTACAAGCATATGTCTGCCTTGAGATCAGCTTCATATGGAACCACTGACTTTTCGAGGGTGGAGTTGTTGTGGTTTGTGGAGAAAGGGGCGGTGCATTTTATAAACTTGTTTAATCCTGATACAGCAAAACAAGGTATTAGGGGATCAGAGAGCATTTTGTGGTAGGTCAGTGAGGACCAAGAAATAGAGCATTTTGAAAGTAAGAGGCAAAATGAGACAATACAAAGAAAAGAATATAATGCATGTATAATTTGAGGAAGTAAATCAAGGATGAGACAATAGTAAATATTATAGGATAAAATGATAATTTTAAAAAAAATTAGAGTGAGGAGAACGATACAGGAGGGGGAAAAATATAAACTTTGTAAGATTAGAGAACTAAAAATGAAAATCTCAAATTTGGGATACATTAAAGAGAGTAGAAAATTGATTTGAATAGAAACAGATATAATTGTTATTTATTATTAATAAAAGAATGAGACATGTGCTTGCAAAAGACGATATCACTTGAGAAGCTTAACATGAACTATTGATGGTGCACACCTAACATTTTCCCTACAATGAATGAAATAATTAATTTACCCTAATAAGGTATAAAGTGATACAATAAGGAAAAAGTTTGTATATCATGGAATTAAGCCCTTTAAGAGAATATCATAATTGAAACATACTCATAGTTCTAGTTCAACAAAATGAACAGTATCTCATATGAGTATTATGTTTCTTTGTAATTTTGTATGTAACTGAAAATAGAACAAGAATATGCCTTCTGTTTACCAGAATATATGATTATATCTTATGTTTATATAAGATTATTATATTCATATAATTTTATTCTATGTACATGTATATTACTGATAACATAACCAGGATATGCAATCATGATGAGAATTTACTATGAGGGTATTGTCCATATATTGCCTATGGATAGATTCTCTGAGTCTTATGTCCTCTATATCACCTCAATGCTTTGGATATGAACTGATATACTTGGATGGACACAAACTTTTGTAGAGAATGACTAAAATCTATGCAGTAAGAACCTAAACTAGGTGCTGCTTTTGCTGTTGAATGAATCAGAATAATGAATTTATCCTGTTCATTCCATTACGGTATCACTCGTCTGATTTTGGTTTCTATCTCATTTATTCTCACAAATTCCCAGTTTTTTTTTCTTTTATAGTTTTTTTTTAATTCCTTTTTTTTTATTGATTGGATATTTTTGTCCCACATTATGTTGTGACCTTTCTGTTTACTGAGAATCTTCATGCCTGGATCTTTATATATATTTTTTTTTTTTTTTTTTTTTTTTTTACTGAGTCATTGATGCATAGTTGGCATAAATTTTGTTGTCCAGTGCACTAGAGATCCAAAAACCTTGTGTCAAACAATATGCCAAGTTTTTAATGAATTAATTTATAGCATTTCAACAGTGTTGATCATTTGGTTACATGTTATTTGTCTTTAAATATTCTGTTTTTCTTCAAAGAAGAGATTCACCCCACCCCATTCTCTCCCTCATCCACTCATACTCATTGATGAATAGATACTTGTATATTGTATGCACTTGGCCAAGTAAAATATTGAAATGAATATAAAATATGCTTACAAATAAGCCACTTCGGGGATGCAATCTGAGCATGAGCAGATAAAGGTCATTTGTACCAAATTCTAAAAACCACTGACACTAATATTCGATATGTGCTCATGAATGTCATGTAATCATTATTCAATTATGCACTAATGGTGCATTCCGTGATATCCAGGTGGAAGTATTCTTTTTAAAGGGGGAAACAAAAGCTATTCATGAGGCACCTCTATCACTCCCAGAGTTATTTTTCTGAAGTGCACATGAAGGGACTCTCCATGTCTAAAATATCTGTGGATATTTGGGGTCATTTGTACAATCTCAGTACCATGCGCTAACCCCGAACTGGCTTATTCATATAGAGTACCATTTATCTATCTAGTCATACATGTTCCTTAACAATTTCAATGATACATGAATCTAGAATTGTGCAATACATGAATCTAGAATTGTGCAATACATGGTGGTAATGCAGCTACACAGTGTTTCATGAAAATATAATGCAGTTATTTTAAATCCTTTCAGCCTATCTATTCTCTGTCATGCTATGCTCCTTTGCATGTAGTCATTTCCATGTAGGATATATGTACTTGTGCTAATTATTTTCAACTTTCAGCAAACAATACTAGGTCTTTTAGCATGTTTGTATGGTATATGTTAATGTTCCTTTCTCAATGTGTTTCTTATTGTTCTTTCTCTTGTGCAACCTGTTTCTTTGTTTATTTAATTCAGATGGCTTTTGTGGTAAGTGTGTGAGAAAGTTCTAGACTTCAATATTAATGCATGCTCATGATACTACATTGAATTTAAGATGACCTCATCTCAATGATCATACCATGTAGAACCCTGTGATGAGGTAAACAACCCCAAAGAGAGAGATGATGCATCAAAATACAAATGTAAACATAGTACACATCACAGCTTTATACAGGCCACAGATTACAGAATAGTCGTTGCTTGAAGAAGAAGGTTTTTTTTTTCTCTCCTTTTTTTTTGGGGGGGGGGGGTTCTACCCCAGCCAGTACTTATACATCAGTTGTTGTTTTTTTTTACATTAGTTTTTCTTTCATTGCAGCAATTTACCATGTCATATCTGGATGGGGCGTAACATGTCTTCACAAATCTAAACATGTATTTTGTTTGCATGATGGATGGGTGCGTGAATTGTAGCCATTTTACATTCATTCATAACCCAGTTTCATATTTCATCTTTTCTTTGCATTTCTTTTCGTTTCTTTGAATATTTTTGAGTTAATTTTTCTCTGCCTAAGCACATGTGCTCTGTAGGACCATTTCTAGTTTTCCTTGTCATTTCAATCCATGTGACCATAGTCACATTCATGCTGACACTGTGAGATGCTATTTTGGATTAGTATCAATCCATGCGCAGTCTAAATGATCACTTATGTTATAATCCCTCCTTTGTCAGACAGACATCGCATTATATTTTCTAAAGCTGTGTTGAACAACTGCTGTAAAATGGGATTGACAGTCCCACTATTTTGAATGTTCAATTGTAAATTTAAAGAAAATTAAAATATGTGTATATATGCTTCAAAAGAGAAATGCAGCTTTTTAAATTTGAACCTTTGCTCAAGTAAGCAAACATATGCACCTCAAGAAAAAAAAAATCATTACCTTTTCAAAAGTATGTTCCCCTGTTTTACTTGCTAGGAAGTGAATGGAAACAGTTTGTGTAAGATAACAGATGTTTTTAGAAATTCAGTCAACGCAACAAAGTCCTTTACTCTGATCCTAGCACCTTGGTAGCGATCATAGCAGTTTTACATACTCCAGTGTATCACATTTGGGACATTCTGCTACATTTATCACATATTTTTCCTCAAACCAATTCATCCATTTACTGATCTGCCTTTTATTGAGATACCATATACCATTGATCACAGGTCTATCTCCTCCAACCATATCATTCATTCACTAAACTGTCTCTTTATTGGGACACCCAATACCATTTATCACAGGTCTTTCCCTCAACTTTCACTCAACTTTCACTCATTCACTTAACTGTCTTGTATTGAGACACACTATCACTTTGATCACAGGTCTTTCCCCTCAAATTATTTCATTCATTCACTGAAGTTCCTTTTTACTGGGACACCCTATTCTGTCCCCTCAAACCATTTCATTCATTCACTTAACTGTCTTTTATTGAGACATTCTATACCCTTTGATCACAGGTCTTTCCCCTCAAATTATTTCATTCATTCACTGAACTGTCATCTTATTGGGACACCTTACACCATTTATCACATGTCTTTCCCCTCAAACCAATTCATTCATTCACTGAACTGCCTTTTTATTGGGACACCTTACACCATTGATCATAGGTCCTTCCCCTCAAACCATTTCATTCATTCAGTGTCCTGCCAGTGATGGTGTTGTCCTGGTCGTAGCTGCTCATCTGTTTACGTAGAAACTTATGTAACACTTCCTCTCCTAATTACGGGAGTGACACTTGCAATTTCCTTCGCAACCTGAAAGCTTGTTGGGGGATATAAAGCACCAGGAGATATCAGTCGCTCCGTCAGTTACATGTTTGAATTTTGTCTTTGAAAGACTTGATGCTCCCCTCTCTTCATAGTTTATAGTTCATATTTACATGTATACCTGTTATGCCTGTTGTAAAGGAGAAATAGCATGAATTGAATTCAAGTTTTGAATTTTTTTCCTGGAAGTTCCTGATTCGATTTTAAATGTCAGAGGACGATTTCTATCTGTTAAGGAAGAGATTTCTTCTTTGCTTTCCGTGAATGTGGGCGTTTCTTATAGGGAATGAGAGGAACAAACATTCGCTTCTTCCTGTGGTTGTTCAGCCAAGTTACCATGTGATGATAGTTTCCACTTAGCCACTCAATGGGACTCTTCTAAACCCCACCTACATACATTGTACTAATACCATATACCTATAGCTGGTATATATATATATATATAGGTATGACATTGCTGTGAACTCATTGCTGAAGTGCTGTTTTTTTGTTACAACATTATTTTTTGAGAGCCGGCCATTTCTTATATGAAAAGGAGGTGATGGTATTGGAACCAAAGAGAACCGTTGTTGATGTATTGCATAGCCATCTTCTGTTGACATATTAAAGGGTTTCTCCACTTGGAGTTCTGAGAAGTGACCTTGTAGATCTACCCACCGTTTAATTTTAAAAAATTTTATGTTTGTTGGAGGTGTAGCAGAAACTATCTTGGACACATAGAAGTTTTATTGACAAACAGGACTTGTCCTTTCTACACTTTGGTGCATTTTGATCAGGTTATGATCCTGTTCAATACCAGACTGCTGTCTGATTTGGGACTGAGAGCGACGTTAAAGACGCAGAACTTTTTCTCTCACAAGATGAGGTGGTTACCTAACTGTATTTCTATACAGACAGAGGATGATTATAGTTTCTTGCCCTTTGAGGAGTGGCACAGATGGCAGTCTGTTCCATGTCTTTGTGAAAACTGGTATGTTCTTTTTCACAATTCCATTCTTAAACGTCCATCTCCATGTTATGCTGTAACTCCAGAAACTTTGTGACATGAAAACTTGTGCGAATTGTAAACAACATCGATTTTTCTCTGCAAGAAGGGCATTAACATATATTCGTTATTGAAAAAGAAAAGTCCTGTATATCTTATGCAGATGCTTTGTTCTTTGTTTTAAACAAACTGAGGAAAGCACACTTTCTCCTCCGAAAGCAAGAAAACTAGTTCGTCTATGAATTTCATGAATCTTGCATTTTACATGTAGAAGATATTCCCCTTCTGTGATGGAGACAAGCTGAAAACTGGATACTTCAACAAATGCCATTTCAATACATTTATGTATTCACTGAGGGGCATTGTGTTTGATTATGTGTGTATGAATCAATCATTGTACATTTTATTTTATCATTCAACATACTACATCGCACCATATGACAGAGGAAAGAGAAGGAGAAAATATGACAGTCAAGGGAGGAAGAAAACACTATGACCCATTCCAAACTATATAAATCTTTATTTCATTGTCATCTTACCATTTTCTTAACCGGTCTCTTTGATTGCATACTTTAAATTAAAAGATGACATTTATGTTTTGTTCTTGCCTTCAGGGAGGAATGTTTAATGTGTTTTTTGTTTGTATATTTGCAGTGAGATCTTAGAGGAAGAGAAAGAGCAAGAGGAAGCAGCTATGAAACAAGAGAAGAGAAGGATACTATCCACATGGGGATTCCCTGAAGAACCTCCTCCAAAGGTAATGCATCCTGCAATAAAACAATGTAATACTTAAGATACTTAATATACATGTAGCACATAGTAGCCTAAAAGGTACAAAACAAAATATATGTAGCAGTTTACCCGTTGACTACTGAATTCTTTAAGTCTCATAGGCTTAATACAGGAGCCACCCGGTTCCTGTAGTCTATGGGTTAACAACATCAGATATAGAAAGTATGATATTAATGATATTTCTTGCTGAAACAAATAAGCACTCAGAGACCAATTACTGAAACATACAAACCTACAGGAAATATACATTCTGTCTGATGCATACCAAAGCCAGGTTATCCTCTGGGAATCAGAGAATTCATTAGTCAATGAGACAGTGAACTGAAATTACGGGATTACTAACCATGACGTAACTCATCATTTACTATTCATTAATTTATTGAATTGAATAAGCAAATTAGAGAGAGCAAAACATTTATTATAGGCCTACTGCTCATTTAATCATTTAAGTAACCAATTCCTTTGTTTTTATACAACATTGAAACATAAATTCATTTTATTGGTAATCCTTATAAGCCATTTTATTCTCTTATCAGCTTTCATGATTTCACCTCTCTTTCATTCTTTAAACAAACAAAAATACAATTATTTTGAAGAACAATTGGTATTAAATTGCTTGATAGTTTAAAAACAGAGGATTCATTAAACGTAATTCCATGTAGGAAATTTCAATCAAACCATATTCCAAGAAGCGCAGCCCTTGTTTTCAATGATTTATTGTTGAATGGTCACCTGACATTCAGTGATATCAGGCATCAGGTCATTAACACTATGTAAAAGGATATGAGTTTAATAATACCCTTATGGGCTCTCAGCAGATGATTTGTTGAATTGCAAGTTGGATTTCCTGTTTTTAAATTTGACTTATTTTGTTTTTTGGCTTCTTCAATGGAGAGATATTAATCCCTGATTCCTTTACATGCCAGCACTAGGGATTTGATTTGTACTATTAATGTGTTGACAGTAGGCCCACATTTGATAGTCAGACTTTTCTTGTTTGTAAATACAATTAGATAAACTCTGATAGTACTGTAGAAAACTTGGAGGAACAGTTTAGGATTGTGTTTTTCACATGAAACAGCAGGTGACTTTGATGGTAAGGATTCAGAAGAAAGGATAAATGGAAAAGGGCAATGGAAATAAAGAGAGAAATAGGAATTAAAGAGAGAAATAGGAATTAAAGAGACGGACGCACAGATAGATAATAAGGCAGAGTTTTACAGACATATATTTTCTTGCAGTAGTGTTCACTTTCTTCCTAGATACGTTGATGTAAGCTTATTCTATACGTGTACATGTAGAACACACAGAGAATTAAGTATTAATTATCATGCACTGAATAAATTAAACGTTATTATATTATTATCATCATATGAGTCTGAGACATAGATAGGAAAGGAACAATTAGCAGTGTATGAAAAGTGGGTGAAGGTTTTGAAGATAGACCTGGGGAGCGTTTCATTGAGCATTTTGTCAGTAATTTTTACCGACAACTGTGATAAGCTACTGAAATCCTTGCATCTGATTGGCTGATAGCAAATTTGTCAGTAAAAATCACTAACAAGACACTTGATGAAACGCTCCCCTGTAAATATGTAAAGGTCTCAGATGAGGGCTCTTTTGCTTACAATCAAATAGGCATTAAATTATCTGCAAATTCATGTAAGTATTAGATATTGAAGAAGAAAAAGAAGAAATGTAAAAAGAAAAGAAAATTGATACCGGAATGATTATTAACAGCTACTGATTCTTCCGCTGCATTGTACGATGATTGCATTTAAGGCCTATTAGATTCATTTGTATAAAATTTTGAAATCATGGATATGTCTTCTGTTTGACTTGTTACCTATCAAACCAGAGCAGTCCTTGATATACATCCACCCATCATGTATATGAGTAGTAATACCCATTAGGTTACCCATGACGTTACCCATGACATAGCTTTATCTTTATTGTTCGTAGATAATGATGAGAAGGCACCAGCAAAATTGCAGTTTCATTTATTTGCACTTTGATTTTTATATTATTTGAATTCTTGTTCTATACAATGTATAAAAAGCCTTCCTTTTTTGTCTTCAAAACTTTAATTAAAATATCAGCAACTCTGCTATAATTACAAGAAAATATATCAAAACTTTAATTAAAATATCAGCAACTCTGTTATAATTACAAGGAAATATATCAAAACTTTAGAATATCAGCAATTCTGCTATAATTACAAGAAAATATATCAAAACTTTAATTAAAATATCAGCAACTCTGCTGTAATTACAACAAAATATATCAAAACTGAGAGCCAGACTGGTGTTAAATCATCTTCATAGATCTACATGGAGTGTATAAACCGTTCTGTATCTCTCAATAGATGACTTACCGGTAACCTCACTGCCATTCAATTTAAATTGTCACTCATAGAATAGCAGGGCATTAAATAAATTACTTTAAGCCAACATTGAAACATTAAAACAAATTCAATCACATAAATTTTTTTAACAGAAATGGATAAGCACTGCATAAAATCTAAAGAAGCATCTGCGCTCACGAACGGTCAGTCTAAAGACGTGATTGATTGTAATGAGGGTAAGCCCGAACTTCAGGAATGACCGACCAACCGTGATTAATCAAGAATGATCTCATCTTTGTGGTTTAGGAAACTAGATATCAGATATCTTTAGGAGGAAATGCAGTGTATAGTTGTACCATTCATCCTGATTGCTAAACAATGATTGACATCTCTAAACTAACAAAATCTTCAAAATATTATGATTCTTGGTAAGATTATGAATGGTAAAAAATAACTAGTTACATCATTGTTTTTAGAATGATATTTATAAGCTTGGATGATGAAATGTTCAGTTTCAATATTCACTTTCAATTTTATTGTCCAGTGGAAATTTGCTTTGCTCACATTTTACAAATTTACATATATAGATATCATATAACTTTACATAAATATTATAATACTACATAAAAATTCAAAATTTTAAAATTGGTTTGCATGTGTAGAGAATAGGTTAATGTATAAAATGAGCTCAGGAAAAACACAAAATGGAGCTAAACTGAGCCTTGGTTCATCCAGATGATATTATGTAGACAAATTTGTTGAATTCATGCAGTGGCTGCAGTTCTTTCAACATTTGCTGAAATTTTGTCTTTCCATTCATCTTTCCTTTCTTCCTTTCTTCCTTTCTGTCTCTTATTTCTCCCCCTTTTTTAATGCTTTTATGCTTTTATGCTTATTTTACTTTTTCTCCCCTCTCTCTCTCTCTTTCTCTCTCTCCCTTGAACTTTCTTTCATCATTTTTTCCCCTGAAGAGTTATTTTTACAAAAGGCAGCATACAGAAGATGTAGAAAGTATTTCACCAAATAGTTCACATTTTTATAGTCTTGTGTTTGCTTAAGGCTGTTGCTTAGTGTATGTATATGTGCCTTTATACCGGTATCTGACATGTTACTTTCAAGCTAATGAGTGAAATTTAGCAATAAGAACGTGGTTGTGAAAGAACTGGACTGAAGGAAATGATTTGAATTTTTTCTAACTCTCCTGTTGCAACATTAATAAATTGTAAACATAATTGATTTCTAAGAGATTGTAATTCTTCAACTTTTTATTATTTGTTGTTCTGAATGAACTGTAATACACCTATGTAAAGTTTATTGAAATACAGTTTTAGTTCTTAAAATTTAGATCATTAAGCCAATCAACATTTATCATGAAATTAAAAAAAAACAAATAGATAGATGTTTATAGAAGTGTGAGACGCAACCAGGAAGCTTTTTGAGTTATGTCCTGGCTGCTTTTATCTTCTGTTTTAGTCCTTGTCCTGGATGTATATCTTTTTGATCATGGACATGAACTTTGAGTTTTCAATTTCATGGATAGTGTGTTATGAGATATACTTTTAACCAGATCATGAACATTGTTAGCTTTTGCAAAATGGGCTTGTTTCTATTTTATTTATGTGGTAATTAACCAGGTGTGTATTGTATTTGTTTCTTTCTTGTTCTAAAAATCCCCCTCCCCCTCCCCCTCCCCCTCCCCCTCCCCACCCTCTCCCTCTCTCTCCATCTCTCATGGGTTCATCCTTATTCCACTTACTGTGATACTATAAAAAAAAACTACTATACTACTCTTGAAATTACTGCTACTACTTCAACCAATAATACTGCTGCTACTACCACCACTGTGATATTTGAAATGTCAAATAACATTAATTCTTTTATTCAATAAATGTCAATAAAATTTGAAATACATTACATAATGATAATATCTGAATATACAAATAAACACAAACAGCCATCGAGACCAGGTTTCCCTACCTACGCCTCTACAGGCAACATCCTAAGTGACCAGCACCTCCCATCCAATCACTACCAAAGCACCCAAGCCAAGGTGCCCCTTTCATTGACCACACCCAATACCAATACCCTCAAGGGTCCCTATTACAGCCCCACCCCACGGTCTAACGTCATGCCAGACCTTCTCAGGCCTATGAGCAGTGAGGTAAGGGAATGGTGCATGTAGCATTGTTTTTGAGCAACTACTTTACTTGCTTCAAACTCCCTCTCTTGCCCCCTTTCTTTGTAGCACAGGCATTGCTTGGAATAACAGGATTCCATATATCTTCTAATACCTTCATTCCCGTATTCCATGTGATAGTCATCTTTTTAAATATTTGTCTGTCACTTCTTGTGTCGATGAAAAGAATATTATTTTGAGAAGATCATTTTTGTTAAATCTCCCATTTCTATGTGTATGCCGTAGTAGCCCAGCTTATTTATAATACTTGCACATGTTTCCCTTTACGTGTAGATCAGTGTATTGAGATGTTTGTTGTGTTTTTGCTTGTGTATTTCAAGAAGACATTTATATGCTGTTTGCTAATTGCATGCTCTGTCTAGATTTTGACATTCCCCAACCATCCCAGTGTTGATATAACAGATGTCTGCAATAGACTTGTACCCTTTATCATGTACAGTGTATTTCCCATGGTACATTTTAAACCAGTGCTGCAGAATGATAAATACAGTCATGTAACCGAAGAACAGTTACAGCATCCTCGCTCTAAGAAACATGGTCTTGCCTTGGAACTCATATACCTGCAATGACAAAAAGGTGAAATAAATGTGTTAGCTTAGGACCTGTGGGTTGGGCTCTGATTCCCAAACTCTAAGATCAGGTACAGTTATTATCTTTAGCATGCCAGGAAAAAATAGATAACAAAAAATACATATTTGAACTAGAGGAAAACTGAAAATACAAATCAGATAACCTTGCATAACTCAAGGTCGCCTAGGCTATAAGTCGAATTTTCCCTAAGTTGAATCAATTAATATGACCTAACTTATGCACATGTGTTATTTACATTTTCTAAGTTCAATTTTGCATAGGACAAACTATTTTTTTGTGGTCCCAACAGATTTGACTTATTATGCAAAGTTTACTTTACATGTAATAAAATGCTTGAATCCTTGACAAACAATGTAGGCACTGATTTTTATGCCTCCGCCCACCAAAGGCGGGTGCCGGAGGCATTATGTTTTCGGGTTGTCCGTCCGTCCGTCCGTCCGTCCGTCCCACTTCTCGTTACCGCGATATCTGAAGAATCATTTGAGGTAGGAACCTCAAACTTGGTACTAGTATGTATCCCCATACGAAGATGAACTGATTAGATTTTGGGGTAAGTAGGTCAAAGGTCAGAGGTCACAGAGGTCAATTTACATGAAATTACATAAAAATTCTTGGTTTTTAGCACCGTTACCACGATATCTCAAGAACTGTTTGAGGTAAGAACTTCAAACTTGGTACTAGTATGTTTCCCTATATGAAGATGAACTGATTAGATTTTGGGGTAAGGAGGTCAAAGGTCAGAGGTCAATTTACATGAAATTACATGAAATTCTTGGTTTTTAGCACCGTTACCGCGATATCTCAAGAACTATCTGAGGTGAGAACTTCAAACTTGGTACCAGTATGCATACCCATAGAAAGAGGAACTGATTAGATTTTGGGGTAAGTAGGTCAAAGGTCAGAGGTCACAGAGGTCAATTTACATGAAATTACATGGAATTAGTGGTTTTTAGCCTCGTTATCAAATATTTCTAGAAGAGTTTGAGCCATCAACTGAATTTAGGCGGAGGCATATAGGAGACGCAGTCGCATTCATCTTGTCTGGGAAATGTTGGGCATTTCACCAATTTACTATGCAATAAAGGAGGGACAGTACCTTGATGCTATATTAATAACATAATAGATCTTTACTAGAGCATTTGCTTGCTTGAAGAAATGATACAAGACATCAACACTAAGAAAAATCAAAGAAACACTAAACTGATGTTCCGGAGAAAATTTTGTATTAACTTTTGTCATCTACAGTGTATAACCAGATTTGTTGATTGGAGAAGTAAGATTTTATAGAGTACAGACGTATTCTTACAACAATGGTGTAATAGATTCACTATTTTTTCTGTCAAGTTTACTGATTTACATGTATGTTTGGATTACAAACATATTTGTCAGAGACAATAGACATGAAGATTAGATGAGGGAGAAGCCTGTAGAAAGAAATATTGTTAATTTCCAAGTTTTTTCTGTTGTATCTACACTCATCTTCTAACATTCTAATATATCTGTTTTCTTTTTCTTTTTCTTTTTTTCATTGTCCATTTTCCCCCCATTACTCTCTCATTTTGATGTCCTGTTGATTTCATTTCATCCTTCTTACTTTCTTATATTTTTCCTACTTCTCTTGATCTTTAAATATATATATATATATCTGTCCATCTGTTTCTCTCTGTCTCTCTCTGTCTGTCTGTCTCTCTCTCTCTCTCTCTCTCATCCTGTCTTGTTAACTATCTGTGTCCAAAATTGCTATTTGTTCATGTTTGTATGTTTCATTTATGTTTACCCTCAGGCTGATGTTTTGGTGATATTCCATCATATCAAAACATTAACAAGTAATAATTCAGACTAGATCTTTTATAGCATAGCAGTAATTAATTTCAGTCATGAATATTCAAATATAAAAAAATAGGAAAGATGGATATCACAGAAATATTTTACTAAGATTTACCGTTTATAATAGTGAAATATATCGTCGTAATCAAACTTTGATGAGACCGCATCCCTATCACTAGTATCAGCACCAATAGAGCACCAAAATATGAATGACTATTTTCCTCAGTGTAAAGTGTTCAGTAGGGGGCCCCATAGTGTTAAACAGATTAAACCCTCCAATATTTCTAATGTATAAGAGAGGATTTTTCCAGGACATGTCTTACCTGTGTGTAATAGCCCTATATTATATTGGGTATAGAGGTAGAGGAACATCAGTCAATTATAATTGTAAGTCATCATTAGTGTGTCTTAATGAAGGTCAGTCTCTTGGATAATATATGTTTGTCTTATAGTTGGAATGTAGCCCATAATATATAGAGAGAGCAGTGAGATTATTATTCCTATATTTTATTTTGGATACATACATTTACCTGTAGCCGCCGGTAGGAGAGATAGCATTACATAATGCTCCCCACTAATATAACATTCTCATATAATAGCATGGCGAGTTAGTGCTATTTTTCATGTTCTCCTGTTATATAAAGTTTAAAATGTAGACAATCTTTATATCTGACTTGTATGCAGCTTTTCTTTATTTTCTTAATGACTGATTGGTTAATCAGAGGAGACACAAAAGAGTGCCCTGGCTTTGAGTTGGAAATTTCTAGCATCTTGTTTGCATGTGATGTAGACTGTTGTGATTAGGTAGATGAATATTTGCTTGCATGATCTTAGTGAGTTGTTTGTGAAGAATTTTGATCTACATTTATTTTGTTCTACATATTTTACAAGAAGATGAATAAAAAAAAGTATTTTATTTTGTCAGAGTTCAAGAGAACTAAACATAGACTGAATGGCAATTTTTGTTCATTGCCATTAAACAAAGTGCTTTTTGTGTTTCTGTAACTTGTAATGCACATCTTAGTGAGTATAGGCCTATTAAGGGTACTCCATTGTTGGTCATTTTTTCTTCTTCTGAATGATTAATGAATTTAGTGACATACATGTACATGGATATGATCTTGTATGTTTTGAAAAGGATAAACAATGATAACTTCATACAGATCAAAACTAATGGAATGACAGAACTACAAGACTGACATGTAGTTGGAAGTAATGTACATGTATGTATACACAAATTATACATGAATGCATTGTGTATTTGAAATCTTTTTAAAAATCAGATTTGAGAATTGATCCTCAAGCTAAGTTTGTTTTGGTTTTGTTTTGGGTTTTTTTTTTAGGAGAGGACAGAACAAGAGAAGCAGAATGAACTTGAAAGAATAGAAGGTGCACTGAGAAGACAGAGATTAGAATCAGAAGCAGACTCAGAATGGCTAGCAACAAGTGCACAAACACTGGTAGGTTCAGCAAGGATGGTGGTGGTGGTAATGATGATGATGATGATGATGGTGGTGGTGGTGGTGGTGGTGGTGGTGGTGGTGGCGGTGGTGATGATGATGATGATGATGATGATGGTGGTGTTGGTAGTGGTGGCAGTGGTGATGCTGCTGATGATGATGATGATGCTGCTGCTGATGATGATGCTGCTGCTGCTGATGATGATGGTGATGATGATGGTGATGGTGATGATGATGGTGATGATGATGATGATGATGGTGATGATGACAATGATGATAGAGAGGTTGGTGATGATGAGGAAGATGTTAATAATTCTTGTGGTTCTGGAAAGAATAATAAGTGTCTAGGATGTGACGATGGTAATGAAATGGCAGTATTAAACTATGCATACGTGGTGTAGATTTCCTACAATGTGGATATTACTATAATCCTCTTTGTTTTTGTTTTTTCTTTTATTTGTAGAGACCGGATGTGAGTAGAACTGGTGCAGTGCATGAAGAACAGAATGGTACCAGAGAGGTAAATATTACAATCCTTGTTCTTCAGTCAAAGAATTGGACATGTTGTGACATCACAATAGTGTGTAACATCACTATGGAAGTTTTTTCATGGATGATAGTTGATTTGATTTGGTTCGATTTTATTCATCAAGTACAAATACTAAACTGAGAATATACATGTCAGGAACTATAATTCTAAGTAAAATTTACCCTTAATTTCTTGTGAGTTAAAACAGTTACTCTAATCATGTTTTGACAAAATATCACTAAAACTACATTAAAACCATACATATTATGTTATGTTTTGAATAAGAATTGTTAATTGCAGACAGGCACCGGTTTGTGGAAGCACACATATTAGCAAACATAGAAAATTGCACAGCTCGAATATGTAAGCTTCAGCAAATGCATGAAATAAACATCTCAAAAGAGCTTCTGCATGTTAATCCTAATTCTTATTCTGAGACACACACATGATGGGTATGATGTTGGAGTAGTAGCAAGCAAGCCTCTTTGTAAAGCCTTCAAGCAGATTCGTCTACCACATTTTGTCAAAGTATTCATACAAAGAACAAACATCTCAAAATCTGACCTGTTAACATGTGATTCATAATTATTGTTGGTTTCTTATAGCCATATGGAGGTGGAGTAGGAGCAAGCCAGCCTCTGTATGAAGCCTTCAGTCAGAAGTCATCTACTGCACCATCCGCAACGACAACATCCGGAAGCAACCAATACTACCAGGCTACTGATGAGGTTGGGAGAGAATTACCACCGGAACCCTCAGAGCAAGACACGGCCAGTCAGCAACCTCAACAACCACAGCCACAACCAATTAGTGCACAGGTTAGTTATTAACTCTACAAGAGTCTCTAAGGTACTCAACAATCTCACATGGTCCAGGTGGCCAGCGGATAAGACTGAAGGCAAAAGCATGGATATCATTCTCCAGTATGAAACAGTTTACACAGATGAACCAAACTTGTTTTGTTAACCTTGTTATGAACAGTAGCATGCATAAAAACCATCATGTAGAATAATGCATTATGGGTAGGAAACCAAGAATGAGCTTCTATTAGATGGCTAGTCCATCATCCATTTCTAGAGGCAGAAGGGTATTAAAACAGATAATACCTATAGAGTGATAAAGCCCCCAGCCTTGTTTCACTACTCGGATAATACAATCATATGAATAATGGCGGAAATATAATTTGAATAAAATACATGAACATTACTTTGATAATGAAGCTTTAGAATATGGTATGAGAATGTTTTTCAAGTTTATTTACCGGTCCGGTACTCTGTACACCATCACTCTTATTTTAGATTGCTCCAACATTAGACATGGATCGTACAGATGACTACGTGTTTGAGAATACAACACAGGTTGTGAGAGCAGTGATGGAGATGGTTAACCTCGTCCATGCTGTTAAATCTGACCAGTATATCAATCTTGTTAGGGTGAGTAAGTTATGCAGAGTATGATGAGTACATAGATAACTAAAGAGCATTCCATGTACAAGGGAGTTTTACTACAGCAGCATGTGTGTGTATTAATATGCAGTAGTGCTATTCATTTCATCATATCCTCACGCTATGGATAGGCTTTAGAGTTAAGGCATTAATTTGAAAATTTATTTACCCGGTTTTCCATCATACCTTGGTATCTATAACGTGGTACTTGTTGGCATTAATTATGTCCCTTTGTGCTCTCATTATGAAGTGACTGACTGTACCTTGACTAGACTGTAATGATCGTCTTTTGAGTAAGATTTAAAGTTTTTCAGAGCTCATGTTACACACTTTATTAATATTCAAGCAAATATAAAGAACATTATTTGTACACATTGAGAACATGTTTGATATGGCATTCATGATAAAGAAAATAATGATAATATTCTATACTTGTACATGTATAGTGCTTATTACATCCATGATCAGGGCTATTTTTGACACCATGATCCTTTACATGTTTGTAGTTATAGATTTAAAGGGTATTCTAAAGTGCTATTATTGTAATAATCTATAAGTAATAAACTTTTCGTGTGTATTGTAATACCAGGACATTGGTCTCGCATTGAAGAGTTTACTTGGTAGTGTGGACACCCTATACAGTGACCTGCCAGCAGAGACACACAGAGGGATCCAAATGGCCCACAAGGTCCTCAGTTCAGACATGAGTGAACTCATCAATGCCATGAAGCTGGCCCAGAAATATGCTACTACCACGCTAGATCAGGACTACAAGCGAGGCATGATCCAGGCTGGTCATGTGCTGGCAGTTGACGCTAAGAACCTGCTTGATGCGGTGGATACAGCCAGGCTCCAGGCACAGGATATCTTAATGGGAGGTGGTAGACAGCAGGAGGAGAGCTGAGCTGAGCTAGCTAGCTAGGCAGAGATGTCCCAGTCCCATGTCATTTCGCATTCACAGTCTCTCCACAGTCAAGAACATTTACTTCTTTTGAACTGATATTTATTTCTCTGATGCACTGTGGGGACTTACGTGCGTTCATCGTCCATTGTAAACTGATTTCCAGGATTTCAGCAATGACTGAGCATTATTTATTATTGTGGTATACTACAAGGATGGTGAGGAAGACAGAAGATATCATGTGATGTATTTATTTCCTGTAGAAGTCTCCATCACTGAATACTCCTCCCTCAACTTGTTCTGTCTTAACCCAATGTATAGAGGAACAAGGTAGTTTATGTATTAATAATAATAATAATAATAAATGTAACTTATATAGCGCCAAATCCACTCTGTGGAGTGCTCAAGGCGCATGTAGAAATTAATTAAGAATTAAACAGAAATGTTTTTACATGATTTTTAAAAGAATCAGATGTTATGCACTTTTTGATGTCTTCAGGAAGGCTATTCCATAATTTAGGACACGCATGGGCAAATGATCTTTCCCCCCAAGATTTTGCGACTTTAGGGATCACAAGAGAACTGGATGTGGATGAGCGCAAAGATCTTGCGGGGGCTGTAATTTTGAATTACAGTGTAGCGACTGCAAAACGGGAGATACGAGTACACTTGGTGGACAGAGTAACAATGTGAGCCGAGGCATTTTGAAGCTTCTGGAGCTTGGTCGACAGATTTGGTTGTAAATTGAACAGAAGGGCATTGCCAAAGTCGAGGAGGGAGGAAATTAAGGCGTGAACTATCTTTTCAGTTGCAGACTTGGACAAATATTTCCGAATAAAACCAATATTACGTAATTGGGTACCTAACTGATCTGCAGATATTTGAAATTTGATTAGACATTGTCATATATGAGTCAAACATAACACCAAGATTGCGACAAGTTTGTGACAAATAAATTGTGTGGCCAGAAAATGAGATGGAATTAATATCAATTTTACTGAGCTGCACTTTAGAACCAAATATAAGGAATTCACATTTATCTGAATTCAGTTTCAGAGAACGTGCGAGCATCCAATCATGAACATCAACCACGCATGATTCAAGGCGATGAACAGCCCTTTCCGCAGCAGATGGATCTGAATTAAAGGAAATCATAAGTTGAATATCGTCTGCATAAATATGATAATCTATGCCATGTTGTAGCAGAACTTGTCGCAATCCAATTAAATAAATTGAAAAAAAGAGTCGGCCCGCACACAGAACCCTGTGGTACTCTACAGGAGAGAGGCAAAGCAACTGATTTGCAACCATTTATACAGTCAAATGATCTGAGAGTGGTATGCGAGATAGGACTCGAACCATTTGTATGCCTCACCCTTGACACCAAATGAACTAAGTGTGTTCAAAAGAACAGTATGATTGTATGAAGAGAGAATGAGAGAATTCTGTAGTCTATATGTGGTTGACATGCATTATTTGTAATTGTAACTTATATCTCATTAAAAATTTGACTCTGTCTACCATGCAGAGTGTTAATGGTAAGAGATGACCATTAAAGGGAATTGGTGTTTATTTATTCTTTACTTTGTCCTCAAGGAGTATAGCAACTGATAGCGAGTTTAGATCTCGCAGATCGTAGTTTTGTATTTATACCTTCCTTATTATAAGCCTTGCCTACCCTGTGCAGTCATAATGAAATGATTATCTTAGCTACATTCTTCATTTGAATGTTCAGGTGAATTGTTGCATGATGCTTCCCTTTGTAGAATACTTCCTTTTTTGCTGCAAAAAATAGAGATATAACCCACATATAACATGTGAAGCTGAATCTGCTTGATGATATTATATTCTCCAAAGAAGCACATCTTGAACATTGGCCCAAAGACTTCAAGGACATCCAAGTTGTCTTACAAACAGTTATGATCAGTTTGAATCAATCACAACTCAACTATGTTTGAAATGAATCTCAACTCTCTAAACAGGAGATTTAAATGTAGGTGATTGCGTCTTTTGATTAGAAGACATATTTATGATCAATTTACATGAATGGCAACTCTTTTTAAGACAGCGCCTAGACTTTGAATTTTAGTTACTTTACATCCAGCTTATAATCCAACATATGCACAAGATGTATAGTAAGCATTATCATCTTATTCCTTGTTCCTATAACAATTATTTCAAGATTATCCCTTGCTCAGATTGTGAGGCATTGTGATATAGGTTGTGCTGAATCCAGGATCAATTAAAAGTTATCAGTACTTGGTATATTTAGATGAAATGTATTGATTTCAGAAGATTTTCTGTCAGTTGAGAGGATTTCAAGCATTATTGACTTAAAAATTAACAAACAGGATGTACAGTATTCTTTGATTTTTCATTTGTTTCTTCATCTATTCATAAAAAACAACCCAAAGAAACATTTAATTTGAAAATGAAAAGTTCTGTGAATTTTTAAAAACCTGCATTTAACTTCTAGGAGACAAATAAAGACATGTTTTTTGTTCTTAGATTTGTTAATGAGTTAGATGGATTGACTACTTAAATAAATGGAGTTCATTGATTTTTTTAAAAATTGTTCAAGGTATTATTTTCAAGACAGTTATGAAGCTCACTTATTACTTTCTAGGCAGAATAGATTTCAAAGTAGATTTGTTATCTCAGCAGCAAAAATGATGTATGTTTGAGACATCAAAAAATTCACTATTTGTTTGATTGTTTGTAATTGTTATTTTGATTTGCACAATTGTACATAATTGTAGATTCATTGAATGTGCCTCTACTATTATCAATTGCAAAAATGTCATTTTGCAAAAGACCATGGAATCATATTATTACCATTGACTCTTCTTCTCCTCATGCTCTTAAAACTAGAATTTATTTACAGCAGATCATAGAAATAATGGTTTACATCTGAGGTTTATAATGGTTGAAGTTTTCTGTGGGTCTCACATGTGTGATTGATATTCAAGCTGCAATGCTTGGGATAAAATAATGAAGCTAGAAGCCACTAAGAAAGGACCATTGTAAAGTAGTCGGGGTTTCATGACTTTTTCTTTTGAATCTCACGCATCTTTTGAGACCAAATTCGCGATGTCCGGGGATGCGGTTCCGAAGTTACTCAACATTTCGTACTTGCACGTCAAGACCAAAAATTGCTCCAAAATGTGATTTCATGTATAATTTCAATACAAAATGTGTTTTCAGCCAAAATTTAGAAATCTATGAATATTTTTACATTTGCTGATTAAAATTAATTTATTTTATGCTGTTTATGTTCGTGAAAGTGTCCCTGACAAATTTCATCCAAAAAACAATAAACAAAAGGTGAAAAAAAGAGAAATATATAAGAAATTTTAAATACAATAAAATACATAAGAAATCAATTTTGATACCAAATTTTTTTCAAGTATCTTTGCTAAGAATATTGGAAAGAGTGTCTAGACCCAAAATTAGCATTGTTTGATCTTTATTTAATGATTTAGAGCAAAATTGTGATTTCATGGATAAATTTGCATAATTAATGTGACATTTATTCGGAGCATTTAAACTATACAGTTTGGTAGATTACATTGTGGACGACTTGCGTGCCGATTTTCCACGCGATCGACTGTCAAGTCGATCAGGGGGGGGCAGGGGGGTGGAATCCCCATCCCCCCCCCCCCCCCCCCCCCCCCCCCCCCCCCCCGGCCGTGGCATAGGCAAAGTATCCCGGCCCTTTTAGGGTTAAATTACATTGAAATGAGCGCTATACAAGAAGCCACCATTATTATTCTTATTATATAGAAAACATTGAAAGTGAATAATGTAGACATTCTAGAACTGCACTGTTTGAGTTTGTATTCTGAGGCGATGAATTAAGGTAGTTCCATGTTTTTTTGCACAATCGATCACAATCATTTCTTCTTTGTGTTTATCATAAGGTGCCTGCAATACATGTAGCTGTATATGTGATTATTTTGCGTGAAAACACAGATTTTCCTCATGTACAGTATTATGATTATGCATTTTTTGATCAAAAGATATATAAATATATAAATATATATATATTTCAAACTTATTTATCTATTACTATGTCATGGTATTTTTGTCAACTGTACATCAAAATGAAAATAGCACAATGTTTTTGAGTGGAGCATTACTTGGCTAGCTGTAGCTATATCCATAGTGCAATGTGAGGCTGTAGTTGTTGTTTTTTTTATATAATTTTCTTTACTTTAGTGTTCATTTACAGTTTATACTTTGTCAGCAATATTTATTTTCTCGTTGGATACAAGGTGAATTGCTGAGCTTTATAGTGCTTGTTTTTATACATATTTTTGCAGTTATTATTGTGATACATACATGTGTGAAAACCGAGAAGCCTACTTCCTTTTTATTACGTTATTTGATTCTGTTTGAAATATATAAAATATTACCTCTCAAAACTTGACATCTGTCACAGTACAGTACATTACATTACATGAAATCCTAAGTTCTAACCTGCATAGTTATCTGCCATTGAAAATGATTATTCAATTGTTTCCAAATTGTGATATTGGTCAGTATCTGTGATTGAAAGCATAATTGCTTAATTGTTTTCAAAGTGTCAAATTTTTGCTTTGAAGAAATAAAATGTTCAAAATGAGTTCATTTTAGACCTTTCAGTTGCTGTTTATGAAGTGAAAATATTCTATGCCTATTTCAGGTGTACTAAATGTATAAACCTAGTAACTTTTATCCATCAGTGGAGAATGGTTGTGTTGTTAAAGATTTCTGTTCTTTGATAAATGAATAAAAATGAATTGCATTGTTTTCTTTCATACAATTTACAGGTTGAGTTCAGGAAGACTTTTCCACAGAAATCCACTGAAAATGAATAAAGATGTGTATTCTCTCCCTATTGTTTTCAGACTTGATTTTAATCATCCTTAAAACCTGTTCTCTTTGGGAGTTTATTTTCCAAACTGCATTTAGTCCCAACATTCATGTAATTATTCATATCAAATACTATCTCCCATGATAGTAAATATATATATTGTGATTCTTAAGATAGTACTGTGTAACATATTGAAGATCATGCGTGGAAGAAGGTCGTATGTGACTTTAAAGGTATAAAGTGGAGTGCTCTTCACAGGTGTATGTACAAATGGAAATGATCACTTTCCAAAATGAATAAAATATTTCTTTGTGTACAGAGCAGTTTAACTGTGTTCTAGTAACTTCTAGACTTTATTGTGTTGATTGGTTAACTTATATCTTTCCCTTTCTTTCTTTTCAATAAGCTACAACATTTAACTTTTCCACTCCCCCCCCCCCCTTTTTAATCTTTCACTAATTAGCTTTCTTCTTTTCTATTTCCTCCCTGTCTATCTCTCTTCTCACACATTTTTTTATGCCTCCGCCCACCGTAGGTGGTGCCGGAGGCATTATGTTTACGGGTCGTCCGTCCGTCCCCTTTTCGTTCTCGCGATAACTTCAAAACTGTTTTTTGATCAGTTTGTAACTTGGCCCATGTATGCATATGGGAGGGGCAATGAACTGATTAGATTTTGTGGTCAAAGGTCACAGAGGTAATTATGTACATAAAAATGGTTTGTTCTCGCAATAACTTCAGAACTGTTCATAAATTCCGACCGCGTGCTGTCGAAGATTCATCTAGTTTTTTGGGGGTGAGGGCAGCAGTGATAATTTTTTTCTCCTCTCTATTTCTTTCTCTCAAACATATCTCATTGATTTATGTTAAAGCCGTACTATCACCAGCTTCCATGCACATCGCATCATAATTTATTGACACCATATTAGGTTAATGTATGTAAGATCTCTCAGGCAGGCGTAGGCAGCACAATTAGGAAGATGGACCCATCCTCTGTCTCACCAGAAAATTGCCAGAGCTTGTCGAGGTTGAGGAAAATTTATGATGACATTTCCTTACGTGGCAGGAGGTGGATAACCCAATACATTAGTTAATGTCTTGAGTCCACTCTCGGTGACTGACAGCATTCTGTTATCAAGTAATCGCCCGAATGGTGTTAACTCATTCAGTGCCGATGTCGCGTATATGTGACAGATGTGACAGATGGACTTATATCATTTTTATTCACAAATTGCTCGACCACAGGAAAGATATATGGTGGTCAATGTACATGTATATCAAAAATTTTGAGCATAAATCAAGCATTCTAAATATGATTATAATTATGTGCTACCATAGAAATTCTCAGAAAATTGCAGATGTTTAAAAAAGATATTACTTTATTTCAACGTTAAACAATTAATAATGGACAAAAAAGAAACAAATGTAATTTTCAATAATTCTTCCGCATAAAGTTGGGTAAAGGAATAATGTTTGGTGTCATAAGACATGGTTATAAATTTCCTACAAGTTCTGTACACAACATTTTGTGAAATGATAGATGATTAATGAAGTGCAGACATTTGAAAAGTAAGCATTGATCACATTTGGTAAAATTTTGAAGAGAGCTAAACCCCTTGGTACAGTAAAAGTTAAATTGCCCATGAGAAGCCAAGATTGTGTGACTATAAGTGATTTTTCTGCAGCAATCAAGTGTGGTTTAGTGGGAAGAGGATGTATTCAAATTTATGAGCTGTGAAAAAGACTATGGAGTGAAAGTGTTATACATGAAACATGGGATAGGCAGAAGTGGGATATTTCAAGTAACTTTCAGTTGAGATGACGATAGTATCATTAGAGTAAATCTCTACAAACCTAATACCATACGTCATCACCACCACAATAACATGGTAAAGCTTGAGTTGAAAAGGGGATAGCCATGCAAACTTAGATAAGGGAGTGAGATGACATGAAATGCTTTTCTGTGATTTGTTTCCCCTTAATATATTCACACATGTCATAAAATTTCCTAATGTAGACTTCTATGATAAAACAGAAACAAAACTGATGATGATTTCATCTCACTTAACACAGATCTGTCCTTCATAACCCATAGATAATTTCATGATATGCTATTATTTCATACCATGCAGCTTACCACCTTTAAAAAAATGCCATGGTTAGTCAAAAACATGTTTACATGTAAAGTGAATAGCAAATGGTGGTGATAAAAGTAACTGCATTCAACAAGGTCCCCATGTACATGTACTGACTTATCTATGCTTTCAACAGAACTTTAATTAGCATTTTCATTATATCATTACAAAAAAAGGTATAATGGTGATTATCACATTTTGACAAAATATCCGTATATACAAACTCTAATGTACACGGTTATATGCTCACAATCTTCTTTTTGTCCGCATTTTCCTTGGTCTTTGTTCTTCCATTATTAGGTCTATTATCTATTGCCTATTTCATCTGACTCTGTGAGCTTCTTTTTGACCCTTTCGCTTTCTTATTCTTATTCACCATCCTCTTTCTCCTCCTCCTCCTCTTCTTCCTCCTCCTTCTTCATTCAATCCTCCTTCTTTGGACGCTCTTGATATAAGCAGAGGTGAAATATACCGTCACTTATAGTCACAATCACCTTTACCATTGTCAGTTTGCTTTATTATTATAATGTTCTATGCATATATATTCTCATGATTATGTTGTAATTTATGTTTGTTCTTTTTGAAAGCATTATCTTTTTGTAAAAATTTTTACAATTCAGCCTACCAGAAGCCATAAAGATTTTCAATAAATATACAAATAATACCATTATATAATATGGTACAATATTACCATTATATAATATCCACATTATATATATAATACCATTATATATTATATATATAATCTGGATATTATAAGGCACAGAAGTGTTATGTAAATTTGTCTTTATGGCTACAGATTCCCCCCCCCCCCCCCAATCCCCCTTCTTTTCTTTTTTTTTTGAGGCAGTTAACCACATCATGTTTGAACAAGGCTTCATGAAGTCATTCTGTAACTTTGGAACAAGGATTCCTGAATAGAAAGTGCATGAACTTATTAGATGATTAATGAATGATTAATGAATGATTAAAGACGAGCAGTGACGGAGTGAAACACAGTGGAAAGTAATTCATTGTTCTTTGTGGATTGAGTGATTTATATCAAGAGAAACTACAAGTAGGTGGGAAACCCAACATAAATATTACATAGATCATATTTAAATACATTATTCTGCAACCCACCCCCTTACTTATCCTTTATGACATTAACCCTTTCAGGACAGGAATTATTTTATTAAAGTAGATATTCAAAGAAAATCACAAATATGGCAATTAATGTATCACTAGAAACTGGGAAGCTTACAGATGGCAATCGTATAAGTTTTATGTCAACTGCGTATCTGGTGATTATAAAAACAACACAAATAAAAGCTCTTCTCAGCATCTGGAATATCCGAGGATTCGCCCAGTGGTGTAGTGGAGCGTATACGCTTGTATACGCCGTATACGTAAAAACGAAATTGGACTTTTTCGGGTATACGCGCGTATACTTAAAAAAAATTATCAGGTTTTAAAATTTAAAAAAATATATACCGTGTATAAAGGGAGAAAAAAGAAGAATTGTATGAAATTCATGAAAAATCGTCCAAATTCATACTCTCTGAGTTGTGTTCCACAGAATTAATTTGTGTTGGCGATCCATATACACGACAAACTTTTGACAAATCAAACGTATACGTATTGCACTAGCACTATGATTATTATTTTTTACGTACATCCGATCCATATACGGCCGGGCCCGCGGCGCGTGTCATGTGGATATGGCGGACGGCGTGTGCCCAGCCCGAGGCCACTGGCCGGCGGGCCGGCGTGGCTAGGTAGCAAGTGCGAGGCTATAGCTGCTAGGCTAGGCGCGAACTGGCTATTATGCTAGTCCTATATAGCCGCTAGGCCATCATCATGGCTCATGCGCCGTACAAAATATACAATGTTGATGTACAACTTCAAGGTCCCAGGACCACCTAAGGAATTTCGGCCTTTGAAGTTTGAGAAAAATTGAGGTGCGTAATTGATATGCTCTAAGACTATGGTAATTAAAGGCATGTACTACTTTCATTATTACATTTGTGGGTAAAGTGTTGTTACATTTGTGGGCGTTATTACATTTGTGGGCGCTTTGTGGGTGCAACATCCCTATGCATATATTTTTGTTGCATAAGCACTTAGAATTGCAGAACAGAACTTTTTGAGGGATTTATTTCAGAGGACAATTCTAAACAAATATATTGTGTTCCATATGTTGTTTCTCTGCAGTTTTCCTCAGTAAAATATCCAAATACTTTTGGATGTGCGTGTATAATCAGGGCAATGTGAATGTTACATTGTATGAACTTCAAATATAAATCATCTTTGCACTTCTAAAACGAAATCAGCTCTAAAAAAGCGCAACTCAGTTGTAATTAATTGTTAAACAGTTCGTTGTGTTCAATTACCAAAACTGCACTGTTTGCACATCAAAAGAAAAGTTTTAAAAAAAATGTTATTAACATTGGGTATGTATCTTCATGAATATTTTGCTCAAGCTCCCAACAAAATGTATGAAATGAGTAAAGATGTGCACTTGTACATTGCCTCTTTAACAAACAAGACGTTTGGAGGTGACAGTGTGTCTTATCTGTATTAACAATCTGTATTAACAATTAAATAATTACCTCATACACTTTATGATAGCAAAACCTTTACAGGTGATGAGAATTTGCAGAAACTAGAACTTGAAAATCATTATTATGACAACGGTTTGATAATTTTTGGATTAGTTTGTGCATTTTAGACATATATGGCTGGTGCAATGATTGGTCTGAAAATACGACTCACTAATGCTTGATGCCTTTTGCAAAAACTAAGATTGAATTATATTTTGATGTGATATTTATTGTGAAAAAGATGCCTTTGAAATCGTCTTTATAATCAGGGCACTGTGAATGTTACACTGTCTAAACTACAAACTTACTACTTGCATTCACTTCTACAACTAATGCATGCAGGCTTTAAAAAAGCACAACCACTGGGTCTGGCGTAGACAGCCACTAAAGAAAAAGCGAGAGCGAAAAAGCGGGAGAAGTGAGAGAAAAAGGGTTAAAGATGCGCTACAAGCCGCGCCGTTATCGTTCTCTCAAAATTTGCACAAACATCAAAATTTGCAAAAAAATTATTGCTCCAAATAATTGAAAAGCAGTTGGTTCGTCGAACTATAACTTTCCGCCTAAAAGTTTGTTTGCTACAAGCCGTTATCTTTCTCTCAAGTTGGCTAGAATGTCAGAGCTTTCAAGCTTCGCGCGGGAAGGGGGAACCCCCCACCCCCTCTCCCTGCACCCATCCCTGTTACAGTGCAGTATTACGACCAAATAACTGAAAAGCAGTCCGGACGTCGAAATAACTTTCCGCCTAAAAAAGGTGCTACGAGTCGTTATCTTTCTCTCAAATTTGCTATAACGTCAGAGCTTTCGCGCTCCGAGCGTGAAGGGGGAAATTACCCCCTTCCCGAAGCCACCCCTGTTACATACAAAGCTGTATTGCGTCCAAATAACTGTAAGCAGTCCTGACCTTGAAATACCTTTTCCCGTAAAAAAGGGGGTGCTACGAGCAGTTATCTTTCTCTCAAATTTGCTATAAAACGTCAGAGCTTTCGCGCTTCGCACGGGATGGGGGAAACTTCCCCCTCCCTGCTCCCAACCCCTGGGGAGCACGCACAAATTTCGCACTCTTCACGTGCTCACAACCGCCCCCTAAAATGACATCCTGGCTGTGCGGTTGGATCCATCACGTCTGGCCCCCCTCCAGTGGGTGTCGATCCCGGGAAGGGCGGTAAAGGGTATATCCCCCCAAAATATGAGGTGGGGGTATAATGGCCTGTTAATGCACTAAAAATCTAGTTTTTGAAGGTTTGAAATGCGAAAATTTTCGAAAGCTCGGTCGCTTTGCTCCCTCGCTTAATATCTTTCAGGATCTCGTAATTTCGCGCCCTCAGTAGGCCTATATTGTTCTTAAATAGCTTAAAGGGTTCAAAATTTGAAAAAATAAAGATGTAATTGCTTTGCTCGATATATCATGTATGTGTCATTTGACTCCTGCTAAATATTGGGCCCCCGATGTATAGAATAACTAAAGTGTATAAAACAGCATTAATTTTGCAAAGGTTCAACTTTTGAAAGAAATCTCAACTTCAGGTACCCTTGCTGAATTTCTCGACTCTTTCTCAAGCCTTTCAGGGTTTTCGTTAGTTTTGCTCCCGATTGTAGAAGTGAGTGAATAGAAAACTGCTTATCAATGCATAAAATTCGAGCTTCTCTACCGCTCAATTGCAAAATTTCATGGGTAAAATGCACAAGTATTGCGTTTTTCTTAGGGTTAAAAATTGAAAAATTTGCCGCTCGGTCGCTTTGCTCCCTCGCTGACGTAGATAGGTTTGGGCACTCGGGGGGGGGGGGGCGGGGGGGACTTCATTTTTTGCCCCGGGTCCCATAATCCCTAGATACTGGCTTCGCTCCCTTGCCAGTCCACCCCCCTGATCATGAACACGGATCGACACCCCTGTGGCCCCCCTATTGAAAAATCCTGGCTACGCCTGTGAGCACAACTGTTGAATTGTTGAACAGGTGTCTTTAATCATATCAAAATTACACATACAAAAGTAAAACAGTGAATGTTATTAACTGTGGGTAAGTTTCAAACTACAAAACAAGAATGTATGAAATAACTATATATGGTATATTTAGTTGCAGTAACATTTGGAGATCTATGACAGCGTGTCTTATAAAAATCTACATCAGCAATTACATGTAAATGAGTGTTGCATAAATTAGAAATAAAGATTATTATGACAACAGCTTGAATAATCTTGGATTATTTGTGTTTTGGTGATTTAGACATGTATAGATCTATAGGGCTTATGCAAGGGTTGGTCTGAAAAAATGTTTTTTGGTCTGAAATTATAACTCCCTAATGTATCAAATTTTGATGCTTTTTACGAAACTTAATTTTAACATTTTGAGATGATATTGTGACAGATGATTTGTGTGTGTGTGTGTGTGTGTGTGTGTGGGCGTGTTTAGCAGTATGTCCGAAGACATTTTCGGACAGAGAAAAAAAAAATCATGACAACAATGGTCCTCGGAAGCCGGACAATATTTAGTCCTCGAACGTCGAACAATGAATATGTGCTTTATTCCGTCGACTGTCCGAGGACGGAGGAACAATAGAGGAACAATACTTGTCCTCGGAAATAAAGCAATACAAGACTATGTGTGTGGGTGTGAGGGTGTACATGTGTACGCATTCAAACCGATGACATCGAACAAAGAGAACAATCGGTCATCGGTAGTAATTCAATAGGTCATCGGTTGTCAACAATTGGTGAGGTTTATTCCGTCAATGAATTTTGTGACGCAATTCAATAGTGGAGTCATCGGTTGAAATTCGAACAATAGAATACATAGATTGGTGAGTGCGTGTGTGTGTGTTTTCTTGTCAGGTCACGGGGGGGGGGGGGGGGGTATTGTGTTTGTGAATCACCACCAAAGCACGGTGCATCGCCTCGTCGTTAGCTTGGTGCTATATGAGGATTGAGCTATCAGTATGAGTATACCCAAAAAAATATTTACCACTACAACACTGGATTCGCCAGAATTATAGCGATGTTTTGATGTCGTCACACTCGGGATCGATCCTGCTTAAGCAGGCGACGTCCTATAATGAATGAACGTAATTGCAATGCAATTATTTATCAAATTATAAAGAGTTTGGTGTATTTAAACATGACCTTATTTCACACCATTATAAAGGGAAAGTGAAACTGATTCTGATAGCTAAAACCGTTTGATTGTAAATACATAGGAGAAGGGTCAATGATCAATGAAATAAACCCCACTTTCAAATTGAAAAGCCCTCCGAATAATAGCAGGATGGTATTCGTTCCCTCTTGAAACGCGGAACATGCCCCGGTGCAAGCAGCTGAAAATACAATGGCGTCTTATTTTGTTTACAAGTGACTGATTCCTTTATTTCTTTAACGCTGCATTTTTCATCAAAATAATACCATACACGAAGTTAAGAGTGAGGCAACAGACTAACATTAAGACTGACGCTAGTGAAGGAAGAGAAATAAGTGAAGAGGAGATGACAAAATAGGCTCTGAAAAATGTGTAAGATGTTATGGGACATCGTCTGCTTAGACAGGACTGGTCCAGGGTGTGTCGTCACATATCTCAGCAGCGTTCGAGGAGCTCTTCAGCTGCTATATCGGGGGCTGTATTTTACCTTTTTATAATTGATAATAATCATTACTTCAAATGTTTCCAAGCGTTGAATTTGGATAACCTTGTTTAAAGGGCTTTTAAAGTTGATCACATTTTGTTCCTCAAATTGGCAACAATAATATTTTTCTTTTAGTGCTAGATGGTTCTAATAAGGTGTAATATCTTTGAAAAATATACATGGTTTGGAATTTTGTCAAAAAGTTTTTAAAATTGCGAATTTTGATAAAAAATTCTGAACCTCTCAATGTGTTGCCAATATTAAGGATTTTAAAGCTTATTCTCCTTTTTAAAATCCCTGGCATCAAACGCAATATGGTCGTGAAACAAAAATGGACACAGTGTGTGCAGAAATTATTGCTCTTTCTACTCATACATGTGGTATATTTTTTAGAGCTCTGTATCAACAGTTATTGAGCCAAACCACAAAATGTGGTCAATTGTCTTGTTATCTCTTTATCTCTATCTCTCTCTTTATCTCTTTCTCTCTGTTTCTCTCTCTTTGTGCTCTCTCTCTCCCTCTCTTAATTATATACTTAATTCTGGCCCACAATGTCACACCTCATCACTCAAAGTGGAATATCTTTACACACTTACATGTTTTAGAACTTGAATGTATATTGTATATTCACCTCAACTCTCACATTTATTTTATCTCTCTCCCTTAATGAGTTTGTGTTTCACTTTCCAAGAGGAATGGGTCATTGTTCTCTTGCATTCGCGTTGTACACATTGACCTACAAGCTTTCACCACTATAAATATGCAATGCTTAGTCCACTAGGGCAATCAAAGTCGGATGCTCTGCTATATGGATGACAACGCTTGATGCCAACTCTCCTTTTTAAATATTTTTAATATTTTCAATATTGTGCCGTGAATTACAACTCTTAACAGGTGAGAGCAGACGGTTTGTGTATTCCTGTATGATATGCATTTTAATATGGCCACTGTTTGTGATATGCTTTGAAATTATGATCAGTTGTTAAAATCAGTCAGCTTTATTTTACTTGAAACTGTCAAGAACGAAATTAGACATCAACTTCCAAACCAATGGTTTGTGAAGGTATATTCAACAGTAATTGTTTCCAGGAGTAAATTGTTGAACTGCTCTGTACATATAAGGTAAAAATATGTTATATAACATACCGGTACCTAATGGATTGAAGAAAAAAATTCAGAATGGTTTATGAGTATACCTTATACTATCAACTGAAGAGATGGAAAAATGACATCAAAAATTGAGAAGCATCACCTTGTTCTCTGATTGTTTTATATGTCTCCATTGAACCTCTTGTATTGATCGACATATATATCTTTTTTATTCCTAGTGCCATTCTCACTGGAGTGCTGCACCACCATCATGTCTTCTGTCAAACTTCAGTCTATTTGGTTAATAACTGTTGCCTATGTGATCCTAACTCCGCCTCTGACAGCTTGTACCAATGTTCTTCCATCATCCCAAGACAATCCTTGTGAGCTCCAGAGAAAGTGTCTTTTCAATCAAATCCTCTATCACATCTACCAGCAGTGTATCGTCTGTACTGCACAAAATCTAACATCATTCCCACAAGGGTTAGATCCCCAAGGCCTTGCCAGTGCAGCAGAGCTGCGGGAGAACAACCTGGCTGAGATACATACCTCAAACTTTGCCAGCTTCTCCAGATTGTGCTACTTAGATTTATCAGTCAATGACATCACTATCTTACAGGATGGTTGGGCAGAGAATCTTTCAAGGTTGCAGTACCTATACCTCAGTAATAATAATCTAAGAAGTATTAGAAATACAACTTTCACTGGTCTTGATCTGTTGCAATACCTGCACCTCGATAATAATTTGATTAAAATGTTGCCCAGCCAAGCCTTCGGTCGATTACCACAATTGCAGGTAGTGCACTTGCAACACAATCTACTAGAAATATTAGAAAAAGATGCCTTTGTCGGTTTAGAGCAGTTAAGAAAGTTGAATCTTGGTTATAATCTTCTTAGTATGTTGTCATCAGACTCATTTGCAGGACTGGAGTATTTGAACGAACTGATTCTGAGTGGGAACATTTTTTCAAATGTCCCTGTATCAGGACTTGCTTCTCTTGTGGGCTTGCAACATATCAGGATGGACAAAAATAACATTACAACTTTGCCAGTGAATGCCTTTACCAACCTGACAGCATTGATAGAGTTAACAATGGCCTTCAATAACATCACAACATTGCAGAGTGGTTGGTGCAATGGTCTTGGAATGCTTCAATTTATCAACATCTCTAACAACAAAGTAGAAAATCTATCAGACAAAATTGTTGAGCTCTGCCCAAACATCGTCATTCTTGACTTTAGCCACAACCATATCAAGGAGGTTCAAAGAAATGCGTTCAAGCCTCTGCAAAACCACCATGCTGTTGATTTGCATGATAACAGTCTTACATCGTTATCACCATTTGACTTGGCAAACAACAGTATGGTAACAGACATCAGATTGGGAGGGAACCCACTGGAGTGTGACTGCCATCTTTCCTGGCTCAAGGACTGGATGGACTCTGGCAGGATATCAAGGATAACGTTGAGTCCAGATGAACTCTTCCTGAAAGGCCATTATGCAGAGCTGAACAGAGCATCAAGTCCACTTGATGGGCAGTGTAACACACCATCTGTTTTTTCTGGCATACTTATACAACATGTTCTCAGACAAAACTTCACTTGCTCTAAATCTAGTCCCCCAACCATACCCTTGCAATCAGAACCTGACCCTCTAACGACCGGACAATATCCTATCATAACCACCATGAAAACTTCTCCCATGGTCTCAGAGGCACTCTCTACAATGACATCTAGCAAATTTGACCTGAAGTCACGTATCATAGTGTGTTTAGCAGTGTTATCTTTCAGTTTAATGATCATTTTGGCCTTCACAATTTTTCACAAGCCAGCATGCAGACGGAGAGAACAAATGTATTTCTATATCAGTGACCCTCCCTTGCCCCCTCGCTATCAAAACGTTGGTCTCAAAGAAGTCGTGCCCTCTCCATCTTCTGTATCATCAGGGATGGATGACTCAAGCTCTTTTATGCTTCTTGATGTGGGAATAGACAGTCATGACAACCAAGTCAAGATTAATTTAGATCATGTTAGTACCAGCAATCCTGAAGAACAATGCCAATCAGATATATTAGAAAACCAAGTGGAACCTGACTGTAACTTCTGTAATGGGAAAAGCACCATCAGCAGTACTGGAGGAAGACATTGGAGTGTTGTCGTGCATTCTCCTCCTCAAGAACCGGTCTCTTGTCTATACAACGGCACTCTGCAGTCATGTGAACTCCATGGTCATCCTGAAAACTGTGGGCAAGCTACTGAGTTGAAGAGATATCATCAGGCCTTGAAACGTGAAGCATCCGCAAGTTTGGCACATGGGGTAATTTTAGAGCACATCCGCCAGTGCTGCTCTTTTCACAAGTCAGCTACTCTACATGACACTATTCCCAGAGCAGGTAAGGAGGAAGCCATTGCGATAGGACCTAGATATGCACATTCACTTTGCAGTGATCAATTACATGTGCATCAAAGAAGTATTGAAGCTACAGACACCAGAGTGAAGTCTGCTGAGGAACCTGATTGTCATACTCATGATTCTTTGTTGAGTAGGTTCCCAGGGCAACAAGGCAATGCACCAAATGCTTTCATCAGTAAAGGCATCTCTTCATCAGTCAACCAATATAAAGATAGTAATGAGAAGTCAACCAGACTATCCTATCCTCTTGCTGAGTGGTCAGCACTAGGTTGCCTCAAAGACTCCCTAAATGTTACACATGATTTACAGTCACTGACAATAACTGGTTCTCATCACCGCAGTAGGAGCGCTCGAGAACCTAGGAGACTGAGGAAGGAAAGATCAAGTTTAAAGCCTCAAAGACAGAGGAGCTGGCATGGCAACAAGTCCTCTGTCTTTCCGCACCGCATCGGTTATAATGACACCAAGAGCTATGTGGATGATCAAGCCAATAGACAAATGACCAGACCCCCAGCACCCCTTCCAAGACCTGAGGCAACCTTGACACACAAAAAAGAATCGGTCCAAGAGCCATCGGAAACTAACCTTACTCAGAAGAGTTGCACAGAGGAAAATATGACCTACTCAGAATCAGGGGGTCATAATATCCCTAATGATAATTCTGAACATGCAGAAGAAAACGTGTACTTTGAAGCCATAGAGTAATGAGGAACATGAAAATAATCATCAATGTATAAATATGTATTTGCTTACATGTAGTTTACACATTTACAAATAAATGTATATTGCATAGTAAACAATTGCCAAGGACGTTTGCTTGAATTGTGTGTAATAAAGGCTACTTCAAATAGGGGTTTATGGAAATTTATATTGGTACACTTTTTTTACAACTTATAAAATTGAACATTTTTTTCTTCATCCAAAGCAAATTATGCCTCTGTTGATGTCAAATCCGCTCCATAAAACATGTCTTTTTGTTTGCTTTCTTTGTAGAAAATACAGGAATCTTGGTGTTTACTCTCATCAAAGAAAGATAAAGGTCATAAAAGGAGTGGTACATGTATTCTAAATTATGTACATTATTTGGTAGACATGATTAGATAATGGATGTACCATCCAAATGTTGGGAAAACATTTTTCACCTATGTAAACTGTACATTATTTCACTTACGAATAATCAAATTAACAAAAAACATAATTTTTCAGTTCCAATTAAGATTTTAACCAGTGACTGTCATAAAGTCGGTTCAAATAAAAACCAATTCTATAATGTTGCAACTTGCAACTTAAATGTATTCAGTCATCATTATACATACATGCAAATCTCAAAAACCTTTGTTGCCATACCATGTACTTGAGCTTTAAACTGTATCTTATAGTTAAAATCCTCAAACCCCTTTTCATTGACGAAAGGCGTTAAAGGGAATCTTGAGTTCTGGGGAAGGTGAAAATACTTTGTGAGCTTTCTCATCCTTTTTATGTCAGTTTGGAAGAACATTACAGTAGAAAAGAATTTCTCTTCAAATGCCCTTATATTCGAAATATGACCAAAAACAGCTGAAGTGTTCGGACTGAACTTTAATGCCACATCTATATGCAGTCCCATATACCATTTCTATGTGCAGTACATGTGCTTTTCAGCGAGAGTGGGTCAATTTCTTATCTGTTTTGATGATTCCAAAACAATGCAGTATAAAACAATTCTTATGTGGACATGGTCAACCTTTCCCAATTGCTTTGAGACAGTTTCTTTCACAATGTAATTCCATGACCAGAACTCAACTTTATTTTTAAATATAAAGATATATGTGTAGCATTACAGACAGGCTATAGAAGGTATGTGTACGTGTGCCAGTATCCTGTAATCTTTAAAGTAGAACTTTATTGATTTTAAATATTGGCTTAATTCTTATTATTGCATATATGCCATAAATTAAACAAGGTTATCAAAATTCAACGCTTGGAAACATTTGAAGTAATGATTATTATTATCAATTATAAAACAGTAAAATACAGCCCCGAGATAGCACCTGAAGAGCTCCTCGAACGCTGTTGAGATGTGTGACGTCACACCGGAGACCAATCCTGTCTAAGCAGACGATGTCCCATAACATCTTACCCATTTTTCAGTGCCCGTTTTGTCATCTCCTCTTCACTTATTTCTCTTACTTCACTAGCATCAGTCCGTTAGTCTCTTGTCTCACTCTTAACTTCGTGTATGGTATTAATTTGATGAAAATGTAGCATTAAAAAAATAAAGGAATTACTCACTTGTAAACAAAATAAGACGCCATTGTATTTTCAGCTGCTTGCACCGGGGGAATGTTCGGCGTCCATGCTATTATTCAGAGGGCTTTTCAATTTGAAAGTGTGGTTTATTTCATTGATCATTGACCCTTATCCTGTTTATTTACAATCAAATGGTTTTAGTTATCAGAATCAGTTTCACTTCCCTTTTAGAATGGTGTGAAATAAGGTCATGTTTAAATATGTCAAACTCTTTATAATTTGATAAATAATTGCATTGCAATTACGTTCATAGGACGTCGTCTGCTTAAGCAGGATCGGTTTCCTGTTTGACGTCATCAAAACATGGCAATATTTCTGGCGAATCTGGCGAAAATTTTCTTTGAATAGCCACTTTAAACTGGCTCTCTAATTAAAGTGATTAGGTAACTTTGTGGAGGCTTGATAAAATCTGAGCTGTCTGGCCTTGCATGCTATCAGTGTATGTAATATGGTGTAAAAACGAAGCCCATGAGAGAAAAAGACTCATTTTCCCCCACTGACTCAGTGTTAGACTAAATCGTATGGCCATACGCTTTTCGTAAATGGGAGTATTCATTCACAGATATCTTAATAATAGCATTATATTTGAAAACCTTTCTGTGCCTGGCTATGTTTTTATCCTTCTGAACATCGTTATACAAGACAGATCTCAAAATTCACCAATTTATCAAATCAAGCCTCTACAAAGTTACCGAATCTCTTTAAGATGTGGTATGTCTCATTGAGGCCTGTATGGCACCAGCATCCAGGAAAACAAGTAAATAGGGTTGTTTTTTCACCACCAGATGGGTAAACCGGTGATCTCATTTAGTACTCTAAATTAAAATTTAGAAAACGGGAAAATTCTCAAAAACAGGAAAATTCTTTAAAAAGGCTATCAAATTCACTCGTGATGAGAAAAGATCTTTGAAAAGGGTAGGAAATTTGACAGTATCATTCGGCATTTGAATACATGTATGTTCCAGTGGATATATTTTCAGGAATCCAAAGAGGTTCTGTTCTATTCTTTCAATGAAAACATCATTCTGTAATGTGTTCGAAAGTAGATATTTGTCTTTATCTCTTCCATTTTGAAGAAGAATCAATCCTCGATTAGGGTGTAAAATTCTATGCAATATCTGAAATACACCTCATGGGTCTAAAAATCATAATTTTTTGCGGGTTTCCGTGAATAGGGTATTGAAAATCCTCTTGACTTAAATCCTCATCCTGCAAGTACAGAGTGGGGTCATTTGAGGGTCATTTGTACAATGTTCTATGTACTAATTACGAACTGGCTTATTAAAGTATGCTATGAAATGAACCAAATATCAATTGTACATGTTGAAGGTCAACATCAAAGAAAATAATATACCAGTACAGGTGTACGTTTTTTTTTTCAATGTAGGTTTTGCTGTCCATTTTAACACTTTTTTTTCAACCAATTTCATCAGCGTTCACAACAATTACGTCTGGAGAATGTATTGATTGAATTCGTCTTTGTGCAATCAATTTCGAAAGAGTTTTCATTCAAATTCAAATGATGGTTAGACACAATTTATTGCAAAGTGAGGAAAGTGATTCATGCAATTGTACGTTGGCAGCTGGGGATGATAAAATTGATTTGACATTGACGAAATTGGATACAAAAAGATGAAAATGATTGTACAAAGTTCAAAAATGAAAGACCAAAGACAAAATCAGGTTATTATTTGTCAATAAAATCACACTTATGTTTTCGCAAATGAGAGTTTGCAAATAAGAGTGGCAAGTACCATCTCATTATAATATTGTTTACACTGTATATTGTATGTGTACCAAAACAAAGGGACATGTATGCTTTCATATTCTTTGTGTGTTGAACTTGAAGATTATAAAGCATCATTCTGTCATCCATTGCCACTTCAATTTCTTTTCTTCGGTAATAATCACTCCTCGTGGTTTGGATGTACGTATGTCAACCTCTCAGTTTCAGTTTCTTTATCTGTCAACTCTCCTGTTATCCTTCCTCAATCTCTCGTTTTCTTTCTATTCTTCCTTGAACTCACTTTCACCTCACTAATCATTTTCTTGATTTCTTTCTCTCTATTGTCCTATCCTCAAGACTATCTCCCACTCAGGGATACCAGTTGGTTTAACCCGATAAGCCTAAAAAGAAGCCCAGACAGTAAGAGCTATATACATACAAATCCTGACATGGGAAGGTGTCAGGGTCTGAAATCACGCTATAGCTTGAAAACTGGGCCCTTTTTATCAATAACAACTGCCCCATTTCTATGACAAATTTGCTATCAGTAGCTTATAACAATCATCGTAACTTGTTATTGATAAAAAGTTTTATGAAACAGGGCCCTGGTATCCCTGCTCACTGAGGATGATAATGTCATGATCTTGTGTAGTGTAGCTCAATAGCGAGTGTTCACAAAGCTGTTTAGATGCCAATCACACTTAACTAGAAATGTCCATTGCCGCGCAATGCGAAATGCATCTCCCGGCACTGGCAGCGATTTGAAGGAGGGACAAAGAACCTCGCCTAATCTACAATGTGATTAGAGTATAATGCATCTCTATAGAAAATTCGAAAGAAATCTGTCAAGAAATGTGACATCAGAGCACACACAAGATATCCACTAAAATATGACCTTTGACCCTATGAAAGACGGAACACTGGAGGCAGCATCACCAAAAACTGTAGAGGTCTAGAGTAATCTATGATGGACCTCCATACAAAATCTGAAAGAAATCAGTCAACAAATGTGTCGTCCAGAATGCATGCAACCAAAATATGACATTTGACCCAATAAAAAGTGGAACACTGGGGGCAGGGGCAGCATCAGCAAACACTAAAGATGTGTAGATTTCACTAAGACACACCTCCATATAAAATTTCAAAGAAATCTGTCAAGAAATGTGGAAGTTAGAGCGTACAAAAGACATATGACCTATAAAGGACGGAACAATGAGGGCAGCATCACCAAAAAGTACAGATGTGTAGATTATACCAAGATACATCTCCATACAAAATTTGAAAGAAATCCAAGAAATGTGGGCTGCAGAGTGCACTCACGCCATCCCCTGAAGTACGACCTTTCACCCTATAAAAGACGGGACACTGGTGGCAGCATCACCAAATACTAGAGCTCTTTAGATTTCACCAAGAGACACCTTCATGCAAAATTTGAACGAAAATCCATTGAGAAATGTGACCGCCAGAGCGCACACAAGAGTGCACACAAAACATCTATCAAAATATGACCTTTGACCCTATAAAAGATGGATCACTGGAGGCAGCATCACCAGAAATTATAGGTGTCCAGATTTTACCAAGATACACCTGCATACAAAGTTTGAAAGAAATCCGTTGAGAAATGTGACCGCTAGAGCGCACACAAGAATATGACGCGGCGGTGGCGGAATGCTGCTGAATCCAAGTTATCCTCCGGCATTCTGCCGGGGATACAATAAGTCAGTTTGTAATTAGTATACATGGTACAAATGACCCTGAAATGACCCCCAATATACATGCACGTGCATTTGTTTTGGTGGACGCACTACTTGTTTAACATGTAAAATCATACTGGTGCACTACCGCGGTGCATACAAAATTACGGCGTATAAAGAAACAATTGTACTCGGTACAAATGACTTATCTCCACACGCGCAAATTTTAATTACGCACTGACTTATTATCGGTATAGAGTCGGTTTCTGAATTGGTTTGGCAGTGTAATTAAGGGATAAAACTCACACTAAAACCAAATTTCTAGAAATGTGGTTGTAGTGTGATGGTTTAGTGTGGCGAGTTTTAGTTAAAAAATCATGAACCCCCAATAAGGTAAGGCCCAAGTGGGTACAAGTTTCATTCTCTAGAATTAACAAGTGTGTGATATCTCGCTATGTTTTGTACTTTGAACATTGGATGACCAAAAATTGCCACCCTTTCCAAACTTTTGCTGTAGTATCTCGTACATATGTCCTGACCAAAATTTCATCACCTTTACCCTTCTTGTTGCTCTCCCTTTATATCCCAAAATCTCTTACTCTGTTCTTTTACATGTATTATCTTATTCTAATCGAACTTTTCCCTCTCATGCTATTTCTCATCTTCTAATAAATCTTCTCTGAATGGAAAAAAACAACTTTAGAGATCCTATTTGTGCAGATACACCATTTAGTACAGTATTAGGATAAGTACAAGTACAGGAAATTCAACAACACAGTATGTTTACCTGCATTACTGAATTGATCAAATTATTACTCAAAGATGCACACTGTATAATACATCTACTCCAATGTTCAGTATGGAGATACTTTGCACAGTTATGTGAAATTTTTTACAGTAGGAATTCCCTGTACTTGTGATTGTAACTGCATCAAATGGATTACTTTTAAGTTCATTTATACAACACCTTCTCCTCTTGATTTCATGACCCTCAACGATGAAGTTCAAGGGATTCTCTACAGATTTTCTTTCAACGTTATCTAAGACACAGTACACTGGAAAGACTACAACATTCAAGAGATTAGTCATCTCAACAAGGTTTAATTAAACCACATATATCACAAGGCTTAACAAACCAATGTCTACTCGTGTGTATTCCTATATTTCAAAGCCATTTTCCCATTCACACATAGAATCCATTAACTTTTCACAACAAAAATATTTGTACCATTTCTGAGGTAAGACATGGGGCAAATACATCAATAGAGAGGACTGTTTACAACAGTAATCACAAGGGTTTACTTCTGAAAGCATAGATTATACTTGGTTTTGACTCCACCAGAGAGAAGTATTTTGCAAAACATTTGATTTAGAGTATTTTGTAAATTCTTTGTACCAAAAGAGAAAAAAAAATCTGAACCCTCGACAGCTCCTTCTAATTTACTACAAACTTGCTGATGTACACACAAGATAAAGAGTATAATTATGTAATTTCTTTATTACTCAACAAAATGTAAGGTAATTGCAACAACTCCAATTAAAAGCTACTCTGTGGTTTTTGGTAAGATAGATCATAGCACAAATATTTTGCTTCCAGTTCTCCTATAGAACTATTTATTTAATTTATCAACCAACAGAGACTTCGACAACAAAACCTATAATACATTTTTTCATCTGTGTTTATCTTATTTCATTACCACTGAATGAATATGGTACAATGGAGGTGGTTCGATAAAATGCCAATTTAACGATTTTGATATCGATACAGTCACATTTCCAAAGCATTCTTATCCCTATCAAACTAGGCTCAACATTTGTAGAATCGCGCAAAAGGAACACAAAATCCCAACTCTTTTCTTTATCAATAAAATCTTGTTTGCTATATATAATTATTACAATCAAACATACCCCCAACCGTTAAGATTCACATCAAACATGTTCAATTATTCTAATGCATGTCATCTGGTTTCCGAGAGAAACGTTGTTTGACCATGAGGATGTTTTAGACACGGTGGGGGGTACTGGTTGATATTTGGTTAATGTTGTTGTTGTCTTGGTTAATGTGCTGCGGCTATACCTTCAACCTCCTTTAGCTGGAACCAATGACCACACTCACAGCGCTGAGGTTCACCAGTGTACAGCCACATCCAGTTGATATGTGTCTGTTCCTCTTCACCTGTATGGGAAAGAGTATGTTAGAGAGAGACAAAGAGAGCGAGAGAGATTAAAAAAAAAGGTATAATAATGCAGGTTTTACACTTGAATAAGAGGAATCATAGTCACATGGGTACCCAGTAGGTAGCTAACTCCAGTGTGGTGGGATTAGCATGTGCGTGCCTTTACAAGCAACTGACTGAAATGCTCCCCACAGGAGTGGACAATGTGCACTGTAACGTGCAGAATCAAATCCATGGAACAGGGTAATAAATCTGTAAGCGCTTTGGTCAGTTACTTGCAACCCCCCCCCCCCCCCCAGAAAAAAACACATATCATTTTCATTCACATGAAAATCTCATCTACAGACATTCATTTATCAGGATTCTACCAACTTCTTTCCTTCTTTGGAAGGTTATGTAGTTTTTAAGACCTAATATCAAAACCAGTAGCTAGATTAGAAACAATATCGATATTTGGGGTGACAAATGTGTCCATGACCTTTCTAAACAAGCCATTAGCGATATTGTCTCTCGCCCACGTGCGATAACTGGAAATATCGCAATCTCTGTTGCCATGCAACAGGTCCCCCCCGTCGACAACTTTTTAAAATTATTATTCTGCTGCTGAATCCGTACAGATTGAAGGAAAAATTCCTCAGTTCTTGGTATGATTGTTACTTTTGGGATAAAAATAACAAACAAAATCAATTTAGTATTTCACTTTTCAGCAAGTAGTAAAAAGTAAGCAGGTCGGGAATTAAAAGGAATATTTTGTAACTTTACCTAGATTTTATTCTAAATTTGCTTTTTTTAATTTTGTCCTTCAAAACTTAGTATTCTAGATCATTTCATTATTTAATAGTAAGCAAATTCCATTTCAATATTTTTTCCCCTGTTGCTTGGGTTTGTTAACTTAATTAGAATTAGATCAGTAAGTCATATTAAATGATTAATTTCCCAATTAGTTTCTTGATCTTTTTGATAATTGCAGTCCTATGTTGTTGTTTTTTGTTCTATGAATTTATAATTTCAAACCTGAAAGATTTAATTTCACGCTAGTATAAAATCTATGTATGTTTCTTGTCAACTCTTACATGGTTTCTCATCCTCTTTCTCATTCCCTTTCTCACCCCCCCCCTCTCTTTTTCCATTGCTCATGTTTCTCTCCTCTCCCACTCTTTCTCTTTCTCTCTTCACCCATCCCGTCCATATTTCCCCCTCTGTATTTATAACACCAGAATGTCAACAACAAAAAAATATTTCTCTTTTCTATAACAGCACAATTTCATATGGAAAACATACTAATATGTCAGTTTAGTGTCCCCTCGACCTGCCATTTTTTCCTTCGGTATTTTGTCTTCTACAACACCAGAAAATACTGACGTACTTAAAACAATTTTTTTTACTTCAGCATATATGTTTCTCTTCAACAACAGTCAATCCAGTGTCTCACTGGCAGTTGTCTCCCCCCTGTATTTTTTCTTCAACCACACCAGAAATTACCAATGTACTTCAAAATGAAACAAATATTTGGGGGTATTTTCTCATCAACATAATAATAATAATAATACATTGCATTTATAATGCGCTTAATACAAATGTTTCTAAGTGCCGAAGTATTATTACCCCGGCTGTAGCTAGGCTACTGAATTCGGTGCTCACAGCATTTCAAGGAATAAATTCCTACCGGGTACCCATTTACTACACCTGGGTAGAGAGTGGCAAATGTAGATTAATGTCTTGCCAAAGGACATTAGTGCCGCGGCAGGACTCGACCGCAAACCATGAGATCCACAGTCCGGTGACGTATCCACTAGACCACGACACCTCTACAAGTCAGTCGAGTGTATTTCTGGCATCCCCCTCCCTCCTTGCTGTATTTTCTTTTTTACAACAGAAATTACCGACGTATTAAAACAATTTTTTATCTTCAACAACAGTCAGTCGAGCATCCCACTAGCAGTTGCCACCCCCCCCCCCCAACCTCCTGTATTATTTCCTTCAATAACACCAGAAATTACTGACGTACTTAAAACAAACAGAAAATATTTTGGGGTATTTTCTCATCAACAACAGTCAGGTGAGGGTATTTCTGGCATTGTCCCCTCTTGCTGTATTTTCTTTTTTACAACCACAGCAAGTACCGACGTATTAAAACAATTTTTTTTTGTCTGTTTTTTTTCTCTTCAACAACAGTCAGCCAAGTGCCTCACTGGCAGTTATCCCCCTATATACTGGTAATTTCTTCTACAACACCAGAAATTACTGAAGTACAAAAAAACACACAATTTTGGGGTATTTTCTCATCATAAACAGTCAGTCAAGTGTATTTCTGGCACTTTCCCCCCTTGCTGTATTTTCTTTTTTACAACAACAGAAATCACTGACGTGCTTAAAACTTTTTTTTTCCTTCTGTATTTTCTCTTTTAATGAAAAGTTGTCAAGTATGTACGTGCAACACAAAAATTTGGCGACTTTGGTTGATCTAAACGATCGATCAAACGTACATGTAGCTTTTTGGTAGGGTATTCTATAGTTCAGCCTCCTCATCCAAGTCAATATCGTTGTAGCCATAATGAACAATAGATGAAGCATTGTAGTACATTGAAGTATTGTGAACTGGAACAGCGGATGCGCATTCTCGATAGCAAAGGGTTTTGAACGAACAGCTGTGTGCTGTACGTAGTAAATCTTCAAGCGGCCACCCGCTGGTTTTACGAGTCGGCTTAGAACCGCTATCAAAGAGCCCTTCTCCAACATGCCTAGTACATGTAGAGAGGACTAAACTAGTTTCCAATTACCCTGGACAAGCACAAACTTAGACTGTACTTGGGTAATTCCATAAATAAGGGAGCCAATTTGTGACACTTTTGGTGTTCTTTTACATATGAAACCCACATGTTTTTATGACTCATAATGAAAACACCAATAGTGGAGTGAGATTGTAAAGTGATCTCCAAGCAAAATGTTGCATTGTCATGCTTAGAATCACCTTACAATTGTACTGCACTATTTGTGTCTTTACTCAGAGCCACACAAACATGTGGGTTTCATATGTAAAAGGGACACCAAAAATGTCACAAATTGGCTCCCTTATTTAAGGAATTACCCACTTTAGTGTGTGCGAGAGCTAATCAGGACTTTTCTTTCTATAGTGGGTTCTACATGTACTTATCCTTGCAATTCGAATATGAGGCTTTGCCACAGACATTCATTTGAAATCAACCACAAAGTTGGTCTTAAATGCAGACTTACATCCAGAGTTTTGAAATCCTATTTTACGTAGCACGTGCTGACCCCCCCCCCCCCCCCCCTAAATCAACCACTCTTCTCTTAAATGCAGATTTACATCTAGGGTTTTGAAATCCTAAATATACGTAGCACGCGTCACGAATCCCCCCCCCCCCCCCCCCAAATCAACCAACCTCCTCTCTTAAATGCAGACTTACATCCAGGGTTTTGAAATACTATTATTATATGTAGCACGCACTAAGAACCCCCCCCCCCCCCCCCCCTTTTCCATGTTAAAGTGCTTGTCTGAGATACTGGAATGAACAGAAAGGTAGGGGGAAAGGAAATTGGAATGATACATGTTAGAAGGTCTCATAGTGTATCAAAAGATACGTACCAGGGAGTTGATGTTCAATACATGATTTCCAAGGATTTGCATGCAAATATCTGAAAGAAATGGCAGCTTTACACTGCTCTTTCTCTTCACATAGCAATCTCAGAGTTTAGCATAGAAATCATGGAAACATGTCAGGTGCACATTTGATGTCATTAAATTCACTGGCCAGGTAAGGTACATGTTTTAATATTTCACTTGAGGAAAGAGGAAATAGGAAATAAACTTCATAAGGCTGGAGTATTGCTTGCATGTTCCTATTTGTCAACCCTTTTTTTTGGGGGGGGGGGGGGGGCTGGGGCTATTAAAACTGGACACAGGCTTTGAAAAGAAAAGTATTGATAAGTATACTTACAGATACAGCCTACTATTCTCTTCTGGAACGCTGATGTTACTTCCACTGGTTTGTTTTTAGTCCCAGCAGCTACTCTCCTCACATTCAGCTGGAAAGGATCCTAATCAAGGGGGCAAAAATGCACATTGCATAGATACTTAAAGCATTTGCTGAGAAGCTCTCACACTAGAATATGCACCTTTAAAATATGGTTCCTTGACAATGCTTTGTGGTCCATTTTCTATAAACTTATTCCCTATCTTAACCTTGGGCCTAACATGATATCTAAACTTACATGTGTAACCTAAAGCCACATTCCAATCCTAACTGTAACCCTATACTTTAAATGAAAAAAAATAATTGAGAACAATAGTCACCAGAGCAATCATCGCTGGAGCACATGTCAAGAATGCCTAACAAACAGAAAAATCTGAGGGTGATTTGCCCCCTCACCCCGCTGAACTCTTTATTAAAAAAAAAAAAGAAATTAAAAAATTAGTGAAAAAAAAGAGCCACCATGAAAGTGCTGTAAATGTGTTGAAAGCAGAAATGCATAAAACCACACAATGCAATACTTTGACAGAAAAGCTCCTTATTATTACACTGAACTTTAATCTTGTACACTTTTGGAATTAAATATTGGCAGCCTTTCCTTAACAACAAAGACAGTACAAGACTTGACATGGCATGGACATTTAAAAAGGTTTATTGTAGTATGAGAGAAACATTACATGAAACATAAATAGGAATGCACTTACTGAGTCTCCTGCCTTTATTCTTTCTAGTTCTTTCTTTTCTAGACCTGTTGCATGTTCAAAGTTGTCAGGGATACCTGGAAAGACAGAACATGATTTACAAGGAGAATTCTCAACAACAATATGATTATCAAATTAATAGCGATTTATTCACTATTATGTTCAATGTATTACCCTTATTTTAAAACTGATATAAAATACTCAGTCTATCTTCAAACTTAATTGCATCACTTACTGGTGAGAAACAACTGTAAAATCATGTACATACACATGTAGACAAATTGGACATGTGTGTGTGCAAAAGCCCTGAAATAATATAAAAGTCAATCTTAAGTTCCGGGAAAGGAAAGGAAAGGAATTCCCAAAGAATCGAAGCAAAACTTACACTGAATGTTCAAGACACAATAGTTGTGCTTTTCAGTAACAGTAGTTTTATACTTCGGTAGCCTAACAACCATCTTCTATACGTTGCACAATTTGAAATTAATCAAAGCCAGTTTCTTTTGAAATGAAATTCCATTACCAGAACTCAAGATGATCTTAAAATGAAAATGATATTTTACAACAAATGTCCAAGACATGATATTTATTTCCCTCTTACCACAAATATAATGCTTTCAGTAACCATTCTAGGTCTAATATCTTTTTCCATGGCTGTATTTCGAATATGGGGCCAGTTGAGGTGCAATCCTTTTTAAAGGACATTTCTTTTATGATTTTCTTCCACACTGACATAAATAGAATGAGAAAGCTCTCAAATTATTTCTTTACCAACACCCAACCTTCTCTTCCATCTAAATTTGGTTGCCAAGTCACTGCTGATTTTGTGCCATGATATCATTCATACAGCTAAAATTTCCGCAATTATACAGATAGAATTTGGCATTTCAAAATACATGGTTGTATCAAATGGTTGGAAACCTTTCATTCCTTTTTTCCCTTGAAAGGGAGAAAGGAATTTTTCAATTTCATTCCCATGTATTTTTCAATACCATCTCGACTTGACCTTTCAATTTTCAATTTAAATTGTGCTAATATGGGCAGGTCCAAGCTACATGGGTCTGTCCATGAAGTTGGGGCTAAAAGTGTGACATGAGGGTCAAAATTTCAAAATTCCACAATGGCTTTTGTTGTAACATTTTTAAGTTGCCCATGTCCCATAGTTTTTGAGAGAAAAAAAAAAAATGGTTCGTAAGTTCTGGTAACAACAAATTCACATTCACTAATGGAGCATTCAAGTAAAAATACCGCCTCTACATGGACACCACTTCAAGTTAGATACACACCTGTGTGTTTTTATTTGTCATAATTTTTCATGTTTTCTTAGTGTGGAGGTATTCTTGGGATGGTGTCACTGTAGAACAAACTCAGAAGTTTTGTTTTCAAATAATAATATAATTATAACACACCAAATTTGACGTTTTTGTTGAACTTTATTTTCAACCCACAACAGAGTGGAATTAAATTGTTGGCAAGTAATTTAGCAATTGAATATTTGAATGCATTTCAAACATTTAACATAACTAGAACAATGAAAATGCCCTAGGAACAATATATAAACAGTATACTGGCAGATACTTTCATGATTCGTAGCAGCAAAACACTTTGATTGCTTGGTACCGCCTCTACATGGACACTGTGTCCATGTAGAGGCGGTAGCCGATTAGTATGTATGTTTACTCTCTTATTGGAACCTTTAAATTTCTGTCTCTACAAGTTGAGTATAATTCATTCACAGAATATAAATGAACATTGTATGCAATTAATTGTTTATGCAATAAAAATACACACACTATCCCACTGACACATTATATTACTTGGTACCGCCTCTACATGGACACCGTACCCAATTAGTATGTATGTTTACTCTCTTTTTGGAACCTTTAAATTTCTGTCTCAGTGGACTTTCAGAAAAAGATAACTGCCGTTGGCGCGGTCAAAATCGGCCATAGTTCAGAGATATCACGGATTTATTCTCAACGTTCTGCAAAGCGCCCTCATAGGCAAAAAATAACAATTTCTGTTAAAATAATTGTAAAAATAAAAACAAACCATTATTTTTGTGAAATAAAAGATATGAAAATTTCATGGAGATCTGCCAATGAATTACAGAGATTTGATAAAAATTTTTGTGATTTAGGGTGGGGTCAAAATTGTAATTGGGGGGGGGGGGGGGGGGGGGGGGTTCCCAATAAATCGAAAATACATGATTAAAATATTAATGTTTCAAGAACGCAACGAAATTGAACTTGAACAGTTTGGGGGTTTGATTGTGTACCCCAAACGAAAAAAAGATCATATTATGAAAAAAAGATCATCTTATTTTGACCACAAACAAAGTTTTTGCAAATCTATGTAGGCCTAATAAATTAATACCCCAATTAGCCATAACTCGGCCATGATTATCTCCATATCTTGAGAAAAATTTTGTTGTATAAATTTTTATTTTATTGAGAATGGGAATTTGGTGAGGGGGGGGGGGGGGGGGGGGTCTTGCCCCTTTTCCCATTGGACATAAATTATCATAATTTTCTAGACAAAATTTCAAAATTCCGAGTAGAGTTCAATGAACCTCATGAAAGTCTTTCAGATGGAAAAAAAAATATCTAAATCGCTCAATAAATGAGGAAGAAGCAGCAATTTTTGTGATTTTTGAATAAATATCGCATAAATTAGCATAATTAATTTTGTAGACCAAATTTCAAAATTCCGTGTAGAAGTTCACTGAACCTCATGAAAGTCTTTCAGATGGAACAAAAAAAATTGAAATCGGTCTATAAATGAGGAAGGAGAAGCAATTTGTGATTTTTGAATAAATATCGCATAAATTAGCATAACTAATTTTGTAGACAAAATTTCAAAATTCCGTGTAGAAGTTCACTGAACCTCATGAAAGTCTTTCAGATGGAACAAAAAGAATCGAAATCGGTCAATAAATGAGGAAGGAGAAGCAATTTTTGTGATTTTTGAGAAATGCGCATAAATTAGCATATTTAATGAGTTTCAAAAATTCTGTGTAGAAGTTTCGAATCCCCCACCTAGTGCTATCATATAAAGCAAACGGAATTAAAATCGGGTAAGAAATGGCGAAGAAGAAGCATTTTGAAATTGTGGACGGACGACAGACGAAGGACGACGGACGCCTCGCCACGGCATAAGCTCATCTGGCCCATTCGGGCCGGATGAGCTAATAAATAACAAAATACAAGATAATAAGGTGAGAAGTAAATAAGATAAACAAAGTAGTCCCTTATGTGTCAATAATAAATAAGATGAAATAAGAACATAATAATTGAATGAAAATAAAGTGAAAGAAAATAAATGAGAATATAAAATAAGAAGAAAAACAACAATGGAATGAATAGAAAATAAGAAAATAAAAAAAAATTACAATTATTAAGAAAAAAAAAACAATTGAATGAATCCATTAATTTGCAAACATGCTCTGAAAAAAAGTTTTTTTATGAGATAATAAATAAATAAATGTAATGCCTAATAAAATAAACATTCAGCAAAGGAGACTTATTTCTCAATTTTCCCATCAAACTGGAGTATTTAGGCCTACTCACAACTTTTCTCAGAGCTTACAAGTTTCCATTCACAAAAGAAATTTGCCAAATAAGGACTACCGGTATTTGACCAATCAGGAAGCGGCATTTAGATCACGTGATCCAGAAAAAAATGGACTGGCGATATTCAACCAATCAGGAAGCGGTATTTAGATCACGTGTCGAAGAATGACTGAAAACTCCATTTTGATCACGTAAAGTAGAACTTTTACAATCTAAATTAATCGCAAATATGTGATCAGTATTTATCAGAAAAATATGTATTTTGACATCTTGGAATATTTTAAAAGCCATCAAAACACATTCTGGCAAAGAAAAACGATGGAAAATGGGTGAAATCACAGATCACATTTACGGGATATTGGCACCACACACGCAAATTCGTGTCATCACATACGACATGCGAAGAGTATAAGTACAACTTGCGAATATTCGACATGCGATATTGCGAAGAGTATTTAACAATTTGCGAACCCAAATAATTGAATAAAAATTTCACACGATTTTCATTATGAATCACTTGACAACTTAAGCATATTTAAAAAATAAATTTTACTTTTCTTCAGAGTAATAATGATGATTTTGACGACGTAAAAATAAGCCTCAATTCAACTTCCGTAAACACTACCGTTGCTCTTGCCGTCAGGATTTTTTTTTGGTGAACTTTCCTGTGACGTAATTCGAGGTCAAAATACCACCAAAATATCGGAAAAAATAACATTTTTATTACATAAATATTATCAGAATAATTCTTGTTAGTCAAAAGTGGTGTTCTCGGTATCTGCAAGATGAAAATCTCTCAAAAAAAAGGGATTGAACGAGACCCTCTCAACCCGGAAGTGATCTTGTGTTTCTGGCAAATGGTTATCAAACGGTACGATGATTCATAAAAATCATGCAAGAAAAACATGATTTTATGGCACAAATGCGCTTTATTTGCAGACAATCGACATTTCAATGTGGAAAGCAAGTCTTCATTTACGGTAAAATGATTTTTTTTTATTGAATTACTCATTGAAAACGATTTTTATCAAACATTTCTTAAGACGATGCATCGTGTATGGTCAGAACAGTGTAGCCCCCAGTACCGTTGGACGGGGTGTCCAGTACCGTCGGGCGGGGTGTCCAATACGGTATGTATTCGTGACAATCGGACTACTATTAGTACTAAGCAATTTTTAAATGATTTTTTGAAGCTGCCGATAATGTCAAGCAACATATTATTAAGCAAAAATAATGAACAGCACAATAAAGAACCGTTACAGATCGCCGAATAACCCATAAATAACAGTCAAATTTGCGTACCGATGCGTTATTATTTACCGATTCAACATGAAGACGCCATGTTGAAAATGAGATCTCCACTCGTCGCACCATGGAAACCGGGCGAAACTAGCTTATTCACGTAAACCACGGTGACTCATCAATATTTCGACGGACCGATCCATTCTGATACGGGTGGGATTTTTTCGTTTGCTTGGTTTGATTTTACCGATTATTCATAAAACCGCATGGACACCGCGTGGGCAGCTAATATTACTGAAGGATGATACTCAAAAATGTTTGATCATATTCCGATTTTCTTTATCAAATATTACTGGCAAGATAATTCTCTTGTTATGGAGCCTAAGATATATGATTACCACTTTCTCATAAATGAAACATCAGATGACATTACCGCCACTACCTATTCATTATTAGTGGACACCGCCCGTAGAGTCGGTAGTGCCAACTTTGCCAAGTCTGCTATAAAAAATGTGCAACGAATCCGCCCTGTTTCTACTTTATTTACATACAAATGAAGTTAAAGTGTAGCTTGCTTATCATTAGTGGAATCAGTTTTTTATTTTATTTCTGGAAATAAAGTAGTAAAATTATTTGTTTTCATGTCACATTTTTTCAGCAAAAATTGATGATGGACACCAACATTTATAGTCATTTTTTTCAAACAAGGGATCAGCATGTGTTTTGATTATTCACACACAGAAACATTATAATTATGTGTTCTATTTAAAAACCTCCAACATTGCTAATTGTTTGCTTTACACCGAGTATACATGTTTATATACCCATCAGCTGTGAATTTCTGTGAAGATCCCAACTTCGTGGACAGACCCACATGTATTTGACCTGTGACGTACAGGACAGATCAGAACCTATTTACCAGTCTAATTTCAAAGTGAAATGCACACATTAATTTTTTTTTCTGTGATGTCATACTGTAGCTAGTTGTGGTCTTTTGATTAAATGCAAACAAAATTTGTAATATAGCCCTGTTAACAATGTTTAACGCTACAGTACATGTAATCAGTATGAGGCGTAACGTACGGGACCAGAGCAAAACAACCATAATTAAAAACTATACGTCACCGAAAGCACGCGCCGTCGCATGCAGCCACCATTTTACATCTGCATGAGAAGAGGAGGCATGGATACACAAACACTGGTGAGTTCTCGGAAATTTCTTATGCTCCTTTTTTGTATTTTTTGGTAAAAATATGTATGATCAAAAACGTACACTAATTCCAAAGGTTTCCCTAGGAGGAAACGTTGTGGTGAAGGACCTGTCGGTCGCGAGAGTTATCAGGAAAGTGTTATTTCTACATTGCTGGGGAAAAACGCCTGGCTTTGTGATGTAAAAGGCATATAGCCATTTTTTTTTTTTTACACTCACAAAGCTAGTCCTGGCTACGACTTTTCGTAATTACATTTCTTTACAGTCTACAGACTGTCATGACTGTGGGCAGATGACACAATAAATCATCGTTTTGGGCAAGTTGTAAGTTGATTGACTAAATTAAACTTAATGGAATGCACGTCTCAATCAATAGTTTAAGTTTTATTTAGGTCTAGTTTAATTTTTAGATGAAAATATGTAATTTCAGCGAAAAGCATGTAGTCGCATTTTTGTAGTCGCACTTTTGCAGTCGCGGTTCGCAACGCTAGCATGGCTAGAGAATCATGAGAATAGGCAACTCGCTCACTTCACAACAGCGCTGTGTATAGTTACTGTGCATGATTCTCTCTTCATCAAGTTCATGTGATATTCAATATGCACATAGGGCCCCGTTGCATAAAACTTAGGCCAAAAAAAAAAAATTGTTGCATTGGCGTAACCCGCCCGACCCTAAAAATGTCGCCGACCCTAGGTTTTTTTTTTTTTTTGACTATCGATATCGCGTATCGTGCTGCCTTTGCGATCGCGATCGTGATCGAAAACCGGAAGTCCTGCGGACAGAACTAGCTGCGTGTATTATGTATTATACTGTCGTAAAAAAAGAAAAAAAAAATCCCGACCGACCGACCCTATTTTTCAGAGACCCGTTACGCCAATACCACAATTTTTTTTTTTGGCCTTACCATTAATGGTAACTCCTATCAATGGCAACTACCATGGTAACATCACGCAATAGCCAATCAAAATCAAGGTTTCCATTGCCCTTTGGCGTTAATCATGGGAAACAAAACATAAAACTTACATTGTACAAATCTAATCAGTTCATCTTTCTATGGGTATACATACTGGTACCAAGTTTGAAGTTCTCACCTCAGATAGTTCTTGAGATATCGCGGTAACGGTGCTAAAAACCAAGAATTTCATGTAATTTCATGTAAATTGACCTCTGACCTTTGACCTCCTTACCCCAAAATCTAATCAGTTCATCTTCGTATGGGGATACATACTAGTACCAAGTTTGAGGTTCCTACCTCAAATGATTCTTGAGGTATCGCGGTAACGAGAAGTGGGACGGACGGACGGACGGACAACCCGAAAACATAATGCCTCCGGCACCCACTCATAGGTACACGCCATTGCCGACTGTGTAGGAATGCAGCCAACACACATCCCATACCTAAACTGCCTCACTGTGCATTTTTGGCTATATTTAAGTGAAACTCATATATTGCAGTTCACTTAAATCTAAATACTTATGTTGAATAATAGATGATTAAAACTTACCAGTTTGTTTTGTGACCTTTGAAGAGGGTTTCCTGAAATTTTGGGTACTTTTTGTTGATAACTCCTATCGAGATGTCCCGTCAGCATCCATTTTGTATTTTTCACGATTATGATGAAGGGAGCCCTCAGCGCTCGTAGTGGTACCGGCGCGATCGGTTCGCCGATCTCCTACGAAGACCTGGAAGGGCCAAACTGATGACGTAAAAAAATTAAAAATTATGTACGTAAAATAAAAAATAAAAAATAACGTACGTAAAATTATTACGTACGTACGTAATAATTACTACGTACGTACGTAATATTTTTTATTTTTTTATGTCGTCAGTTTGGCCCTTCCAGGTCTTCGTAGAACAGCTTGTGTGCGTAACATTCTGCGTACGTATCTATGGTGCGTAACATTCTGCGTACGTATCTGGTGCGTAACCATGTAGAGCGGCCTCACTAGTGCGCAACATACTGAGAGCAGTCGTCATCCGTATGGAGGTGTGGGTAACAAGTACGAAAAACAAGGCTGTAAATGTAAGTTTTTATAACTTTCTACATTTTGTATCTTAACGAACTTATAACGTAAAATCTAAAGAGTGATACTTAAGTATCAGTTTGCCCACAAAAACCTCCATTTCAAACAAAATTACATCTGTATCCCCAATACCCAGTATACACACATGTACAGTATATGATCCTAATGGTCAATATGACCATTGCTTGCTGATGTGCCGGCACCCACCTTCGGTGGGCGGAGGCATAAAAATGTAAGTTTGTTTCCAAAGCCTACGCTTAGATTCTTAGAATAGAACAGTCATGACATTGACAGTGCACTTCTCAGGATCAAAAAGAAGCTGCCACTTTTGATGAGATTTTTTTCAAATATCAGGAATAAAATAAAATAGGCAATCCTAGGTTTTAGTGGTCTAAATTATTTTAGGTTGCTAACTAGGGTTATGGTTAGGGTTAGGGCATAGACTAACTCCAGGGAGCTCCAAAGCTGCGCGTTGGAGCTCCAGGTACAAATATCCACCAAAGTCGACCTTGCCCATTTTATGGCTAATCGCATCGCTTAATTTCGGCAGGTAGGATAGAAATTTGTACTTACACTTCAAGTTCAAGAGAACTATCTAGCAGGCTCCTTGATTTTACGATTTAACAATTGTTTCGATGAAATAATGGAATTTTCTCTCCGAGTCAATCATTTCCCCGTACTGTACCGTCGATTCAAATGAGTCAGCGACGGTACACGGTACATTACACACAGTGCGATCGAGTCTGCTAGATAGTTACAGTAATTCTCTTGAAGTGTAAGTACAAATTTCTATCTTACCTGCCGAAATTATTAGCCATAAAATGGGCGAGGTCGACTTTGCTTTGGATATTTGTACCTGGACTGCTGCTGGAGTTATAGACCGAAAATTCTGTCTCTTGTTCGTTAGCTCTTCACTTAAAGACAGAAACACTCCATACACTCGCATGTGCAAACCGAATGCACATTAATTTACACACTATAACACTTGAATACGGCTGGAAGATTTTCAAACGGAGAAAACCTTGGACCCTGAATTACCTGAAAAAGGAGCAAAAAGGAATAAAACAGTCAAATTGGTAAGTTGAAGATGTTCGTTTAAGTATAGAGCCTAGGCCTAATCTATTTAATTTACACAAATATTTTTAAAACTCGTAAAATCCACATTTTCAAAACGACAAGCCTACTGTCTCTCAGCAGACAGTGAGTTTGCACAGGCGAGTGTATGGACATGATGGAGCGTGTCTGTCTCTAAGTGAAGAGCCGACCCTATCCAAATACGAGGCTAACGAACGAGAGACAGAATTTTCGGTCTACTGGAGTTACAGAGTTAGGCATAGACGAGCTGAAGTTAGCAACGTAACATAAATTTAAAATTAAATTAGACCGCTAAAACCCAGGATCGCCATAAAATAAAGCTTAGACATGTTAGAAGAATAGTGCGATCGAGTCATTTGAATTGACAGTACAGTACGGGGAAAAGGGGATTCGGGGAAAAGATCGGCTCGGCGAGGAAATTCCATTTTTTTCATCGAAACGATCGTTTAATCGTAAAATCAAAGAGCCTGCTAGATACAGTAGTAATTCTCTTGAAGTATAAGTACAAATTTCTATCTTACCTGCTGAAATTAAGTGATGCGATTAGCCATAAAATGGGCGAGGTCGACTTTGGATTAAGCCTGAGTCATATCGAATATTCCATAAACCGGGATTCGAAGGCTTTGATTCGATCGAATACCGGTGCATCGATAAATGATGGGCGGTGAAAACAGAGTTGCACACAGTTGCACGCAGTGCACGCACCATGCACCGGTGACCGGTCCGCTGGCATCGCGGGCATATGTATGGGCTCTCGCTGCTCGACATTAACGATAATCACAGCGGACGAGCCAAAATCTTAAGTTTCTAGTCCGTATGGCTAGCCAAAATATCACTCTAGTGTCGCACGAAGCGATGCTCATTGTCGACACATCCGACAATGATTCAAATTCAAAGAATTAATAATCTTACTTTGTCTTTGGAGAGCTGAATGGAACACGTTTGTTCGATGCAAAAAAAAACCCAAAAAACTACGAAATAAGCTTTTCGTCGCTCGTATGACTCGACTTCATTCAGCTTCAGATATCATTCAGAAGTAATTGCCAATTTGATGAGAGTGTGATATTAGTTATTGCGAATTAAGTAGGAACACTCGTACTCATGCCCGTATTTATCATGTTCAATTATACAATTGTCAAATTGACAATGCAGAGAGAGTGCAAGAATATTATCATAAACTTCAGTTCGTAACGACAAAACCATTTTCCATAGAGAAAGCACAGGTAATGCGCGACGTCCTCCGCGAGCGAATTAGCGAAAGGTAGCGAACAGTTTGAACTATGAAGTCGCCTTCACGTTCTCTGCTAGTATGCTGTACGTTACGGAGTTTCTTTTTTTAATTGCTTTTTTCATGGTGGCTACGGTAGTCAAAATCTGGCGAACTACAAATCGATGCACCGAATTTGCCAAAACGAATTCGGGATTCGATGTCTTCGATCGAACACCGGCTAACCAATAGTGCTGGGACTAAAAACCGGGTACCCGAGTCCCGCCCGAGAGCATCGGGTCCCGGGTCAAAATATTACATGCCCGTTTCCCGAAAATAAGTATTTAATGATTACTCATGTATGTAACATGACAAGGCGGTAGATAACGTCGACCAGCCATTCAATATCTACATGTAAAAATCCATGTAGCGCCCCACTGCAGTGATGCGCTTTCGAGTTTTTCCCAGTGTTAATAGCTTCTTAGGGGTAAATATAAGCTTGTAATTTGTGTTATATGATTTTCAGGTAACCGGGAACCCGCCCGAAAAATCGTCGGGTTCCCGAATTGAAAAAATACCCGAAACTCCCACCCCTACTAACCAATCGATTCGACTCAGGCTTACTTTGGATAGTTGTACCTGGGGTTGTATGATCACTTCACCTAATACCGACCCAGTCATAATACCGATCATTAAGCGTATCATGGCATCTAGCGCGCATCTTGCAAATCAACGCATGGGACTACGCGTAGAATGCCTAGCAACGTTGAGAACAGCCAAAAAAAACTCTTGAAGATAATGAATAAAAACGTAAGTATTATCAATTTATTTTTAATTTTTCATTTTCATTCAAATAATCTGTTTTCATAAATTGCCATTGACTTGTGTTGTGTGCAGGGGTCGGAAATAAGACGCACTTCTCGACTATGCGTAAAATGAGATGACTCTATTTAGGTATGTGAAATGCCCGTGCGCTTGCATCGCGAAAGTGGTTCCAAAACTGTGTTTCCGTTTTCTACCAGCTTTCGTGTTATGCTGTGAGGGGTACCCTGACAAAAGCTTTCGCTGTGCCCGTATTTGCATGTCAATGTGCACAAAAAGGGTATCAACGAAGAGCTGAGACCACGAACTAGTGTGTGAAAAAAAAATTTTGTCAAAAGGATTTCCAGACGTTGTTTCACATGGGCCTGAACTACCCCGATAATTTTGAGTCATCATAATCATTATTTTTCATGAAGGTAAGAAATTTAATTGATTTCAATTATTTACAAATTCATTTTCATTCATATTTAACACATTAAAAAAGTTTAATGGAAATTTATCGTTGCGAAATAATTTTTTTACTTTGCGAAATTTTCCATGTCAGAACTATGTATACACGTTAGCTCACTCCACTGCGAAGCAGCGTCGGCTTCGGCCGGCAGCGGCGGCGGAGATCCGTGGGTTAACCCGTTGGCGTTAGCATGTGAATTTTGACGATGGATATACAAAAGTGATGAGATTTCGATGCTAAATTTCATTAATAGACAATTGTTTTTCTTCATCAAAATATTATGGCAATATCCCATATTAAGATAATTATCAGAAATATGAAGTGTGTTAGTGAAATGCTGTTCTGTTTTTGTTGACAAATTCATGTTCTAATAAGCTGACCAGGGGTACCAAACTTTTCAGGATAGGATGAAGTTAGGTAATTTTTAAGGTCGTTTGGGATGTATATTGGTCACAACATTTTTATTTGCTGTATTGAATTACTGTACAATTCGCGGGACCAAAAAAAACAGTGTTTTGCGATATGTAAAGTGCCCTAATTTCTTAAATATCCATCCAATTTAAATAATTCAAAAACTACTGCATTTCTCTTTTCTAGACCTTTCTGTTGATACCAAATTTGTCAAGAATTAATCAATTTGAAATTTTCATTTCACATACCTACTCTATTGCGATGTCATTTCTACAAGAACGCGCAAGTATTATCGCTCGTCAGTACCTGGATCTTGTTCCCCAGTATTTGGGTAGTAGTCTGATGAATTTTCATTACGTTTCATGAAGAATCTTTCCCGTAGTCGTTGGAAACATCGTTAAGAGGTAAAGGCATCATACCTGGGGTTAGCATGGTTAGGCAAGTTAGGTAGTAGACCGAAATTTTCTGTCTCTCGTTCGTTAGCCTCTTATTTGGATAGGGTCGGCCATTCACTTAGAGACAGAAACGCTCCATTCACTCGCCTGTGCAAACTCACTGTCAACCGCTTGACAGTAGGCATGTCGTTTTTGTAAATGGTATTATTCACATTTTAACAATATTTGTGTAAATTAAAATAGGCCTAGGCTGTAACCTACTTAAACGAACATGTTCAACTTACCAATTTGACTGTCATGTGACTGTTATTCCTTTTAATGCTCCTTTTTCAGGTAATTCAGGGTCCAAGGTTTTCTCTGTTTGAAAATCTTCCAGCCGTATTCAAACTGTATAGGCCTAGGCCTAGTGTGTAAGTCAATGGGATTCGGTTTGCACAGGCGAGCGAATGGAGCGTTTCTGTCTCTAAGTGAAGAGCTACGAACGAGAGACAGAATTTTCGGTCTAGTTAAGCATGTTAGGTAGCAGTTGTCTTGTCTTGTCTTTCCGTTGACGCCCACAATCAATGAGTTGATTATTATGGCATTTCAGGTGTAGATCTAGACCTGTGGGATTGGGACAGGTGTACCACTACACCGGGGTTACCCCCTACTCTTATTCGAACAGTGCAGTGGGTTCTTAACGTGCAAAGGTGGTGACTTTCCTCTACACGGGACCTCCAGTTAACGTCCTATCCGAGGGACGGAGTGTTTTCCACTGTAACATAGCCTATCTCTATGAAACAAGGGAGGGGCACGTTAACACACAACGCAGGCTTCAGTCATCCGCCCGGGGTGGATTCGAACCCACGATCTTTGGTTCGACAGGCAGACACGTTACCGACTGAGCCAACTCGCCTCCTATGTCACTCATAGCTACATTCCTATACTTCGTGTGTATAATGTAGGCAGTCATACACCTCATCTTTTTAAAACACCACTGCACAAAAGTCACCAATATTCACTCAAAATCGGCATTTAATTTTCAAAAACCGACCACAAAATATCCAAGAAATACAATAAATTCAACTCACCAATGTTGGAAAAGATATTTACAAAAATGAAATCCGCAATTTACTGTTGATTCTCGCGAAACGAGCTATCGGAGTCATTGTGTACATTTCCTGGACGCCGCGGGCGCTGACATCTCCCCAAAAGAGTTTTGTCCTCAAAAATTCGGTCCCTATGGCGTACACGGAAAAGTTCTGATTTTCTGTGTGCGCGATCGTAAAGATCGATGTGCCCTTGTGATCCCGAGTTTCTTCGTGGACAAAAATTATATTGGCCGATTTTAGTCTAAGACATCGGCAGTTTGTAAACAACACGCGATCGCGAAACAAATCGGCGGGGATTTCTCCGGTTTTGGACAAGATTTTGACTTTGGATTTTGCTGTAAATATCAAAAGTTCTTCCTAACGGCCATTTGAGGTAGGAGTGAGATTTTTAAGGGCTGAATTTGAAAGCAAGTATTTAAAATATTTATCTTATTTTCCCCCCCATACCTTTAGTACATGCGACAGAAAATACTAACTATTTTACAGTAATGTACCCGTGAGTCACTCATAGGTACACGCCATTGCCGACTGTGTAGTAACGCAGCCAACACACATCCCATACCTAAACTGCATCACTGTGCATTTTCGGCTATATTTAATTGAATCTTATATATTGCAGTTTACTTACATCCAAAGAATTATATTGAATAATAGATGATTAAAACTTACCAGGTTGTGTTGTGACCTTTGAAGAGGGTTTCCTGAAATTTTGGGTCCTTTTTGTCGATAACTGCAATCGAGACTGTCCCGTCAGCATCCAGTTTGTATTTTTCACGATTATGATGAAGGGAGCCCTCAGCGCTCGTAGTAGTACCGGCGCGATGGGTTCGTCGATCTCCTACGAAGACGTGAAAGGGCCAAACTGACGACGTAAAAAAATAAAAAATATTACGTACGTACGTAATAATTACTACGTACGTACGTAATATTTTCTATTTTTTACGTCGTCAGTTTGGCCCTTCCAGGTCTTCGTAGAATAGCTTGTGTGCGTAACATTCTGCGTACGTATCTACGGTGCGTAACCATGTAGAGCGGCCTCACTAGTGCGCAACATTATTGAGAGCAGTCGTCATCCGTATGGAGGTTTGGGTAACAAGTACCAAAAAGAGGGCTGTAAATGTAAGTTTTTATAACTTTCTACATTTTGTATCTTAACGAACTGATAACTTAAAATCTAAAGAATGATACTTAAGTATCAGTTTGCCCACAAAAACATCAATTTCAAACAAAATTACATCTGTATCCCCAATACCCAGTATACACCACTCATAGCTACATTCCTATACTTCGTGTGTATAATGTAGGCAGTCATACACCTCATCTTTTTAAAACACCACTGCACAAAAGTCACCAATATTCACTCAAAATCGGCATTTAATTTTCAAAAACCGACCCCAAAATATCCAAGAAATACAATAAATTCAACTCACCAATGTTGGAAAAGATATTTACAAAAATGAAATCCGCAATTTACTGTTGATTCTCGCGAAACGAGCTATCGGAGTCATTGTGTACATTTCCTGGTCGCCGCGGGCGCTGACATCTCCCCAAAAGAGTTTTGTCCTCAAAAATTCGGTCCCTATGGCGTACACGGAAAAGTTCCGATTTTCTGTGTGCGCGATCGTAAAGATCGATGTGCCCTTGCGATAGGGGTGGGAGTTTCGGGTATTTTTTCAAATCGGGAACCCGACGATTTTTCGGGCGGGTTCCCGGTTACCCGAAAATCATATAACACAAATTACAAGCTTATATTTACCCCTAAGAAGCTATTAACACTGGGAAAAACTCCTTCGTGTTTGGCACCTGAAATAAACAATTCAAGGGAAAAAAGAGACTGGGAAAATCGCGGGCGCAAGACATGATATTAGGCCTAAGCCTCCTAAATTTAATCCATAGAAATCATCGATAATAATCATGCCAGCGCCTTAGCCTTAGGTAAATAACGGTCAACAGTCCCTTGCACATGTTTATCCAAAAATACACACATGAACTTGAAAGGAAGGGAAATACAATGAAATCTCAAAGAAAAACTTGTTTGAGACGATGATCATGATGATTCTTTATAATTTTGCACGAGCAGCCCTTGGGAATTTTGACATCCGATCGTAAAGAGAGCAAGAGGCAAACTTCACGCGTAGTATCAATTGATGTCCCTGACGAAAATGGCGAGCTTTCTCTGCTACAGTCCTCATACACACATACGTGTACACATTGTAATTCCCCACGCACGATCAACGATAGTTTCCTTCTCAAACAACTCATCGCGCGCGCCGCGTCAATTATTGAAATTCACACACACACATACACACACTTCATGTACCACAGTCTACTGATATTCGTAAATGTATGCTAGTCCGATCTCTCTTCGTATACACACACAGACACGCTCATAAGATCATGCTTCTTTTATTTAGAATTTAGAAAGTGCAAGTTCATAAACGAAAACTGAAAACAAGATTTTTATATTTTTTCCTTTTTTTTGGGGGGGGGGGGGTAATCATTTCTTTCTGAATGACTCTCTCTCTCTCTCTCTCTCTCATAAATGACAGGGTTTATTTTAAAGAAAGGGTTCTTAAACTGCTTTGCCTGAATTAAAAAAAAATGCGCGGGCCTAGTGTATTAGCGTTTAGACAATAGTGATGTAACCCTTATAAGTTATAACCCGTCCCTCAACGTTACGGCCCCACCCCTTCCCCCACGTGATGGAGATCGGAGACAATAATTAATAAATGAAACAAAGGAAACATGCATAGATGTCTTCTCAACAGTCAAGTAGTCAACAGGTAACTTTTCATTATGACATTTTCGTTGTGCATGTACATGTATTAAAATAAAAACGTTCTTTCAAAGGACTAAATGCAAAACAAAGAAGAGCTGGTATGTGTTTTCTGTCATCGGCATGATCTTCATAACCATCATATCATCATCATAACATAATTATCATATCATCATGATCCATGATGATCGTCATCATAATCATCATCAAAGACATCGATCATCATCATTATCATCTTGATAATCATTATCGTGAAAACAAGTATCATCATCATAAAAAAATATCAAAAAATATCAAGCCAACCACTTCATCCCTGCCCGACCGTAACTTCATCCTTTTACGCACATGCGGTTCCCCTTTGATATTCGATCTGTTTATACGAAGCGCCTTCGCGCCCAATGCCGCGGCGGTGTGAATTAAGGATCAAAGGAACGGGGAGGAAAAAAGGCGCAAACCTTCATTGGCTGGTTGGCATATTTTGCACATGTCATGACTTGTGGTCATCACATGAGGTCACAAGCCCAATTTTATGAATGAAATTCTTGATCGTGCGCACTCTAGACAGCCTTTGCTTCCCATGCCTTGTTTTTCACTTTCACATGAATGAAGGATATTATTTTGGATATATCGCCATGGATATAATCTGATTTTAGTAATTTCGAATTTATTAATTGTGTGCTAAAGTTTCAGGAATTGTGACAGTGCCAAATCGTGCTCGCGCTTAATCTTGTTGATGTTAATACATCTGTTCATGTACGAGTCATATTCATGATGAGATGCCGCGTGCGAGTATGGAGCGACGGTTGATGTTGAATATGGATGAGTTTGTAAGCTTTACGCCCGTTGATCGCTCATGACTACGACATATTGTTTACTCCAAATAAGGGGGAAAGGCATTCAAATGCAAATTATATTATGGGTTCGATGAACCAATGAGCATGCAGTCTATGAATCGCGGCTGTGGGCTTTGCTGTCTGTGTATACGAATGTGTAAGGTTTAAGGGTTATGTACTGTATTATAGTAAGTTGAACGAATCGAAAGCGCATCACTGCAGTGGGGCGCTACATGTATAAGTCGTATTCATGATGAGATGCCACGTGCGAGTAATCCGAGTATGGAGCGACGGTTGATGTTGAATATGGATGAGTTTGTAAACTTTACGCCCGTTGATCGCTCATGACTACGACATATTGTTTACTCCCAATAAGGGGGAAGGGCATTCAAATGCAAATTATGTTATGGGTTCGATGAACCAATGAGCATGCAGTCTCTGAATCGCGGCTGTGGGCTTTGCTGTCTGTGTATAACGAATGTTATAGTAAGTTGAACGAATCCAAAGCGCATCACTGCAGTGGGGCGCTACATGGATTTTTCATTGAATGGATTTTTCATTTAATGGCTGGTCGACGATGAGTAATCATTAAAATACTTATTTTCGGGAAACGGGCATGTAATATTTTGACCCGGGACCCGATGCTCTCGGGCGGGACTCGGGTACCCGGTTTTTAGTCCCAGCACTACCTTGCGATCCCGAGTTTCTTCGTGGACAAAAATTATATTGGCCGATTTTAGTCTAAGACATCGGCAGCTTGTAAACAACACGCGATCGCGAAACAAATCGGCGGGAATTTCTCCGGTTTTGGACAAGATTTTGACTTTGGATTTTGCTGTAAATATCAAAAGTTCTTCCTAACGGCCATTTGAGGTAGGAGTGAGATTTTTAAGGGCTGAATTTGAAAGCAAGTATTTAAAATATTTATCTTATTTTCCCCCCCATACCTTTAGTACATGCGACAGAAAATACCAACTATTTTACAGTAATGTACCCGTGAGTGGTATACACACATGTATATGATTCTAATGGTCAATATGACCATTGCTTGCTGATGTGCCGTGAGTGTCCTATGTTAGCAGTTATGTTAGCACACACCAGCACACACTGACACAGGGTCACAGCTAGCCCTGAGTGAAACCAGTACAATTCGGTGGGTCTCACAATCTACCAATGTTCAAATGACCATTTAAAAAATGGCCATGTAATTATTATTTTTTAATTAAAGTATCATATATACGATGCCACTTACCTACACAGACTTTACGCAAATCAGCTTTTCCTAAAAAATGTGTAGAATCGATGAATGTCACTTTTTACTCTCAATTTTCGAAACCAGTCCCATTCGCCATGTTGTTAAAGCCAAATTGAAAATAGGCACTTGCGCATGCGCCTATGAATGTTTATTACAATGACGGCATAGTTTTCGTCAATGGAATAATGAATATTCATATACCCACTGTAATCCGCCGATCGCTAGCGTATCTATAGATCTAGCGCTCTCGCTCAAGCTCGTCTTAATGAATATTCATAATCCTCCCTTCTTGTCTGTATTATAATTGGAGCTGCTGACTCATGCGCATTGCAAGCAAAACACCGGAAGTTTTTACTACAGGCTCTTGGAGATAAATATGCATTTTTTGTATCATCCTCATTGAAAAGAAAGACGACAGTCAATCGTAAAGTATTGTAAGTACCTAAAATGGCATAATCGTGATATAGTCCCCACCATACCCTAACCCTAACCCTAACCCTAACCCTAATCCTAAACCCTACCCTAACCCTAATCCTAATCCTAAACCCTAACCCTAACCATGCTAACCCTAAAACCCACACCACGAATAGTGGTCATATTGACCACTACGAATACAACATGCAAAAATAGTTGCTATTTTCTGTCGCGTGTAGTAAAGGTATGGGGGGAAAAATAAGATAAATATTTTAAATACTTGCTTTCAAATTCAGCCCTTAAAAATCTCACTCCTACCTCAAATGGCCGTGAGGAAGAACTTTTGATATTTTCAGCAAAATAAGTCAAAATCTTGTCCAAAACCGGAGAAATCCCCGCCGATTTGTTTTGCGATCGCGTGTTGTTTACATACTGCCGATGTCTTAGACTAAAATCGGCCAATAAAATTTTTGTCCACGAAGAAACTCGGGATCGCAAGCGCACGTCGATCTTTACGATCGCGCACACAGAAAATCGGGACTTTTCCGTGTATGCCACAGGGACCGAATTTTTAAGGACAAAACTCTTTTGGGGAGATGTCAGCGCCCGCGGCGACCAGGAAATGTACACATTGACTCCGATAGCTCGTTTCGCGAGAATCAACAGTAAATTACGGATTTCATTTTTGGAAATATCTTTTCCAACATCGGTGAGTTGAATTTATTGTATTTCTTGGATATTTTGTTGTCGGTTTTTGTAAACTAAATGCCGATTTTGAGTGAATGTTTGTGACTTTTGTGCAGTGGTGTTTTAAAAAGTTGAGGTGTATGACTGCCTAAATTATACACACGAAGTATAGGAAAGTAGCTATGAGTGCTAAAACCTAACCCTAATCCTAAACCCTAACCCTAATCCTAATCCTAAAAAAACTTAGATTTTTTTGAAGCGGGGACTATTTCACGATAATGCCCCTAAAATAGCCTAAAATCAACTGATTTCATGTTTCATGGCTATCATTTTGACAAACGACCTTGTAATTATGTGACATCCATGCGATCAAAGGACTGCGAAGCGCAGCCCGAACACTACGTGTTCGGGCTGCCGCAGTAACATGAGTAAGGTCACAGCCAATCATGGCATTGGCAATGTGTGCGATTTGATTACACGGCCCGGCTACCGGCGCTTTCAACCTTGCAAATTACAATATGAATATAATAAACACAAAAAAGGTCAATGATATCAGTCACAAATTAAGAAATTACCTCCTCCAGCTGCCATTGCCCTTGAACTTTGCCTGAATAGGCAACTGCGAGCGGCGGTTAGGGCACATTTCCTGAGAGTGATCGTCGCCATTTTGCTCAGCTAGTCCGGCACGAATTCGGTATAGGTATCGTGATTATTTACCCAAGATGCCCTATTTGGCTCGTCGTTGGTTTAAAAATCAATAGTGATTTTATCTATATTTGATTTGTTAATATTCTAAATAAATTAAATTCAAATATTTTTAGCCATAATGATAACATGTTTGTGTTTTGATGTTTATATTTATACTTTAATTATGAAGCTTATCACTTTTTATGTATCAACAGAGTACTATCAATTTCATTTCTCAAATTGGCAGTTACAAAACTGCATCACTTAGGCTTTGAACAAAGTTCTTTCCGTACAAGGGATTATTTTTGTTCCCCATCTTTCTTTCTTCTGTTTTTTTCCGGGACCTGTAAATCATTTGTTGTGACGATAAAATACAGGCCTAGATGATATTAATAATATTAACTAGAATTTAATTCGTCATGAGGACGAATTAGGTGATCTGTCTTTCAATTTGTACGATCATGGTTGTAATTAGGATGATCATTATAATGGGGAAATGGTAAACTGAAGATAGGATGTCAAGAATACCATGAATGGAGATGTTTCGTGAGGACAGGAATGTAGCAAAATGTGTAACGGTCATTGTAAAATGTTTATGGTGATGATGATAATGGTGATTATGATGATTATAATGATAGAATGATGATGATGATGATATAATAATAGCAATGATGATCATGATGGTGATGATAATAATGATGATGATACAGGATACTTGGGAGATTAACAATATAGCTCTAATACAGGACAGGAAATCACAATTTCCGTAGGGTTGTACACAAACTACTGTACACTACTTTCTAATAGACATTATACGGAAAATATGGCAGTTTATTACATGATTTGTGATTTTTTATGTTACAATAGTCGAAGAGAATGGTAAAATGACAGGCAAAAAAAAGCAAAAAAAAAAAAATTGTTATGGACCCACCGGGGATCGAACCTGGGTCACCTGCATGGGAGGCAAGTGCTTTGACCAATAGACCAAAATATTTCCCATAGAGATAACACGTAAACGAAAAACGGGATTCTCAAATCCCATTTGGTAGTTCAAAATTGAGCATGATCCCGACATCTGATCAAAAATTGGAGGGCTTACTAATAAAAGCTTATAGTCTCAGCTACAACATATTAAAATCTGGAAGGAAATAGACCAAAAATAACTGAGATACTGCTCAGAGAACGATGTCATGTAGATTCATGATTCGAAAAAAAAATCATCTTCCATAGACATAACACGCAAAAAGGGGAAATTCTGACATGTCGTTTTTAATTGAAAATTTCAATATGATTACGTCATCAAAATGGAAAATGGTGGTAACTGATCTTGTAGAGAATTGTCTCAGCTATAACATATCAAAATCTGGGCGAAAAACGACCAATAATTACGAATCTAGAGCCAAATTTGCATAAATGTGATGACGTCAAAACATGAAAAATGGAAATTTTGATTTCTGGCGCCATTTTGATGACATCATAATGTTTATAAGGGTCAAATGATACATGAAATGAAATCTGTGATTCATACCCTACCTGATGATGACAAAAAATTAGGGGGTTTGTGGACTATTTAAAGAGCTAGAGTTAATTTTGTAGAGGCATGTTTTTGCACGTTTTTACGTTATTTTCGCCATAGATGCGCGCACGGATTTTGAACTTTGACGCGCCCGTACGACCTTATTATTGATCAAAATTGATTCCAAGTTGATGGAAATGATGAAGAAAAGTGTCAGGATTGGAAAAAAAGCGTTTTAACGTTATTTATGACTTGCGCGCGCGTAGAACGCGCGCGCGGACGCTTACGCACTGACATTTTTGAAATGCTCAAAATGACCTGAAACGTGTCCAGACTTGATCCTACGTGATTTTGAGCATTTTTAAATTTTGACGCGCGCGTACGCGCACGTCCTGACCTCTAGATGACCTGTGAGGACATGACTTGATGACCCGTCATGTGAAGTTTATGTGATGTGAATATAGTTGATATTTGATTATCGATTATGAAGATATAATCAATCTTGTAAATTTACAAAATGGCGTCTTGATGACGTCACGATGACCTGATGACCTCCAAAAGCTTAATGGACCATGTCCATGATTGACCTCATACATGACATGAAACTCGATGATATTGACCTGGCCGATTTTGAGATTTATTGGGAACAAGAATTTGTAATAAAAAGAAATATTAAAAACTAGAGTTTAATTCGTCATGACGACGAATTAGGTGGTCTGTCTTTCAATTTGTATGGTCATGATCGTAATCAGGATGATTATAATAATGAGGAAATACTAAACAGAAGATAGGAAGTCAAGAATGCCATGAATGCAGGTGCTTCTTGAGGACATGAATGTAGCAAAATGTGTGAAACGGTCATTGTAAACTGATTATGGTGATGATGATAATGGTGATGATGAAGATGATATAATGATGGTTATAATGAGTATGATGATATAATGATGATGGTGATGATATTATAATAATAGCGATGATGATCATGACAGTGATGGTAATAATGATGATGATGATGATGTAATGCTGATTATGATGGTGATGATAATCACGATAATGAAGGGGATAATGATGAAGATTGATGATGTGATAATGGTGATGATTATGCTGATGGGGATTATGAAGATGATTGATGATATAATGATGATGATGGTGTTAATGGGGATAATGGTGATGACCATGACTGCAATGACAGTGACCTTAACCATGCCAAACATGAAAGAGAAATCACATTTCGTTATGAAGATACGACAATAACTTGATTTGTACAAAATGGCGCCTAGATGACCTTGAAAAAGATGTGGGAACTTGACTTTATTAGGACCGATGACTGACGAAAATTTGAAGATAATTGAGTAAGCCAATTTTGAGAAATTGTGATATCAAATAGGCTAATGATATTGCAGGATAGCGTTAATACACTTAGGGAATCAGATTTTCCATAGGGTTATACATAAACTACTGCACACTACTTTCCAATAGACAACACGCAAAATAAGGCAGTTTAGTACATGGTTTGTGATTATATATGATATAATAGTCGAACAAGATGGTAAAAGGAAAGGCAAAACGAAGCAAAAAAAAAAAAAAAATTTAATGGCCCCACCGGGGATCGAACCTGGGTCACCGGAGTGAGAGGCAAGTGCTTTGACCAATATACCAAAATATTTCCCATAGAGATAACACGTAAACGAAAAACGGGATTCTCAAATCCCATATTGTAGTGAAAAATTGGGCATGATCCCGACATCTGATCAAAAATTGGAGACCACACTTATGAAAGCTTATAGTCTCAGCTATAACATACTAAAATCTGGAAGAAAATAGACCAAAAACAACTGAGATACAGCTAAGAGAACAATGTCATGTAGATTTATGATTCGAAAAAAAATCATCTTCCATAGACATAACACGCAAATAGGGAAAATTTTGACATGGCATCTTTAATAGAAAATTTCACTGTGATGACGTCATCAAAATGAAAAATGGTGGACACTGATTTTGTAGGAAATTTCCTCAGCTACAACATATTAAAATCTGGGCGAAAAACAACCAATAATTACGAATCTAGAGCAAGATTTGCATGAATGTGAGACGTCAAAACATGAAAAATGGAAATTTTGAATTCTGGCGCCATTTTGATGACGTCATAATGTTTATAAGGGTCAAATGATACATGAAATCATATCTATGATTCATCCCCTACCCAAAGAGGAAAAAAAATTGGGGGGTTTGTGGACTATTTAAAGAGCTAGAGTTAATTTTGTAGAGGCATGTTTTTGCACGTTTTTACGTTATTTTCGCCATAGACGCGCGCATCGATTTTGAATTTTGACGCGCCCGTACGACCTTATTATTGATTGAAATTGATTCCAAGTTGATGGAAATGATGAAGAAAAGTGTCAGGATTGCAAATCAATCCAAAAAACAGCGTTTTAACGTTATTTACGACTTGCGCGGACGCTTACGCACGGACATTTTTGAAATGCTCAAAATGACCTGAAACGTGTGCAGACTTGATCCTACGTGATTTTGAGCATTTTTAAATTTTGACGCGCGCGTACGCGCACGTCCTGACCTCTAGATGACCTGTGAGGACATGACTTGATGACCCGTCATGTGAAATTTATGTGATGTGAATATAGTTGATTTTTGATGATCGATTATGAAGATATAATGGATCTTGTAAATTTACAAAATGGCGTCTTGATGACGTCACGATGACCTGATGACCTCCAAAAGCTTAATGGACCATGTCCATGATTGACCTCATACATGACATGAAACTCGATGATATTGACCTGGCCGATTTTGAGATTTGGTGGGAACAAGAATTTGTTATAAAAAGAAGAAATAAAGAAAAATCTTGACAAAATTAAAAGGAGGTCTGTCATAAATGACAGACCACCTAATAAAGAAGAAAATTCTGACAAAATTAATAGGTGTTCTGTCGATACCGACAGATCACCTAATAATAATAACTAGAATTTAATTCGTCATGAGGACGAATTAGGTGATCTGTCTTTCAATTTGTACGATCATGATTGTAATCAGGATGATCATAATAATGGGGAAATGGTAAACTGAAGATAGGATGTCAAGAATACCATGAATGGAGATGTTTCGTGAGGACAGGAATGTAGCAAAATGTGTAACGGTCATTGTAAAATGTTTATGGTGATGATGATAATGGTGATTATGATGATTATAATGATAGAATGATGATGATGATGATATAATAATAGCGATGATGATCATGATGGTGATGATAATAATGATGATGATACAGGATACTTGGGAGATTAACCATATAGCTCTAATACAGGACAGGAAATCACAATTTCCGTAGGGTTGTACACAAACTACTGTACACTACTTTCTAATAGACATAATACGGAAAATATGGCAGTTTATTACATGATTTGTGATTTTTTATGTTACAATAGTCGAAGAGGATGGTAAAATGACAGGCAAAAAAAAGCAAAAAAAAAAATTGTTATGGACCCACCGGGGATCGAACCTGGGTCACCTGCATGGGAGGCAAGTGCTTTGAACAATAGACCAAAATATTTCCCATAGAGATAACACGTAAACGAAAAACGGGATTCTCAAATCCCATTTGGTAGTTCAAAATTGGGCATGATCCCGACATCTGATCAAAAATTGGAGGGCTTACTAATAAAAGCTTATAGTCTCAGCTACAACATATTAAAATCTGGAAGGAAATAGACCAAAAATAACTGAGATACTGCTCAGAGAACGATGTCATGTAGATTCATGATTCGAAAAAAAATCATCTTCCATAGACATAACACACAAAAAGGGGAAATTCTAACATGTCGTTTTTAATTGAAAATTTTAATATGATTACGTCATCAAAATGGAAAACGGTGGTAACTGATCTTGTAGAGAATTGTCTCAGCTATAACATATCAAAATCTGGGCGAAAAACGACCAATAATTACGAATCTAGAGCCAAATTTGCATAAATGTGATGACGTCAAAACATGAAAAATGGAAATTTTGATTTCTGGCGCCATTTTGATGACATCATAATGTTTATAAGGGTCAAATGATACATGAAATGAAATCTGTGATTCATACCCTACCTGATGATGACAAAAAATTGGGGGGTTTGTGTACTATTTAAAGAGCTAGAGTTAATTTTGTAGAGGCATGTTTTTGCACGTTTTTACGTTATTTTCGCCATAGATGCGCGCACGGATTTTGAACTTTGACGCGCCCGTACGACCTTATTATTGATCAAAATTGATTCCAAGTTGATGGAAATGATGAAGAAAAGTGTCAGGATTGGAAATCAATCGAAAAAACAGCGTTTTAACGTTATTTACGACTTGCGCGCGCGTAAAGCGCGCGCGCGGACGCTTACGCACGGACATATTTGAAATGCTCAAAATGACCTGAAACGTGTGCAGACTTGATCCTACGTGATTTTGAGCATTTTTAAATTTTGACGCGCGCGTACGCGCACGTCCTGACCTCTAGATGACCTGTGAGGACATGACTTGATGACCCGTCATGTGAAGTTTATGTGATGTGAATATAGTTGATATTTGATTATCGATTATGAAGATATAATCAATCTTGTAAATTTACAAAATGGCGTCTTGATGACGTCACGATGACCTGATGACCTCCAAAAGCTTAATGGACCATGTCCATGATTGACCTCATACGTGACGTGAAACTCGATGATATTGACCTGGCCGATTTTGAGATTTGGTGGCCACAACAATTTGCCTTAAAAATAAATAAAAACTAGAATTTAATTCGTCATGAGGACGAATTAGGTGGTCTGTCTTTCAATTTGTACGATCATGATTGTAATCAAGATGATCATAATAATGGGGAAATACTAAACTGAAGATAGGATGTCAAGGATGCCATGAATGGAGATGCTTCTTGAGGACATCATGATGATGATGATGGTGATAATGATGATAATGATTGGGATAATGGTGATGACCATGACTGCAATGACAGTGAACTTAACCATGCCAAATATGAAAGAGAAATCACATTTCGTTATGAAGATACGACCATAAGTTGATTTGTACAAAATGGCGCCTAGATGATGTCACGATAACCTGATGACCTTGAAAAAGATGTGGGAACTTGACCTTATTAGGACCGATGTCTGACGAAAATTTGAAGATAATTGAGTGAGCCAATTTTGAGAAATTGTGATATCAAATAGGATTAATGATATTGTAGGATAACTTTAATACACTTCAGGAATTCAGATTTTCCATAAGGTTATACATAAACTACTGCACACTAAATTCTAATAGACATAACATGCAAAATAAGGCATTTGATCAAAAATTGGAGGCCACAATTATAAAAGTTTATAGTCTCAGCTATAACATACTAAAATCTGGAAGAAAATAGACCCAAAACAACTGAGATACAGCTCAGAGAACAATGTCATGTAGATTCATGATTTAAAAAAAAAATCATCTTCCATAGACATACAACACGCAAATAGGGAAAATTCTGACATGGCATTTTTAATTGAAAATTTCACTATAATGACGTCATCAAAATGAAAAATGGTGGTGACCGATTTTGCAGGAAATTGCCTCAGCAACAACATATTAAAATCTGGGCGAAAAACGACCAATAATTACGAATCTAGAGCCAAATTTGTATAAACGAGATGACTTCAAAACATGAAAAATGGAAATTTTGAATTCTGGCGCCATTTTGATGACGTCATATCAGCGTCAAATGATACATGAAATGACATCCATGATTCATACCCTACCTGATGATGATGGAGGGAGGGGGGGGGGGGGGGGGGGGTCAACGGGCTATCTAACGAGCTAGAGGGAATTTTGTATAGGCATGTTTTTGCCCATATATGGCCTATAGTGAGGGATCACGCCCGCGCGTGCTGCAAACTTTGACGGACGATAATTTCTTAATTAATTGTCGTAGAAAGATAGAAAAGGTATCAAATTGCTCAGAATTTTGTGTTCTATGAGAGCACACAAGAAAAAACGGCGATTCTAGGCTCCGTCATGGTGGAATACGGGAAAACGCGCACGCACCCGTCTACGCGCGCAAATTTTTGAAATGCTCAAAATGACCTGAAACGTGTGCAGACTTGATCCTACGTGATTTTGAGCATTTTTAAACTTTGACGGGCGCATACGCGCACGTCCTGACCTTTAGATGACCTGTGAGGACGTGACTTGATGACCCGTCATGTGAACTTCATGTGATACGAATATAGTTCATTTTTGATGATCGATTATGAAGATATAATCGATCTTGTAAATTTACAAAATGGCGTCTTGATGACGTCACGATGACATGATGACCTTGTGCTTTTGACAGTCAAGTTTTCGTACAAAATTTTATGGCTGTGCCAAATTTCAAAAAGATTCAAGATTTAGTTTTCAAGTATTGGGCCTAGCAAAAAATAGTGGTTTTGGTGGTTTTTGGAGAATTAATATGAAATTTCCCATTTTTTCATTTGTCAATGGGAGGAAAATAAGGAAAAATGTGAAGAATCTTTAAATTGGAAGTAAAATGGTCCAACATTTCCTCCAAAGTTCAAAAAAAAATTTCGTTGTAGATGACAGGATAGACGAGAAATTAAGGAAAAGATGGACAAGAAAACGACGTCTACACTTAAAAAAAAAAAAAAAAAAAAAAAAAAAAAAAAAAAACAATTGAGCTACGAATGTGCTTTTTTGTGTGCATGATGTTTGGTCAAGATGTGATGATTGTGGAAAGATTCAGAAAGATCGACCAACTTGTTTAGGAGTTATCGAGGTTGGCATTTTTCATTGTTGTGCGCGCACTGACGCGCGAACGTAAGCGTACGCGCGCGTCTAATTTTCTGAAATTGACCAGATTGGTATTAGCTTTAATCCTGCCAAATTTGAGTGGGAAATGACTTTCCGTTATGAAGATATGACCATGAACTAATACACGACAGGGAATCAAAATTTCCATAGGGTTGTACACAAACTACTGCAGACCACTTTCCAATAGACATAACATGCAAAATAAGGCAGTATATTGCATGGTTTGTGTTTGTTTATGTTATAATAGTCGAAGAAGATGGTAAAATGAAAGGCAAAAAGAAGCCAAAAAAAATTTTTTTTAATGGACCCACCGGGGATCGAACCTGGGTCACCGGATTGGGAGGCAGGTGCTTTGACCAATATACCAAAGTATTTCCCATAGAGATTACACGTAAACGAAAAACCGGATTCTCAAATCCCATTTTGTAGTTCAAAATTGGGCATGATCCCGACATCTGATCAAAAATTGGAGACCACCTTCACTAAAGCTTATAGTCTCAGCTACAACATATTAAAATCTGGGAGGAAATAGACCAGAAATAACTGAGATACTGCTCAAAGAACAATGTCATGTAGATTCATGATTCGAAAAAAAGTCATCTTCCATAGACATAACACGCGAATAGGGAAAATTCTGACATGGCATATTTAATTGAAAATTTCACAATAATGACGTCATCAAAATGAAAAATCCTGGTAATTGATCTTGTAGAGAATTGTCTCAGCTATGACATATTAAAATCTGGGCGAAAAACGACCAATAATTATGAATCTAGAGCCAAATTGGCATAAAGGTGATGACGTCAAAACACGAAAAATGGAAATTTTGACTTCTGGCGCCATTTTGATGACGTCCTAATGTTTATAAGGGTCAAATGATACAGGAAATGAAATATATGATTCATACCCTACCTGATGATGACAAAAAAATTGGGGGTTTGTGGACTATTTAAAGAGCTAGAGTTAATTTTGTAGAGGCATGTTTTTGCACGTTTTTACGTTATTTTCGCCATAGATGCGCGCACGGATTTTGAACTTTGACGCCCCCGTACGACCTTATTATTGATTGAAATTGATTCCAAGTTGATGGAAATGATGAAGAAAAGTGTCAGGATTGCTAATCAATCGAAAAAAACAGCGTTTTAACGTTATTTACGACTTGCGCGCGCGTAAAACGCGCGCGCGGAAGCTTACGCAGGTACATTTTTGAAATGCTCAAAATGACCTGAAACGTGTGCAGACTTGATCCTCCGTGATTTTGAGCATTTTAAAATTTTGACGCACGCGTACGCGCACGTCCTGACCTCTAGATGACCTGTGATGACATGACTCGATGACTCGTCAAGTGAAGTTTATGTGATGTGAATTTAGTTGATTTTTGATGATCGATTATGAAGATATAATCGTTCTTGTAAATTTACAAAATGGCGTCTTGATGACGTCACGATGACCTGATGACCTCCAAAAGCTTAATGGACCATGTCCATGATTGACCTCATACATGACATGAAACTCGATGATATTGACCTGGCCGATTTTGAGATTTGGTGGGAACAATAATTTGCTATAAAAAGAAATAATAAAGAAGAAAAAATCTTGACAAAACTAAAAGGAGGTCATGTCATAAATGACAGACCACCTAATAATAAATAATAATAATAATAATAATAATTAATAATAATAATAATAACTAGAATTTAATTCGTCATGAGGACGAATTAGGTGATCTGTCTTTCAATTTGTACGATCATGCTTGTAATCAGGATGATCATAATAATGGGGAAATGGTAAACTGAAGATAGGATGTCAAGAATACCATGAATGGAGATGTTTCGTGAGGACAGGAATGTAGCAAAATGTGTAACGGTCATTGTAAAATGTTTATGGTGATGATGATAATGGTGATTATGATGATTATAATGATAGAATGATGATGATGATGATATAATAATATCGATGATGATCATGATGGTGATGATAATAATGATGATGATACAGGATACTTGGGAGATTAACCATATAGCTCTAATACAGGACAGGAAATCACAATTTCCGTAGGGTTGTACACAAACTACTGTACACTACTTTCTAATAGACATAATATGGAAAATATGGCAGTTTATTACATGATTTGTGATTTTTTATGTTACAATAGTCGAAGAGGATGGTAAAATGACAGGCCAAAAAAAGCAAAAAAAAAAAAATTGTTATGGACCCACCGGGGATCGAACCTGGGTCACCTGCATGGGAGGCAAGTGCTTTGACCAATAGACCAAAATATTTCCCATAGAGATAACACGTAAACGAAAAACGGGATTCTCAAATCCCATTTGGTAGTTCAAAATTGGGCATGATCCCGACATCTGATCAAAAATTGGAGGGCTTACTAATAAAAGCTTATAGTCTCAGCTACAACATATTAAAATCTGGAAGGAAATAGACCAAAAATAACTGAGATACTGCTCAGAGAACGATGTCATGTAGATTCATGATTCGAAAAAAAATCATCTTCCATAGACATAACACACAAAAAGGGGAAATTCTAACATGTCGTTTTTAATTGAAAATTTTAATATGATTACGTCATCAAAATGGAAAACGGTGGTAACTGATCTTGTAGAGAATTGTCTCAGCTATAACATATCAAAATCTGGGCGAAAAACGACCAATAATTACGAATCTAGAGCCAAATTTGCATAAATGTGATGACGTCAAAACATGAAAAATGGAAATTTTGATTTCTGGCGCCATTTTGATGACATCATAATGTTTATAAGGGTCAAATGATACATGAAATGAAATCTGTGATTCATACCCTACCTGATGATGACAAAAAATTGGGGGGTTTGTGGACTATTTAAAGAGCTAGAGTTAATTTTGTAGAGGCATGTTTTTGCACGTTTTTACGTTATTTTCGCCATAGATGCGCGCACGGATTTTGAACTTTGACGCGCCCGTACGACCTTATTATTGATCAAAATTGATTCCAAGTTGATGGAAATGATGAAGAAAAGTGTCAGGATTGTAAATCAATCGAAAAAACAGCGTTTTAACGTTATTTACGACTTGCACGCGCGTAAAGCGCGCGCGCGGACGCTTACGTACGGATATTTTTGAAATGCTCAAAATGACCTGAAACGTGTGCAGACTTGATCCTACGTGATTTTGAGCATTTTTAAATTTTGACGCGCGCGTACGCGCACGTCCTGACATCTAGATGACCTGTGAGGACATGACTTGATGACCCGTCATGTGAAGTTTATGTGATGTGAATATAGTTGATTTTTGATGATCGATTATGAAGATATAACCGATCTTGTAAATTTACAAAATGGCGTCTTGATGACGTCACGATGACCTGATGACCTCCAAAAGCTTAATGGACCATGTCCATGATTGACCTTATACATGACATGAAACTCGATGATATTGACCTGGCCGATTTTGAGATTTGGTGGCCACAAGAATTTGTCATAAAGAGAAGAAATAAAAAGAAAATTCTGACAAAATTAAAAGGTGATCTGTCGATACCGACAGACCACCTAACTAGAATTTAATTCGTCATGAGGACGAATTAGGTGGTCTGTCTTTCAATTGGTATGATCATCATTGTAATCAGGATGATCATAATAATGGGGAAATACTAAACTGAAGATAGGAAGTCAAGAATGCCACGCATGGAGATGCTTCTTGAGGACAGGAATGCAGAAAATGTGTGGAACGGTCATTGGAAGATGTGATAATATTTGTGCAAGATAACAATCATGATAATGGTGATGATTATCATGATGAAGGTGATATAATGATGGTGATGACAATAATAATAGCAATGATGATCATGACGGTGATGATATTATATCATCATCATCATGAATATCATCATGACAGTGATGATGATAATGATGTTGAAGATAATCATGATGATGATCATTATATCATGACAGTGCTGATGATAATGATGTTGATAATCATCATCATCATCATCATCATGAATATCATCATGACAGTGATGATAATGAAGTTGATGATAATCATCAGCATCATCATGAATATCATGACAGTGATGATGATAATGATGTTGAGGATAATCATCATCATGAATATCGTGACAGTGATGATGATAATGATGTTGATGATAATCATGATCATCATCATGATTATCATCAACATCATTATCATTTTGAGAAATTGTGATATCAAATAGGACTAATGATATTGCAGGATAGCTTTAATACACGTCAGGGAATCAGATTTTCCATAGGGTTATACATAAACCACTGCACACTACTTTCTAATCGACATAACACTCAAAATAAGGCAGTTTATTACGTGGTTCGTGATTGCTTATGTTATAATAGTCGAACAAGATGTTAAAATGAAAGGCAAAAAGAAGCAAAAAAAAAAAAAAAAAATTAATGGACCCTCCGGGAATCGAACCTGGGTCACCGGAGTGAGAGGCAAGTGCTTTGACCAATATACCAAAACATTTCCCATAGAGATAACACGTAAACGAAATCGGGATTCTCAAATCACATTTTGTAGTGAAAAATTGGGGATGATCCCGACATCTGATCAAAAATTGGAGACCACACTTATAAAAGCTTATAGTCTCAGCTATAACATACTAAAATCTGGAAGAAAATGGACCAAAAACAACTGAGATACAGCTCAGAGAACAATGTTATGTAGATTCATGATTTAAAAAAAAATCATCTTCCATAGACATAACACGCAAATAGGGAAAATTCTGACATGGCATCTTTAATTGAAAGTTTCACTGTGATGACGTCATCAAAATGAAAAATGGTGGAGACTAATTTTGTAGGAAATTGCCTCAGCTACAACATATTAAAATCTGGACGAAAAACGACCAATAATTACGAATTGAGAGCCAAATTTGCATAAATGTGATGACGTCAAAACATGAAAAATGGAAATTTTGAATTCTGGCGCCATTTTGATGACGTCATAATGTTTATAAGGGTCAAATGATACATGAAATCATATCTATGATTCATACCCTACCTGATGATGAAAAAAAATTGGGGGTTAATGGACTATTTAAAGAGCTAGAGTTAATTTTGTAGAGGCATGTTTTTGCACGTTTTTACGTTATTTTCGCCATAGACGCGCGCACGGATTTTGAACTTTGACGCGCCCGTACGACGATATTATTGATTGAAATTGATTCCAAGTTGATGGAAATGATGAAGAAAAGTGTCAAGATTGCAAATCAATAAAAAAACAGCACTTTAACGTTATTTACGACTTGCACGCGCGTAAAACGCGCGCGCGGACGCTTACGCACGGACAATTTTGAAATGCTCAAAATGACCTGAAACGTATGCAGACTTGATCCTACGTTATTTTGAGCATTTTAAAATTTTGACGCGCGCGTACGCGCACGTCCTGACCTCTAGATGACCTGTGAGGTCATGAATTGATGACCCGTCATGTGAAGTTTATGTGATGTGAATATAGTTGATTTTTGATGATCGATTATGAAGATATAATCGATCTTGTAAATTTACAAAATGGCGTCTTGATGACGTCACGATGACCTGATGACCTCCAAAAGCTTAATGGACCATGTACATGATTGACCTCATACATGACATGAAACGCGATGACATTGACATGGCCGATTTTGAGATTTGGTGGGAACAACAATTTGTAATAAAAAGAAGAAATAATAAAAACTAGAATTTAATTCGTCATGAGGACGAATTAGGTGGTCTGTCTTTCAATTTGTATGATCATGATTGTAATCAGGATGATCATAATAATGGGGAAATACTAAACTGAAGATAGGAAGTCAAGAATGCCACGCATGGAGATGCTTCTTGAGGACAGGAATGTAGAAAAATGTGTGAAACGGTCATTGGAAGATGTGATGATGTTAATGATAATCATCATCATGAATATGACAGTGATGATGATAATGATGTTAATGATAATCATGATGATGATCATTATATCATGACAGTGATGACGATAATGATTTTGATGTTAATCATCATCATCATCATCATGAATATCATGATAGTGATGATGATAATGATGTTGATGATAATCATCATCATGAATATCATCATGACAGTGATGATAACGATGTTGATAATCATGATGATGATCATTATATCATCATGACAGTAATGATGATAATGATGTTGATGATAATCATGATGATGATATAATGATGATGATGGTGATGGTGATGGTGATGACCATGACTGCAATGACAGTGACCTTAACCATGCCAAATATGAAAGAGAAATCACATTTCGTTATGAAGATACGACCATAAGTTGATTTTTACAAAATGTCGCCTGGATGACGTCACGATAATCTGATGACCTTGAAAAAGATGCGCGAACTTGACCTTATTAGGACTGATGACTGACGAAAATTTGAAGATAATTGACTAAGCCAATTTTGAGAAATTTCCATAGGGTTGTACACAAACTACTGCACACTACTTCCAATAGACAAAACACGCAAAATAAGGCAGTTTAGTTCTTGGTTTGTGATTGTATATGATATAATAGTCGAAGAAGATGGTAAAATGAAAGGCAAAAAGAAGCAAAAAAAAAAAAAATTTTTAATGGACCCAGCGGGGATCGAACCTGGGTCACCGGAATGAGAGGCAAGTGCTATAACCAATATACCAAAATATTTCCCATAGAGATAACACGTAAACGAAAAACGGGATTCTCAAATCCCATTTTGTAGTTAAAAATTGGGCATGATCCCGACATCTGATCAAAAATTGGAGACCACACTTATAAAAGCTTATAGTCTCAGCTATAACATACTAAAATTTGGAAGAAAATAGACCAAAAACAACTGAGATACAGCTCAGAGAACAATGACATGTAGATTCATGATTCGAAAAAAAATCATCTTCCATAGACATAACACGCAAATAGGGAAAATTCTGACATGGCATCTTTAATTGAAAATTTCACTGTGATGACGTCATCAAAATGAAAAATGGTGGCAACTAAATTTGTAGGAAATTGCCTCAGCTATGACATATCAAAATCTGGGCGAAAAAAGACCAATAATTACGAATCTAGAGCCAAATTTGCATAAATGTGATGACGTCAAAACATGAAAAATGGAAATTTGGATTTCTGGTGCCATTTTGATGACGTTATAATGTTTATAAGGGTCAAATGATACATGAAATCATATCTATGATTCATACCCTACCTGATGATGACAAAAAATTGGGAATTTATGGACTATTTAAAGAGCTAGAGTTAATTTTGTAGAGGCATGTTTTTGCACGTTTTTACGTTATTTTCGCCATAGATGCGCGCACGGATTTTGAAATTTGACGCGCCCGTACGACCTTATTATTGATTGAAATTGATTCCAAGTTGATGGGAATGATGAAGAAAAGTGTCAAGATTGCAAATCAATCGAAAAAACAGTGTTTTAACGTTATTTACGACTTGCGCGCGCGTAAAACGCGCGCGCGGACACTTACGCACGGACATTTTTGAAATGCTCAAAATGACCTGAAACGTGTGCAGACATGATCCTACGTGATTTTGAGCATTTTTAAATTTTGACGCGCGCGTACGCGCACGTCCTGACCTCTAGATGACCTGTGAGGACATTGCTTAATGACTCGTCATTTGAAGTTTATGTGATGTGAATATAGTTTATTTTTGATGATCGATTATGAAGATATAATCGATCTTGTAAATTTACAAAATGGCGTCTTGATGACGTCACGATGACCTGATGACCTCCAAAAGCTTAATGGACCATGTCCATAATTGACCTCATACATGACATGAAACTCGATGATATTGACCTCGCCGATTTTGAGATTTGGTGGGAACAAAAATTTGTTATAAAAATAAATAATAAAAATAAAGAAAATCTTGACAAAATTAAAAGGAGGTCTGTCATAAATGACAGACCACCTAACTAGAATTTAATTCGTCATGAGGACGAATTAGGTGGTCTGTCCTTCAATTTGTACGATCATGATTGTAATCAGGATGATCATAATAATGGGGAAATACTAAACTGAAGATAGGAAGTTAAGAATGCCATGCATGGAGATGCTTCTTGAGGACAGGAATGTAGAAAAATGTGTCATTGGAAGATGTGATGACGTTGATGATAATCATCATCATGAATATCATGACAGTGATGATAATCATCATCATGAATATCATGACAGTGATGATAATAATGATGATGATACAGGATACTTGGCAGATTAACCCCTTAGCTCTAATACAGGACAGGAAATCACAATTTCCATAGGGTTGTACACAAAACTACTGCACACTACTTTCTAATAGACATAATACGGGAAAATAAGGCAGTTTATTACATGATTTGTGATTTTTTATGTTATACTAGTCGAAAAGGATTGTAAAATGACAGGCAAAAAGAAGCAAAAAAAAAAAAAAAAAAAAATTGGCCCGGGGATCGAACCAGGTACCTTGACCATGGTAGTCATGTGCTTTACCGATAGACCAGAATATTTCCCATAGAGATAACACGTAAATGAAAACGGGATTCTCAAATCACATTTTGTACTGAAAAATTGGGCATGATCCGACATCTGATCAAAAATTGGAGACCACACTTGTAAAAGCTTATAGTCTCAGCTACAACATATTAAAATCTGGAAGAAAATAGACCAAAAATAACTGAGATACTGCTCAGAGAACGATGTCATGTAGATTCATGATTCGAAAAAAAGTCATCTTCCATAGACATAACACGCAAATAGGGAAAATTCTGACATGGCGTCTTTAATTGAAAATTTCACTGTGATGACGTCATCAAAATGAAAAATGGTGGCAACTAATTTTGTAGGAAATTGCCTCAGCTATGACATATCAAAATCTGGGCGAAAAAAGACCAATAATTACGAATCTAGAGCCAAATTTGCATAAATGTGATGACGTCAAAACATGAAAAATGGAAATTTGGATTTCTGGTGCCATTTTGATGACGTTATAATGTTTATAAGGGTCAAATGATACATGAAATCATATCTATGATTCATACCCTACCTGATGATGACAAAAAATTGGGGGATTTATGGACTATTTAAAGAGCTAGAGTTAATTTTGTAGAGGCATGTTTTTGCACGTTTTTACGTTATTTTCGCCATAGATGCGCGCACGGATTTTGAACTTTGACGCGCCCGTACGACCTTATTATTGATTGAAATTGATTCCAAGTTGATGGAAATGATGAAGAAAAGTGTCAAGATTGCAAATCAATCGAAAAAACAGTGTTTTAACGTTAGTTACGACTTGCGCGCGCGTAAAACGCGCGCGCGGACACTTACGCACGGACATTTTTGAAATGCTCAAAATGACCTGAAACGTGTGCAGACTTGATCCTACGTGATTTTGAGCATTTTTAAATTTTGACGCGCGCGTACGCGCACGTCCTGACCTCTAGATGACCTGTGAAGACATGACTTGATGACCCATCAAGTGAAGTTTATGTGATGTGAATATAGTTGATTTTTGATGATCGATTATGAAGATATAATCGATCTTGTAAATTTACAAAATGGCGTCTTGATGACGTCACGATGACCTGATGACCTCCAAAAGCTTAATGGACCATGTCCATGATTGACCTCATACATGACATGAAACTTGATGATATTGACATGGCCGATTTTGAGATTTAGTGGGAACAAAAATTTGTTATAAAAATAAATAATAAAAATAAAGAAAATCTTGACAAAATTAAAAGGAGGTCTGTCATAAATGACAGACCACCTAACTAGAATTTAATTCGTCATGAGGACGAATTAGGTGGTCTGTCTTTCAATTTGTATGATCATGATTGTAATCAAGATGATCATAATAATGGGGAAATACTAAACTGAAGATAAGAAGTCAAGAATGCCACGCATGGAGATGCTTCTTGAGGACAGGAATGTAGAAAAATGTGTGAAACGGTCATTGGAAGATGTAATGATGTTGATGATAATCATGGTGATGATCATATCATGACAGTGATGATGATAATGATGTTGATGAGCATTATATCATCATGACAGTGATGATGATAATGATTTTGATGTTAATCATCATCATCATCATCATGAATATCATGACAGTGATAATGATAATGATGTTGATGATAATCATCATCATGAATATCATCATGACAGTGATGATAATGATGTTGAAAATCATGATGATGATCATTATATCATCATGACAGTAATGATGATAATGGTGTTGATGTTAATCAGCATTATCATCATCATCATCATGAATATCATGACAGTGATGATGATAATGATGTTGAGATAATCATGATGATATAATGATGATGATGGTGATGGTGATGGTGATGATAATGGTGATGGTGATGACCATGACTGCAATGACGGTGACCTTAACCATGCCAAATATGAAAGAGAAATCACATTTCGTTATGAAGATACGACCATAAGTTGATTTTTACAAAATGTCATCTGGATGACGTCACGATAATCTGATGACCTTGAAAAAGATGCGCGAACTTGACCTTATTAGGACTGATGACTGACGAAAATTTGAAGATAATTGACCAAGCCAATTTTGAGAAATTTCCATAGGGTTGTACACAAACTACTGCACACTACTTTCCAATAGACAAAACACGCAAAATAAGGCACTTTATTACTTGGTTTGTGATTGCTTAATATTTTAATAGTCGAACAAGATGGTAAAATGAAAGGCAAAAAGAAGCAAAAAAAAAAAAATTTTAATGGACCCACTGGGGATCGAACCTGGGTCACCGGAGTGAGAGGCAAGTGCTTTGACCAATATACCAAAACATTTCCCATAGAGATAACACGTAAACGAAAAACGGGATTCTCAAATCCCATTTGGTAGTTCAAAATTAGGCATGATCCCGACATCTGATCAAAAATTGGAGTGCTTACTAATAAAAGCTTATAGTCTCAGCTACAACATATTAAAATCTGGAAGGAAATAGACCAAAAATAACTGAGATACTGCTCAGAGAACGATGTCATGTAGATTCATGATTCGAAAAAAAATCATCTTCCATAGACATAACACGCAAAAAGGGGAAATTCTGACATGTCGTTTTTAATTGAAAATTTCAATATGATGACGTCATCAAAATGAAAAACCGTGGTAACTGATCTTGTAGAGAATTGTCTCAGCTATAACATATCAAAATCTGGGCGAAAAAAGACCAATAATTACGAATTTAGAGCCAAATTTGCATAAATGTGATGACGTCAAAACATGAAAAATGGAAATTTTGATTTCTGGCGCCATTTTGATGATATCATAATGTTTATAAGGGTCAAATGATACATGAAATGCAATCTGTGATTCATACCCTACCTGATGATGACAAAAAAATTGGGGGTTTGTGGACTATTTAAAGAGCTAGAGTTAATTTTGTAGAGGCATGTTTTTGCACGTTTTTACGTTATTTTCGCCATAGACGCGCGCACGGATTTTGAACTTTGACGCGCCCGTACGACCTTATTATTGATTGAAATCGATTCCAAGTTGATGGAAATGATGAAGAAAAGTGTCAGGATTGCAAATCAATCGAAAAAACAGCGTTTTAACGTTATTGACGACTTGTGCGCGCGTAAAACGCGCGCGCGGACGCTTACGCACGAACATTTTGAAATGCTCAAAATGACCTGAAACGTGTGCAGACTTGATCCTATGTGATTTTGAGCATTTTTAAATTTTGACGCGCGCATACGCGCGCGTCCTGACTTCTAGATGACCTGTGAGGACATGACTTGATGACCCATCATGTGAAGTTTATGTGATATAAATATAGTTGATTTTTGATGATCGATTATGAAGATATAATCGGTCTTGTAAATTTACAAAATGGCGTATTGATGACGTCACGATGACCTGATGACCTCCAAAAGCTTAATGGACCATGTCCATGATTGACCTCATACATGACATGAAACTCGATGATATTGACCTGGCCGATTTTGAGATTTGGTGGGAACAACAATTTGTCTTAAAAAGAAGAAATAATAAAGAAGAAAAATCTTGACAAAACTAATAGGTGTTCTGTCGATACCGACAGACCACCTAATAAAGAAGAAAATTCTGACAAAATTAATAGGTGATCTGTCGATATCGACAGACCACCTAATAATAATAATAAATATAACTTATATAGGGCCAAATCCACTCTGGAGTGCTCAAGGCGCATGTAGAAAAAACTGAGGAAGTAGCTCGATCCGCAAGGTGTTTCCTTGATTTTCTGCCATAAATATGCCGTTACCATGGCAACGCAGATTCCGACTCATCCGAAAAATATGCACATCTTGCCACCAAGACCAATGGGTGTACCGAATTTCATGAGCTTTGGTCAAAAACGGAGAAAGTAGTTCGATCCGCAAGATTTGCAACGGGCCGCCCGACCGCCCAACCGTCGACTGATTCCTTGTTACCCCCTTCAAACTTCGTTTGGCGGGGGTATAAAAATTGCTTTAAACGAATTTTATTTACGTCTCAGTATTGTCTTTAACATCGCTAACATCTAAGAACTGACTTTAATTTGCACTGATTATAATCTTGATGACTATATTCAAGCAAAATCGCTCATGGTGCTCAGGAAACTTGTGCTAAACCATACGGGGAATCATTATTAGCAATCATTATCTTTGTTTTTTTTATTTTTTTGAACGTCATTGGCGTGATTTTTTTTTCGCCATACCTCCAAAATTCGCTCAGTGGGGGGGGGGGGGGGGGGGGGGGGGGAGGTTACGGGGGCCCAGTTTCCCTCAATAATTCTCTGACAACAAAAAAAAAGGTTTTTCGTTCTAAAAGGAGGGGGCATGCAATCGAAAAAAGGGGCAGTGGGACACAAAGCATACTTTTCTTCCAACTGGGGGGGGGGGGGGGGGGGAGGGAATGTGCCCTCCCCCTAAATCCGCCACTGCTGCAATCAACCTCCATTTTGGAGAAATGTCAACAAACAGAACACATAAACAGTGACCTTACAGGCCATAACTTTGTATTTAGCCTAATTGTGCATTGGTGCTCATGAATTTTGCTCAACCTATACGAGAATAGGATTGTAGGAATGATTATCTTGAAAATTGTGTTTCAAATGAACTTTATTTACGTCTCAATATTGTCTTTAACATCTATTCATCTAGACACTGACTTTGATTTTCATTTCAAAAAGTAGAGAGGAAGAGAAAGAGAGAGAGAGAGGAGCACACATTTCAAAATATATAACGTGAAGTAACATGTTGAAATCAATATAAACAAGTCTGGAATCAAAACTCCTCCAAAAGCATCTCCATTCTTTTGGAATTAAAATTGAAAATTGCATCATTCATCGGTTTTCCAATTGAAATAGTACATTGCAAAGTGAACTTTGCGACTTTCACATACAGCTGCATGCATTTCTAAACAGGACTTGTTTTAAATAACAAAAATAATAATACTAATACATTGTATGTATCTAAGCGCTTACAGATTTTTTTTTTAAACAACCCTGTACTGTTTATGACCCAATCCTAAGGGAATACAATAACAATTCGCCCGGAACTGAACCACTATTAAACTAGTCAAGTGAACTTCAAGGCCGCTAAAACATTAGCGATAATTTAGCCGTAGAGGGAGTTATATAGGTTAGGCGAATCGGCTGGTGAGGGGAACAAATCGATTGCAGGATTCCCGCGGTGAAAGAACGAGCTCGACGTCTTTCGGACAAGCACAATGCGACCATTGATGGACAAAGCCGGCATGAGGGATTAGCACACTGCGGCTTTCTCGACTGCGTGCTAGATTAATCCGCTGCGGCGGATAATCCATGGTATTAAAACCAAGCTACCTTATTCGAAGGGAAAATTGCGCTATTAGAACGGGAAATGGGCACTTATTAAACGAAAAGGGCAATTATTAGTTTTCATAAGGGACAGTAATGTATGAGGTTAAAAGGGGCACTTATCAGAAGGTAAAAGGGCATTTATTAGAATGAAAAATTGCGCTATTAGAACGGGAAATGGGCACTTATTAAACGAAAAGGGCAATTATTAGTTTTCATAAGGGACAGTAATGTATGAGGTTAAAAGGGGCACTTATCAGAAGGTAAAAGGGCATTTATTAGAAGGAAAAATTACGCTATTAGAACGGGAAATGGGCACTTATTAAACGAAAAGGGAATTATTAGTTTTCATAAGGGGCAGTAATGTCTGAGGTTAAAAGGGGCACTTATCTTATGATAAAGGTAAAAGGGCATTTAGTAGAAGGAAAAATTGCGCTATTCGAACGGAAATAGTCACTTATTACAAAGAAAGGTCAATTATTAGATTTCATAAGGGGCAGTAATGTCCGAGGTTAAACGGCACTTATTAGAAAGAAAAAAAGGCACTATACGAAAAAGGGGCACTTATAAGGTATGAAAATGGGCACTTTTGGGATACTTGAAAAGGTGTGTGGGGGGCACTGTGCCCCCCCCCCCCCCCCCCCCCCCCCCCCCCCCCCCCCCCCCACTTGAGCACCGCCTCAGTCTTAGTTACATTTCCCTGATCTAAGCAGCCTGTGTTATTGTTAATTCTTTATTCACCACGGATTGAAAGCCAGAACTGCCACGCTGTTTTTCAGTAAACACGTGCAAACGTATGGCAGTGCAAAAAAGCTTGTCAGAGTCTTGTCAGACATAGCAAAATGTAATTTATGCAAACTGGATTCCAGGTATTATAGTTCATTCAGAGGTTAGAGGTTAATGGAATCCCTCGTTACTAGGTCCCCAGGAAAGAAACATCCATACACTGTTAAAACATGTATTAAAAAACTACGGATTAGAAAAATGTTGATTAAAAATCGCCCAACATTGGTTATAAAATGAATGTTGGTTAAAAATGACTTTTAATCTTGCGTGGGTTAAAAATATTGTTGATTAAAATTATTGTTTTTATTCTTGTTGGTAACTTTGTAACCAACATTGATTAAAAACAGTGTTCTCTGCTTTCCCGCCAAACTGATAGTGCTAACTGTCAAGACAGTTTGATCAAAGTTGATTAAAATACCAATCGCGTGACCGAACAGCGCATGCGCATATGGATTTGGAACAAATTCGCTGCGCACAAATCTATCACAGAAATTGTTTGCGATAAAAATGGAAGGCATTGTCATTCAAGTCGCTGAATGAGTGGGGACTTTCAAAGAGTTTGTCGGCGTGTTTGAAGGTGAGAAACTATTATTCATATATGTGATTGTTGTCCAGCTTAATCTTGGGAAGACATAGATCTACAGTGTGCTCTTTCTTTCTAATTTAAACGGCTTGGGAGCAAGTTCGACCTGCTCGATATGGACTAGACCTGGCTAAGCCAGGCCCACCGGTAGATTTACTGACTGCGCCTATGGCAGCGAGGAGGCGACGCCGGCGGTATGGCGGTGTGTTCAACTTCGCGCATGTCCATATTTCGCGGACAGGGCAATATGACAAACACTGAAACTAGAACAGTTTTTTGAGAAAAATATATAAGCACCAATGTAGGCGTAGGCGGAGTCTACCGGTGGGCCTGCCTTAGTCAAGTCTAGTCCAGGTCTGAGAAGGTCGAACTTACCAAACCGCTGAAAGTAGATCACTGAGTAGATCTATTTCGTTATAAGGCTAGCTAGACAACAATTACAGATATGAAAAGAGTTTCTCCGGGGAGTTTCTCATCAAATAAATCTAACCAACAATTTGTTTAAGTTTAATCAACACCATTTTAACCAATGTTGAGCAAAATATGATTAACCAACAAATGGTTAAACATTTAACCAACAAAATAAAACTAACCAACAAATGGTTAAACATTTAACCAACAATATGTTTTAGTTTAATCAACACCAATTTAACCAACGTTGAGCAAAATACGATTAACCAACAAATGATTAAAACTTTTAATCGACCACAGGTTAAACTTTAATCAACAGGCCGTTGATTAAAGTTTTAACCTACAATTGTGTGGTTCACCTGGTAACCCTCGGTTGATTAAAATTTTAACCAACAAGATTAAAAATTTTAATCAACGTTCTAACAGTGTAAATTTGAATAACTTCACGGTCTATTCAATGATGAACTGAACTGAATATGGTTTTAGGTAGAAGTGTCATGGTCTCATGGGTAAGTCAGCGGATTGGGTTCAGGTATATGGTTTGAATCCCTGTAATGACACCAGTCTTCTTTGGAAAGACATCTTTCGATCCCAGTGAGATACATGTAAAGATAGTCTGGGTAACAGATACTGGTAGCAACTTAGAAAGAAATCCTCGACTACTTGAGCGTATTATCATGGGAAGCGGGATAATAATATCAACACGACACTTATATTTAATCACATGAGACCAGGACTGCAGTAGGCAATATTCGTCTAGTTGCTGATATAAATTCGTCTGATCGTTATTCTCATTATCAATTCAGCCAGCTGGCTGTAAATGAATTTAAACCATTACCATTAATTTACCATTACTATTACTATACCATAGTTTAAAGTTAAAACTTTATTTAATAAAATAAGGTCACATACATGTAGATGTATAGATGTAGAGTCGGTTTGTAGACATAAGATATTGGTATTAAAAATGTTGAATTTATCTATACATGTTGTAAACCGATCTGAAATGTTTAGGTTCCATTCTTTTTCTGCCTACCAATTGTAAGCCCCCCCCCCTCAAAAAACAAAACAAAACAAAACAAAAGAAAGAAAAAGAAATCATTAACACAATGCTGTAAAATAATCCTGCGCCTCAAAGAAAATCCATGAATATTATACTGTGTGTATATCATTCAACAGTATACCCATGTGACCTTGAATTTATAACTCATAATATGATATCGTATTTGTAACCATGCTGCCCCGGATGACTGAGCAGAGGCTTTTCAAAAAGTATATTGTACATTGTACCAAGGCTGGGCTGAAGCATTGAATTTGGGTCAAAGGCCATTTTGCGTAAATGTTATTTCAGTCTGAAAACAATTGCTGAAACATTCAAAATAATTTTGTGTAACTAAGCAGAAAAGGTGTTAATGTTAACATAAAACTCATGAAAATGTTTAATAAAAGCAAAAATTGTGATAATATTGATGTTATGATGACACTTGTGGCTTCCTCCTCATCCCTAATTAAAGGACAATTAACCCCACGTGATATTCTAGATGCACCTATTGTCTGCTACGTCTTTCCATGGAGGCTGCCATTTTGTGCATGACACGGATCATTAGGTACCATATGCATTGATAATAGCCTACCTTTACAACAGATACGTCGCTTTGTTCTGATTGTATTACGATTGTTATTGGCCATGGGCCTAGATAATTGACGACCCATGAGTTCTAATAGCCATCCTGTAAAGCAGATTCCTCTCTTTGTTTTGGTATTGTTACGATTGTCTCCGTCCTTGACGTCAATTCTCCGTCCTTGACGTATATTTTTTATGAAGTATATTTTTTATGAACAAATTAAGACCTTTTAAAAAATATATAAAACTAAACTTACATTTCAGAATATGTGACTTTATCTAATATATATTTGTCCTCTAAAAATCAATTACAAGTTAACGATGAAGGAAATTTTACTTGGGATGAAAAATATGTTCGTGTACACATAAAGTAATGGCAGCCCCCTTATTATTGCTAGCAGACGATAACTTGGCTGGAAAATAGTGATTTATATCTATATCCTGTGTTTTTACATGAAATTGCATGTATCAAATAAGAGGCATATACTACACCATTCAAAATAAGCTAATTCATACGCTGAGGTTAATTTCCCTTTAACTTCTTCATTGAGTCATTGTAAATAAACAAAAGTACTTTTCATGTTTCAGTTGGAAAGATAAGGTACACTGTTGGAATAAACTTTGTGGAATATAGATCTTATACAATGACATCAATAAACCTGTCCCTAATATCTAGTAATTTAGACTGCATAGCATTTACCGGTAGACAAAATTTCTTAAGTACTTGTAGATTATTTGTCAGTCAGGAGTCTGAACATTTCTATGGATTGTACATTTTTAATCTGATACCAGCTTTGTGTACATAAATGGATTGTACTCGTTTACTTGACATACATTGAATTATGCTTAAATGCCTAGTTGTGGGTCGTTGTTAATTGAATATCAGCTAATAAAGTTATTTTGTTATTTGTTCACTTGAACAATTTAAGCTGACAGATTCATACCTTATACATGCCTGGTTCGACATTAGTAGTTTTAGTAAGTGCGAATGGAAATTGGTACTTTACATCTTATTTAGATACTTAGCATGATTGAGAATTGAGTATGTGTCTCTCTTCAACGCCATTTTCCGATTCTGTAGTACTAAACATAAATTATATTATATATATATATATATGTTTATATATATATATATATATATATATACACACACAAACACATATAATAAAAAATTGTTTGCTACGAGCCGTTTATCTCTCAAATTTGCGGGCGGATCCAGGATTGAGTAAACGGGGGGGGGGGGGGGGGGGGGGGGTAGCACACTAAGGTTTGTCAACTTTTGGAAAAGGTAGACACGTATTTTTTTGGCCAGCTTCTCGAAAAGTCGGTCGGGGGTGGGGGGGGGGGGGGGGGTTGTGTCGACCAAATTGTCAACCAAACCCCCCCCCCCCTCGATCCGCCACTGACATACAGTGCAGTATTGCGTCCAAAATAACTGAAAAGCAGCCAGGGCGGTGAAATAACATTCCGCCTTAAAGGTCCCCTTTTATGGAATTACAAAGGAACTTCATTTAATAGACTTTTCTACTGTGAATCCAGATCTGTCAACCATATTATCTGAATTCCATTCATTAATCTGTAAACTTGAAAATAAAAAAATAACTGGGAACGCCCCTAAAAATTTTGGAAAATCGGTCCAGCGATCGATGACGTCATGTGACGTCAGACACAGAACGCTCGACTCACACATGCACACAAGTTGGATCAGTATCGATGTGTGTGTTAGGCTATTTAGCTTCGTGTAGATCCCTTCGACTTCGTGCTATTTCAGCCCTTCATTTTAGCTTTTTAAAGACAAAATGCTACATCAACGATGGCATCTTCTTCGGACAGCCAGGACACTTATTCAGGATCAGATATATCTGATTTGGAGCATCAAGTCCCAGAAGAAATTGAAGAGGAATTAGGGGCCCGGCCGTATACTATGTTTGAGCCAGACATGTCGGATTCTGGGCAAGATTCTTATGATGACAGAGACGTACCGTACCTGATTTTAATAACGGAGAGGATATCGACGGGAGACTTGGGAATAACAACTGGTAATTATTTTTTGATAATAAATTACCGATTAAAGTTTAATTCACGCATATCCACGTATTATGAATCTTGTTTACGCTTGCAAGCGGCCCGAGAGGCTGAGCTGATACTTCGCTGATCGAGGCAGTGAGCTCGATGTGGGCAGGGCCGGGGTACACGCGCGCTGTTTGGTTGTTCGCCTGTTCGCCTGCTGACGTCGACCAGTTTTACTGGTGCATGGGGTGGTAGCGTTTGATTATAGTAAATTCTAACATTGATATCCAGAAAACTCTTAGCTCTCCTGTTATCTTGCTTGTTTTCTTTGTGCTGCTACACTAAGTAAGTGTAGGTACCGTTATAGTTGACAATAGATATGATGTTCTTCTTCTTCTCCACCCAGGGTTTCATCCAGTGTGTCTGGAGCGGTATTAGACCGAAATGTTCTGTCTCCAGTACGTTAGCCTCTTATTTGGGTAGGGTCGGTTTAGCCGACCCTACCCAAATAAGAGGCTAACGTACTGGAGACAGAAAATTTCGGTCTAGAGCGGTATGTGATGGAAACTGCTTACTATCTGTATCGGCAGCAGTATGGCGGACAGGCAAGGCAGGATGCAACTGAAAATCAGTGAGTACCATTTTTTTTGTTTTAATCCTTACTGCAGTATTCCTGTATTATCCCTGCCCGTTTTCCGGTTAACAGAAATATATTTTTTCCCTATTTCCCCCCTATTTTTCTCCTATTTTTAACAAAATAGCTCTATTTTTTTCATATTTTCGCTGAAAAATAGAAAAAAAAATAGTCTATGTCCAGACTATTTTTTGAAAACTAGAAAATAAATAGACTATTTTTTCACTATTTCCCGGCCAGCTTATTATTAATAACTATTTTAAAGCTATTTTTTCAAAGTATTATTTTTACAGAACTATTTTTAACCAATTTTTTTTCTTCTGCACACATGATAGGCTATTTTTAAACTATTTTTAAAACATTGTCTACTATAGATTTTTAGACTGCAAATTACTTAACTATTTTCATGCTATTTTTTGTACTTCTAATATTGCAAATTACAGTACTATCTTTAAGCTATCTTTTGTACTTCTAATACTTTTGGGACTGCAAATTACTTAACTATTTTCATGCTATTTTTTGTACTTCTAATATTGCAAATTACAGTACTATCTTTAAGCTATCTTTTGTACTTCTAATACTTTTTAGACTGCAAATTACTTAACTATTTTTAAGCTATTTTTTGTACTTCTAATATTGCAAATTACTATAGGTCCTAATCAATCATGAATATTCATGATTGATTAGGACCTATAGTAAATATGAAAACTAGTGGAAATAGATAAATACATTTAGATTTGGGATTAAGATTTGAACTGTGATAGAAATTTTACTTACATTAAACTATTGTAATGTTGTACACAATTTCAAAAGGCATTTTCATATTTCATTAATAAAAGTGTAAATTAATTTTAATAATAAAAGTGTAATCTAGTCAGTAACCATTTTTTTATAGCACTACAACTATGTCCCTATATATAATGAATGTGATACAATTGCTTAGTAGCTAGGACATAGGATGTAGGTTATAGGATTTATAGGCGTAGGATAGGATAGGATATGATTACAAGATATTAGCATTAATAATTCATAAATATCATGTGATTGTTCCTGTACACACCCACAGCATTTCTTCTTATATTAATCTTATAGTTAATTATTTTCTTATTGGTCCTATGAGACACTTTTAGGATTTTCTATAGGTCCTAATTAACCTACAGGATTTCTTATTGGACCTATAGAAACCTACAGGATTATCAGTCCCATAGACACCCATAGGATTTCTATGGGTGCCCCATATACCATTTCCATATAGAAACCTATACCTATAGAAATTCTGTCTATACGATTTTCGACCTGGATATTTTTCAACTAGAGATTTCGGTTGCAATATGAAAAAAAAATATTTTTTTGCTATTTTTCCACGCTATTTTTCCATTGAAAAAATAGTCAAAAAATGTATTTTTTAACTCGATATTTCGGTTCCAATAATGTATGAAAAAAATATATTTTTTTACTATTTTTCCACGCTATTTTTCCTCTATTTTTCCATTGAAAAAATAGTCAAAAAATATATTTTCCCTATCTATTTTTTCACTATTTTCCCCATATTTTTAGGCTATTTTATTTCGGGCAGGGATATAAAGCAGTTTGGATGCAATATGTCAATTTGGCTCCTTATGAAATTAATATTACGATATTCTATAAAATAATGTTTTAGCCTTTATGTAAATAGAGGAAGATTATTCTATTTGCAGTGTACATGTATTTTCTTGTCCTATGTGCAGATTAACGTTTGTTTCCTCAATCCCCATCACAACATTTTACACTGCGATGTTGACAACTAAATTATTAGCTAATCTTTTATTGTTTATTTGTGAAGTTCAAAGTAAAAGTTACCTCGCTATCACCTACATCATAGACTACACTGTGCATTTTTTGAAGTTGTCTAATCATAGTTTCCTTTGTACTCTTAAAAAAAAAAATCTTTTATAGGAAAGCCAGGCATGTGGCCTATAGGCAGCTTGTAAGATGGTGTTGGAGTTTCCTAGGCAGGGCAGGACGTGTTCCTCTCCCATCTTGTGCCGTGACAAGAATCCGTGCAGCATTTCCATCAGAACCATTGGCGGATCCAGGGGGCACAGCCGGCCCGGTCCCCCCCCCCCCCCCCCCCCCTTTTGGAAGAGAAGTACAATTTTTTTTTTGCTTGTCAGGGAATTATGGAGGGAAACTGGACCCCAATAACCCCTTACTGAGCGATTTATGAAGGTTTGGCGAAATTTGTTTTCCTGGCCATGTTGGAATGTTGACCTTTGCATGAACCTCTTAGGAAGAGTGTAACATTGTAATGAGTCTATAAATAGATCATGGGAATCCCCTTCCTTTGTTTGTTACAACAAGAACTATGTAGAACTTACCAGAGAGTTCCAAACTTTCATGAGTATTGTGGTGGAGTGTGGAAGGTTCTAGTTGGGGATTGAGATTGTATATAACCTGTGGAGATCATCTTGGAGATCATCTTGGACCTCATCTTGGACTTCATCTTGGACATCATCCTTGACATATTTGATGTCGTGTTCGACATCATCCTTGACATATTTGACGTCGTGTTCGACATCGTCATTGACATCGTTATCAACATTGTGGTCAACATCGTCATTGACATTATCTTGGACATCGTCATCGACGTCATTATCGACATCGATGACTTCCTGAATTATCTTGGACATTCTTCGGCTGTATCTTCGTTTGCCAGTTGGACAACATACCATTTGGATTTAATATTTGGAATTTATATTTGTGGATTAGCAGTCAACTTACTCTACACTTCAAGAACATTCTGGACTAATAGGAATTTCCCAGCTGAGAAATTGTAAGTCTTTGCCAGTTTAAATACATGTAGTGTATTTGTAACTAGAATTTGTAATTCTGTTATATCGTGTCATACCTGATGTTAGTAAATATTTAAATTAAACCATAAATCATCTAAAGTTAATATCTTTTGTTTGATTCTTATCTTTTGTAGATTTTGGATCGTAACAGTATTACTGTTCTAAGATAGATTTTCAAAGATAATTTTTTAAATTGGAAATATTCCCTGCATTACCTCTTTAGGGTATTTTCTTTTCAAAGTTAACTGTATGTATGTATATTTTTTCAACCTTTGCAAAAAAATCAAAAGGGAGGACAGCTCTGTGGAACTTTAATTTTAGCTATGCAACCATTATTCTCATCTTTCTTTTTTTACTGGGGCTTGGATATGACATGCACAAATCTCAACATTATGCAAAGGTGATAGTAGAACTGAACATTTTAAAAATATTTATGTATCAGAACTGTTGTTCCATCAGTGTAAACATTTACACAAAGTTTCATTATTTGAAAGAAATAATTATTCAGTACTAATGACTGGCAAACATGATATTTTATTTACTCGGGTCATTCATGTGATCATCATTATTGTTGCTTCACATATTTCTTTTCAAATTGACATTATTTTTTCTACAGATTTTTTTTCTTCTTTCATTTAATCGATTGTTGTATTTATTAGTATGTACTTATATATGTTGGTCTAGTTGTTAACTTGATAACGCTTAAATAGCATATACATTTATCATGTACATAACTGTTTTATAAGAAATGTTAAAAATGCTAGTACGTCATTTCTATCTTTTCATGATATTTAATTCCTATACATGGATATCAGTTTCCCTGAAAGTTGGGTTTATTACATGAATGTGTGCTACACTGTGACAATGTGGTAAAAATTTTATTGCTGTTTTTGGTTCAAGTATCAGAGGAAAAGAGGAGTCTAGGAGGCTTATTTTGAATATTCATTTTCACTGTCAGAAATAAAATTGGAATTGGGTAACTGAGTTCACAAACGCAAAACAATCCAGCTGCAGCTGGTCTGAGTTTCGTCACATCTAAGTATTTGCCCAGAGCATTTTTTTGTAATTGATGTTGTAAAGATGCATGTATCTCAGTTAGGAATGATAACTCTATTGTTAATGGCATATGAAGTCTGTTATTTTTTATGGCATTTGTTGTTTAATTTGTTAATGAGACACACTTTGGAAGCTAATCAGTTTTGTTTGTTTTGTTTTGTTATTTTTTTTTTGACATATGAAAAACTATAGTGCATTTGCTCAGCGCACTTCGCACCGCGTCCTATAACACGGGGAAAACTTGCCTCAGTTTGTGACACTATCCATAAAATCACACGATTGCTTTAAAACAAATTGATATTTGACATCATTTCGCCCGGATAAATAATCTTCACACTTTTTCCTATTATGTAGTGTTAATGACCCGTAGATTACTTGTGAGGAAACTACTGCACATTTTGGTTTAAAAAGAGAGTTTAACGTTCAAATCAGACCTTTCCCTATGGCAGTAAGAGCATTTTCCCCTAATTCGATCTTACATTGCCTCATTCAGTCGAGTGGGAATTCCGCACAAGATGATTTATTGAACCATTTCGCATACCAAATTGTTGCTAATGACATCCTCCAACTAGTGATCTAAACATAATTCTGATTGGTTGACGGGAATGTGGTGCCTTTTTGCTGTTCATTCAGAAATAGCCTCTTATTTGTCGTCACATTATTCATGACGTCTAACGTCTACTGGATTGTGCCATTCTATCATGGGGTAACTCCATTTGTATACAGTGAAAAATAATTCGTCTAACAACAATGATAGATTGTGAGATGCGTGTAGGCCTATACAAGTAAGAGAGAAAAGAGAATGATATAAGAAACGAATGAAAATGTCAAGAGTCGTGATGGACTATATTGTGAAGATGTTCGTTTTGAGGTGGTAACTACAACGCCTCTCAAAGTGCAAATAAACCCCCTTTTTATAAAATGAACGCGCCCGATGACTCATGTGCATGACGTATATCGCTGGGTGTCAAGGGAGGTCAGCGATTGCCCGATCGAGAAGTATATGCGGCGAATCTCAGGAAAGTAGTTCATATGGGGGGGGGGGGGGGGTGTGGGCATTCTCCTTTATGGAATTTTTGATGTTCAATTGTAAGACAACCATTTCCTGGATACAACATCTATATCTACATTTCTCCAGAAGTAATAATATATTTCAAATCAATTGAATATTTTTGTCTTCTCTGGAAGAGCTCAAACACATTTACTATGCAAGGCTTGTCGTGAATGAAACTAACAATTGAAAAGAAAGGTGTGAGTGCGTGAATGAGATCAAAACCAACAATTGGCAGAATGGAAAAAGAAAAAAAAGAGAGATAAAAAGTTGAGAGGAGATGTGTGTAATTGGAGAATATTGGGCAAAAAGAAGGAGAAAGGGAGACAGAAAGCACAAGAGAAGAAATAATGAAAAAGAGAGGGAATCACTGGGGAAAAAGGAAGAGATAAAAAAGTTGAGGGAAGATGTGTGAAAGTGGAGAATTTGGGCATAAAGAGGGGGAAATGGAGGGAAAGCACAAGGGAAGAAATAGAGAGAGAGGGAATCACTGGGGAGAAAAAGGAGAGATAAAAGTTGAGGGAAGATGTGTGTAATTGGAGAATATTGGGCAAAAAGAAGGAGAAATGGAGGGAAAGCACAAAAGAAGAAATGGTGAAAGAGAGAGAGGGAATCATTGGAAAATAAATTTTCTGTCAAATGAACTACATGTATAAGGTAGAGAAGTAGGAATCAACCTGTAACTGTAGTGATGTATACCCCTTTTTTCCTGGGGGGGGGGGGGGGGGGGGGGTGTCGGTTGAAATTTGCCCGTTACATTTTCACTACATTCAGGGTGGTAACAAAAATAAATATTAAATATACGGTGGAAACTTAGTATAACGAGGTCCTTGGGACTATTAAAATTACCTGGTTAAATCCAGAATCTCGTTATATCAGTTATAAAAAAAAAAGAATAAAAAGAGTTCAGACCAAAATATTACCTTGTTATATCAGGAATATTGTATCAGACTTCTTTATACTGAGTTTCCACTCTACCATGATAAACATTTTTATCACACCCTCTTTATGGAGAAACATCTTTTTCTTCATCAAGAATAAAAAAGAAATCATTTTTAATAGCAAAGACCAATTGAGAGAGGTGCTTGTGAGGTAAAGCTCAGAGTCGCCAAATTTCATATTATTGATACATGTATGATCAAACTTGTTTCAGGGACGGCCTCTTCTTGATGCCATACGCCGCATGCAGCCCCGTGCTATCGACGAAGTCCTCCGCACAAAAGTGCTCGGAGCACACAACACTGCGGTCACTCGGCCCCTTCCAATGGGCGCGAGTTAATTTTACTTTTGCGGACCATTTCCTTCTTATATTTGGTCTTTAGGGAATAAATGGAGACTGACACCCTCCTTTGTGGTGTTGCTGCAACCTGCAACAACGCAGCGTTGCGGCATACTTCGCTTTGGAGGTGATTTACGAGGTGGTATATAGAACAGCAAGTTAGTTTGCACATGTGATACATATGCAATATTGTAAACAAGCATCAGCAATGTCGGTTTGTGACGTCACACGTCAATCATGCTCGCAGAACGAGAATTCGGGGTTTAAAAGGGGGCGGAGCTTAGCAGACTGTTTTGGACATGAATACCTGGGGGAGTGGGGGAAATATTATTTTACAAATATTTTGATACGTATTTATTGCAAACGGATGTCATTTTTCAATTTAGATGAGTATTGTGTACAAAATACCAAGAATTATAATTTCATAGAAGGGGACCTTTAAAATAAAGATGCTAAAACTTAAGAGCTTCGCTGCACCAACCTAGTCTGCAAGCACAGACCCCAATTTGACACTTTATCAGAATATCATTGTGTCTTGAGAGAAGCCGAATTCAGCTACTTTCTGGTCGTGTCAATGTGATAGGAGCAGCTATAGTACATGGCCTATGGTAGTCTTACAGTGTAGACACTCTTTTACGACTGACCAGGGTTTGCATGTGCCTGCAAACTAGCACCAACCCCTGTCACATACAGTGCAATATTGCGTCCAAATCACTGAAAAGCAGTCAGGGCGTCGAACTATAACTTTCCGCCTCAAAAAATTGTTTGCTACGAGCTGTTTATCTTTCTCTTAAATTTGCTAAAGCTTCAGAGCTTTTGCGCTTGGCGCTGGAAGGGGGAAACTCCCCTCTCCCTGCACCCACCCCTGGGGAGCACGCTTTGCGTGCTCATCACCAATTTCGCACTCTTCGCGTGCCCCACAACCGCCCCCTAAAATGTAATCCTGGCTACGCCTGTGTACGTATGAATATAGGATCATTCTACGAAACGATGCTTTTAGCATCGTTTATAAAAACATCCACTATCCATACGTCGGATATCCATACGAAAACTCTCTAGTCTAAAAAGAGGGGGGGGGGGGGGGGGGGTAAAGTCTATTTCAATAAGCCAGTTCGTAAATACAATTTGCGCATGTGCAAATAGGGGTCATTTGTATCATGTGAAATTGAACCTTCATACATTTTCATAGTGTGCGCACCATGATGCGCGCTCTAGTATAATTTTACATGTTAAACAATTTGCTCGTCCACCAAAACAGATGCGCCGCGAGTACAAATTGGGGTCATTTCAGGGTCATTTTGTACCATGTACTAATTACGAACTGGCTTATTGACAGCGCATATAATATACTATTAAAGGGATACGCCACCGGGCGGCCGTGGGGAAAGTCAGGATTGCGTAAGCCCCATTCACTCGTACACAAAGTTTGTGCGTCGAATGCGTCCGTTGGACTAAGTGGTAATACATTCCGACTGCACGAAGCCGACCGAATCTCGCACGAGAACTCGAGCTCAGGCGGAGCGTGCATGTTTGTGCGGCAACCAGTCTATCCGAGGTTTGCTCCCCGAGGCGCAACGGCATGATCAGGTAACGATCACGGTGCCCTCTCGCGGCATTAAAACGTCCACAATCTGCGGTTGAGTATCCCTTTAAATACATGGTTGCGAGTTCGTGCATTAGTGCAATCTGGCAACACAAAGGTTTTTATCGTGGTGTACTCCGGGGTGTACTGTACGCACGAGTACGAACCCCATAGAAACGCCAAGAGTCTCAGTCATGGAGGCTGTCATTTGCTTTCCTGGATGACATCACAGAAGCGCAGCCAACAAAGGCTTGTCTCGAATGGGTGGGGTGCGGGAGCGGGATGGGAGCGGGATGGGAGCGGGAACGGGCACACCCTTTCGAGACAAGCCCCCCCGGTTATCTCGAATGGACGCGTTCCCAGCGTGAAGTTCAATGAACGCGCCACTTCGAGACAACCGGGGGGGGGGGGGGGGGGGGGCTTTCCTCGAATGAGTGTGTTGAGTAGACTTTTGTAATTATAGACGTTTTAGAATTTTTTTTGAAAAATGTACTCTTGCTGATTTTTTCGTTTTTCTTTTGTCTAAGATGTAGAAAAGATAACCGGCAGTGGCGGCACCAGGATTTTTAAAGTGGGGGGGGGGGGGGGGGGGGGGGGGGCAAATGGGGGGGCAAAAGAAATTGTTGGGGGCAAGGGCGGACAAACAAAATTTTCCACCCTTTTATTTTTTTCACTCCGAAAATTATTGGGGGCAACTGGGGGGCAAAGCTTCTGACTGGGGGGCAAATGCCCCCCCCCCCCCATGCCCCCCGGTGCCGTCACTGATAACCGGGGGTTGTCAAATGAATGTATGAGGTTGCATGAATTCATAATGGAATGTTCATTTAAAATTCAAAGGTCTGGTCGGGCAGACAGTCCAGAATAGAATGTTAATTCACTGCGGCGTATTTTTTTACGGGGGGGGGGGGGGGGGGGGGGAGGCACGAGATGGCCATGCCCCACCCCTTATTGGTGGGTGAGTAAGAAAATAGGAAGATGAATGAGGAAGATGAAAAAATATTCCCGGGAAAATGTAAATAGGGGTCAATTTTCGCAGACTCTGGTGGTTTCCTCCCGGGGATAGGTGTGGGGGGGGGGGGGGGGGGTTAATTTCCTAAATTGCCTGGATAGGGGGTCCAATATCTCAGAAAATTTCCCGGGATAGGGGGTAAAACAAATTCCAACTTCTCCGGAATAGGGGGTCACTTTTGAAAAGGAGTTACGAGCATAGGCCTACCCCTGGTATGGGGAGTTGGGGGCCGGGTACAAACGACCTTTTGATATGAGTTTTGACTTTTGATAGTGGGTATTGATAGAATGATAGTGGCATTAAAAGGTGTTTCTAACTTTGGAAAGATGTCTGTAACACAATTTCACAATATTTAACAGGTCACGCCAAAAAAATAAAAATAAATTAACAATCCTAGCTACGCCACTTGCCCTTTCTTCCCCGTGTGTTTTAATGCATAATTATTCAATTCTCCGATTTATTTTGCAAAAATAATGATTTCCTTGTCAAAAGCATTTTTAGATACCGTTTTTTTATATTTTCTACATCTTAGACAAAAGAAAAACGAAAAAACCAGCAAGAGTACATTTTTCAAAAAAAATTCTAAAACGTCTGTTACAAAAGTCTACTCAACACACTCATTCGAGGAAAGCCCCCCCGGTTGTCTCGAAGTGGCGCGTTCATTGAACTTCTCGCTGGGAACGCGTCCATTCGAGATAACCGGGGGGGGCTTGTCTCGAAAGGGTGTGCCCGTTCCCGCTCCCATCCCGCTCCCGCACCCCACCCATTCGAGACAAGCCGCCAACAAAGGTCATGTAATCCCTGCGCTAAAATGACAATTAAAGGACAATTAACCCCACGTGATATTCTAGATGCACCTATTGTCTGCTACGTCTTTCCATGGAGGCTGCCATTTTGTGCATGACACGGATCATTAGGTACCATATGCATTGATAATAGCCTACCTTTACAACAGATACGTCGCTTTGTTCTGATTGTATTACGATTGTTATTGGCCATGGGCCTAGATAATTGACGACCCATGAGTTCTAATAGCCATCCTGTAAAGCAGATTCCTCGCTTTGTTTTGGTATTGTTACGATTGTCTCCGTCCTTGACGTCAATTCTCCGTCCTTGACGTATATTTTTTATGAAGTATATTTTTTATGAACAAATTAAGACCTTTTAAAAAATATATAAAACTAAACTTACATTTCAGAATATGTGACTTTATCTAATATATATTTGTCCTCTAAAAATCAATTACAAGTTAACGATGAAGGAAATTTTACTTGGGATGAAAAATATGTTCGTGTACACATAAAGTAATGGCAGCCCCCTTATTATTGCTAGCAGACGATAACTTGGCTGGAAAATAGTGATTTATATCTATATCCTGTGTTTTTACATGAAATTGCATGTATCAAATAAGAGGCATATACTACACCATTCAAAATAAGCTAATTCATACGCTGAGGTTAATTTCCCTTTAAACTACGCAATTTCATTGCTTTATAAGTTTACACGCCGTATGTTATCACTTTTTCTTGCACGGTCACATTGTGTAATTTGACCAATCAGGATGGCTACATTCTTGAACCCGTTTTATAAATTTTCTTATTCACTTCCAATGAATCTATTTCTCCCTCATTCTATGATCTATCTAAAGCATTACTTCATGTGTTTGCTGTTAACCTTATATATATTTCTCTCTCTCCCTCTCTCATATCATGTTCTTTCTTCTTTCCCCTCTCTCCCTCTCTCCTCGTCTCTCTGTCACCCCTCTGTCATCACTCTCTTTCTCTCTCCTGCACAAATTTGTAACTAACTATACAAAAATTAATCATAATACCACTAAATAAGACTGTAGGGCTTAAAATATAAAATCAAAATTTAAATGGAAGAAATACAATGCAATATTGAAACATTAAAATTAGTAGGCCTATCTGCAGCTTGATAGATTGATATATGGCAGTGGTAAAGAATACAGAGAGTCATCCATATGTGACCAGGCACCACAAAACCACCAAAAAGTCGCAAGATATGAATTTTTAGTTAAAATATGATTCTGAAAGAGTAGATTCTCAGCTTTAAAATGGTATATAACCAATAGCATTGGATGTTCCTAACTCACTGTACAAAGAGTAGAATGCACAGTCCCTCAGAATGTTACTTCTGAGAAATAAGGGTTTAAAGTTTGCAGTCTATTGAAGCACTCTGACTTACACAGCGTTGTGCTAAGGTGACAAAAGGAGGATTAGATCTCAATGAAAATTTCTATGAAGGGATTATCAGGTTGTTCTAAAACTTGGCATACAAATTAGTCATATCCTGTTCATCATAGTGCACAGGTCATCAATGCAAGAACTTACTCTTTTTAAAAGTTATGGGAGATCAAAACGAAGCAAGTATTCTGGGTCATAAAAAAGAAAAGTAATACAACAAAATGTAGAAAAAACACACATAAGTCTAATAAAAAAACTGTCAAAAATACCACTTTTAGATTGTTTGGTGCCTCCTAATTTTTAGATTACTTAGATTAAACAGTATACTCTTTCAGGAAATACCCAAAACTAAAATTTGACCATGCCAACCAAAAACACATTGATTGAGCTCTAACTGAAAATCAAATGAGTGTGACTTTTTGGTGGTTTTGTGGTGACTGGTCACATATTAAATATTTGACTGTCAAGTAATTTCCAAATAAATGATGCACAATGTGGCTTTGAGAGCATCAAGGGTTAAAAAAATGAAATTCACACAACTTTGACCAATCCAAATACTGTAATACAATATTCAAAAGTAGAGTGTGAATAGGGAATTTTAATCTTTATGGTGTGAGCTTCATTTTTGAAAGAAGCAATGATGCATTTGAGAGTGAAAAATGATGATTTATCATGGAACAATTGATTTTCTATTTTGGGCACAAGTGGGGAGTTTAACCTCTCATTTCCAAGGTTTAATTTAGTACTGATTTTACTCAAAATATGTAATTTGACCAGCAAACAAGACAGGTAATCAAAATCACAGAAAACGTGTCCTACTGGTAATATCTCAATACCGGTAATCAATCCACTTGTTACACACATTGATTGAAAGGATGGATGAATTCAGGAGATTAAAGGTCAATTAACGGGAATCAATCACCTAAAAAGAAATAATTGGTGTACACCTAGTACGTATGAAATGGGTTAACGGTTAAAGGAGAAGTCCATCCTGATATCAAGTTGGTTTAAACAAAAGCACAAAAATTAGAGTAACAGATCATTGAAACTTTGAGCAAAATCCGATAAAAAATAAGGAAGTTGTTAGTTGTTGAAGTTGTACTTTATCAAACACAAATTGGACACAATCCGAGGTCGTCTCATATTTGCCCCTTACTAAAATAATTATACATTTCAATTTTATCTAATGTACCCTAGAAATACAGTGTAATCATTGCACATAAGTTTTTACTCAAACCCTGTATGAAACAGATCTATTCCTTCATCAATATCTAAGAAAATGGAGATATATGAAATTTTCAGTACATAGCAAATAGGAAGTACCTCCCAAGATACGTGAAGGAGTTGCAAGCACCGATGGTTAGTGCTTATTCCACGCAATTTCAATTTGTTATGACATTTAACATACTTCTCACTGAGAGTAAAAATAGTTTCAAGAATAAGGCCCTAGGAGAGTATACATGTACCATTCAAAAACAGGAGTCTTGAAATTTGGAAATGTACAGGGACTGAAAATGAATTGTAGTGACCAACTGGGAATTGTTAGTGGGCGGGTCACACACACATTATACCAACAATCATTGCTTATCCTGCACATGCATTATAGGTAGCTGCCAGTATGATGGGCAGAGGAAGATACAAATGGTAGAGTCTTAATGATGTGGTATGTGTCACTATATGATTGAAGTCCATCCTAACAACCCTTCCCTTGGTCAGGTTGGTGGTACGCTGGTTGGCCATGGCACCTAGGTACGTCATCTGGATACGAGAACACCCAGGGCATTGCGGGTAGAAGCGGTAATCTGGCTGGTGAGGACAGAAGACCTTGGATAGGGTGTGGATGACGTCAGTTCTCTTTGGTAACTGTTTAAATATTAAGTAATTAGGAATTACACATAGAGAAAGTAACTGATCATACATTTAAAGACAATTCCTGCACTGAAGGTTTCACTGTTGAATTTTTAAAAATACAGAGATATCAAACAGTTCCCACTATTACATCCCAAGAGCAGTGTTGCCACAGCTAAAAATCAGAATTATACAAGTCTCGTCCCAAATTATGCTAGATTGAGAAAAATTATGCTAGATTTACTTGAAGGATGATCGAGGATCCATAACAGGGGCGGATCCAGGATTGAGTAAAAGAAGGGGGCACACAAATGAATGTTTGTCAACTTTTGGAAAAGGTAGACCCGTATTTTTTTTGTCTCGCCATCTTCTCAAAAAGTCGCTCAGTGACCGGGGGGGGGGGGGGGGGGGGGGGGGGGGGGGGGGGGGGGGGGGTATGGGGTCCAGTTTCTTAAAAAGAAAATTCTCTATTTAAAGTCCGAAATTCAGAATTATGCTAGATCCTAGTGAAAATGTGCTAGATTAGGCCAAATTATGCCAGTAATAATGCTAGATTCCAAGAGGGTCAAAATTATGCTAAAAAGCATAATTATGCTAGATGTGGCAACCTTGCCCAAGAGTAATGAAACCTTATCAAGGGTTTCCATTCCCATAATTTTTGCCTGTATACATAAATTAATGTACATATCACATGTTCTTGGAAACACAAGACTTCCTCATATTTTTTTTATTTACTCACCTCAGATGGATAAATCGAGAGAGAGAGAGAAAGACAAAAGACAGACAGATGGCTATATAGCTGCACAGAAACAAAGAGAGAGAGATATAGAGAGGGGAAAAGACACTTGCAATATCAGTCTAGTAGCCACAGACACACACAAGCACCAAAAAACATACCAAGAACATCCAACAACAGAATCGTGAAGAAAAAGGCAAATACATGTATATCAATCGACATATTATAGCAGTGTTGCAAAGAATGGGAGAAAAAGAGAGAGGTAAAACCATAGCGATAAAGAGACTCTTACTGATAACGGCGGTTGGTGATCAGCAATGAAGCTTTTAGCAGTCCAGCGTTTTCCACAAGTGTGACAGCCATGCCGACTTCCTATTGCTGCTAACGCTGCTTTCTTTCCACTGCTGGCATAGTTCTTTGTAGCTGGAATGCCTTGCTTTGCAAATGCCCCTTGAGAAATGAAACGGTGATGTCACACATTTTAGATAGAGGCTATGACGAGTGTATTCTCACACTTTCTTCAATTATGTTCATGGTTTAAGACATAACTCTTGATACTCAGTATCTAATCCTCCAATTATCCTGTGCTATCAACTTGAAATGGCAATTTCATACAAAATATACAGACTAACTTTCATAAAGAATTATAAGGGCCCATGTTTATACATTAGAATTTTCAAGAAAATCTGATACTCTTCGCTAACCTTTGTAATTTTAAATACTGAAAGGAATATTTTCTACAAATATTCCATACACCAATAGACCAGTACTTCATCATAATGTCCAACATGGAATCTGTTCTTGGTGAGTGAAATATTCATAGACACATCAAGATTACCTGGGTTAAGAACAGTACTAGGTAGGACGGATGCATATTTCCCCCTGAGAAGTTTGAATATTGCAGCAGACCCAACACCATAGCAAACCAGATCAGAAAACCTTGCGTCCAGTCCTCTACTTTCAGATACTGTCAAAAGAATCATGTATAAAAATGTACAAATAATGAAGATCATACATAGGACAGCAGCAGAAGAAGATAATGATGATGATGATAACGCGGTAATCTTGATACAACGTATATAACTGTACACAGACTTAGAATATTGGGGCACCTTTTGATATTTGATAAAAAGAAATTGCTGAATGATGCATGTAGCCCTTCGCCAATTAGCCCTTTTTGCCAATTAGATTTTATTTTCTGACTATTAAACAAGGAAATAGCTTTTTTTAAAACCTCTCTTACATTGACAAGGTAAGCTTCATCCATTGATAACTGCAGGTTCATCAGGATGGGGGGGGGGGGGGGGGGCAGTCAATTCCTAAATTATTGGGAATAACTACAATACATCCCCTCCCTGAAATAAATAAAAGTGAATTATTGAATAACCTACTGAGACATTTTCTTACCATTATAGTTTGAATAAGTAACCAAGACTGCAATGGATGTAGCAATGCCAGACACAGCCACAGAACAAAGACCAAAGGCAGGTGATAGCACATGAGAAGAAGTGATTGATAATGGCTTAAATACACCAATCTGGGAAGATAAAAGTAATTTACATTAGTACAGTATGGGGCGCCAAGTGTAAAGCCACGTATTCTGTCCAAGTTTACACAATTTCGTACGAAATTTTTTACAAAATGCAATTCCGTACACGAAATACTGTTTTGACCCATGCGAAATAGATTTTGTTGGTTCGTCATGTAATTGCGTTCACAAAATTAATTTTGTAACCACGAAATACAGTTTCGCGGTACGAAATGTAAATTGCGTACACGAAATCCATTTCGTTGCAACGAAATGACTTTTGGGACTGAACGAAAATTATTTCGTCGCTTTTGTGTGCTACTCAACGCAATTGTGTACACAAAATTGCTTTCGTTGAACGAAACCCATTATGTGTGCAACTTAACGCAATTCCGTACACGAAATTGATTTCGTTCGGTACGGAATACATTTCGTTGCGACGAAATAACTTTTGTGTACACAAAATTTATTTCGTTGCGATGAAATTACTTTTGTGTACACGAAATTTATTTCGTTTGGTTCGGCTAGTGTTTTGTGTTGCATGCTGAGATATTGGAGGCGAAAAAACAAATGTAAGTATCTTTCATAAATGATGAGTTAGAATTTGTAGGGTTGTGTTAATTTAATTTTTAAATAGTTTTAACTGTACAATTATCGAAATTATTATAGTGTTAGATATAATTGACTCCACAGGCAGAGCACTCGAACAAAGTATAGGTATGCCCGTGGGTGGAAATTGGTCAGGTTAGTCCCATATGTTGTGATTTGTGTAGTCTGTATGAATCACAATATGTGGGACAGGCAAATACAATGCCAATGGCCTGGGCCTAACACTAACAGTAACAAAGAGACCTTCTTTTCAAGGTTCTGGATTTCTTTAACTTCGGTCCATCTGTAAAGAAGTGGATAAAGTTATTTTATGCAAATGCATCCTCTTGTGTATTAGTTAACGGACACTGTACAGATAGATTTGAAATAGGACGAGGGTGTCGTCAGGGAGATCCTTTGTCCCCATACCTCTTTTTGTTAGTCAGTGAGATACTTGGTATCCTAATGCGACACTCAGATTCTTTACTTGGATTGCATATGAATGGGAAAACGCTTAAACTATTGCAATATGCAGATGATACTATTTTAACACTTAACGGTTCAACACAGGATTTACAACGTGCCCTTACAATACTTAATGAATTTGCAAATATGTCCAACCTCAAAATTAACATAACTAAAACTCAAGTGATATGGATTGGGAAGAACAGAACTTTCAAGAAAGAGATTTTACACGAGTACAAACTAAACTGGATATCTGAAGGATATTTTAGGTACCTGGGTATAGATTTTTCAGTTAAATTATCAGAAATGGTTAATCACAATTATCAAGAAAAGGTTACAGAGATAAAACGTCAGATGGCGATTTGGCTAAAAAGAACACTGACTCCCTTAGGGAGAGTAACCATAATAAAATCCTTATTGATACCCAAACTGAATTACTTGCTTTTATCTTTTCCAGAACCAAAATCAGAAATTATGAATAATGTTAACCGATGTTTTTTCGAATTTATATGGCATGGTAAACCTGATAAAATAAGTAGGAAACAAATGTGCCAATTATATATTGATGGTGGGGTAAAAATGACTGACATTTTTATGCATTCTAAATCACTCAAAATATCATGGATAAGAAGATTTATTTCTTGTCCAAGTAATGAAAATTTTACTTTCCATATGTTCCTATCATTCTTGCCTCCATCATATACGTCTCTTCAATTATTCATGGGGGCTGAACATTACAAAGAATTAGCAGTTTCAATGCGCAATCCATTTTGGAAAGAGGTATTAGTAGCCTTTGCAGATCTTACTCAATCCATTGTAGATGATATTGCATGTCAACCCCTTTGGAATAATCTTAGAATACAGGTCAATAATAATGTAATTTATTTCAAGTCTTGGTGTGCTAAGGGGGTACGTTTTGTTAACGATGTTTTAAAAACAGATGGATCATTTCTATCATACTTTGATTTTAAACGTAAATACAATGTACAAGTAAACTTTCTTCAATATTATGGCCTGTGTAACGCTATTCGATCTGGTTTTAATAAAAGTGTCATACCAAAGATCATGGAACCTACATGTATTATCCCTGAAGCATTGTCTTTAATACTGAAAGTGAAAAAAGGTTGTTCACATATTTATAATTCGTTTTTGAAACATAAGGTAAAGGAATGTAAAAGTCTTACAAAATGGAAACAGGAGTTTGATCTTGACATTATCATATGGAGTTCTTATTACCAAATACCCTATAATTCAACTGTCGATATAAACATGAGGTGGTTTCAGATCACGCTGCTGAATAGAATTCTTTATATGAAAGACGCTTTGTTAAGATTTAAGTTAGTAACAGATAACCTATGTACATTTTGTAATAACAATGAAGAAACAATCATGCATATATTTTGTTCATGTATTTATTCAAACAAAATATGGGCAAAATTTGAGCTTTGGCTGTCTCGTAATAATATGCACATTAAGCTTACAAATCAAAATAAATTGTTTGGGTTTCATGGACGTAATAATAGTGCCCTCAACTGTATTATGATTGTAGTAAGAAAGAAATATTTGTAGCCAAATGCAAAAACTGTTTACCAGTTTTTGAAAACATCATGTCAGCAATAAAATATTACTATGATATGGAAAAATATATATGTAAAACAAATCTGAAAGAAAAGAAATTCATGAAAAAATGGTTACAGTTTACTCAATGTTTCTGATTGTTTGTTGTTTTTTTTTTCTTACAAATTTGTTTGCCAAGTAGATCTTGAAAAGAATTTGCTTTACATGTAATTGATTTTTGTAAATGTATGTTCGTATATTGATGGCCAAGAATATCATTTTGAAATTCTGCATGTATATATACCTATTCTTGTATAATTTTATGTATGATATTTTTTGTAAATAAAGGAACCCTGTGGAAGGGCTAAAAGAAAAAACAAAAAAAAAAAACAAAGAGACCACTCGAGACTTCTTGTGCACAAATGGGTGACCGTTTTCATGCAGTGGTGGCTCTCCAATCTGCTTTGAAATTCAGCCTTTTATTAAAAAAATTCTGAAATATTGATTTCATGTGGATAGTAAGTTAAGACTAAATCAATGATTTAAACTAAAGTTAGGGTGTCTGAACACACACAGAAAGTGTCAGCACGAAATCTTGCCAAATTCATGGAAAAAATGGTCAACTTTTTCTGCAAGTTCATCGCGTAATCACAATATGATCTGAATTAATTTTTACATCATATTTGTTATGTGTGGAAAGAGAAATTTCTGGGCATGTTAAAATGATTTAAGAACGCTAAGATATTTTCACCAAAAATAAAGTTACGAAAAATCTGGCAAACCCTTCAATATTATGGGGCGCCAAGTGTAATTGTACAGTTAAAACTATTTAAAAATTAAATTAACACAACCCTACAAATTCTAACTCATCATTTATGAAAGATACTTACATTTGTTTTTTCGCCTCGAATATCTCAGCATGCAACACAAAACACTAGCGCGCTCGACTCAATATACACAGAAAAAGCGTATAGCAATATTAGTTATTTCGATTACAGAATAAAAATAAACGATAACAAAATCAAGGGTAACGATTACAAAATCAAGAGTAACGATTACAAAAGCAAGAGAAACGATTACAAAATGAATTTTGTGTACCACAAAAAAAATTTTGTCACAATGAAATGTATTCCGTACCGAACAAAATAAATTTTGTGTACACAAAAGTTATTTCGACGCAACGAAATTTATTCCACCCCGAACGAAATAAATTTTGTGTACACAAAAGTTATTTTGTCGCAACGAAATTTATTCCACCCCGAACGAAATAAATTTTGTGTACACAAAAGTTATTTTGTCGCAACGAAATTTATTCCACCCCGAACGAAATAAATTTCATGTACACAAAGGGGGTCTGAGCCAAAAGTAGTCAACATAAACCCTAAATTTTCAATTTAAGATTTGTGTCTGCCCTTGTATATCACATGAAAGCTGAGAATCTGTAGTTTATGAAAATGTACGTGTCTCTTCATGATTGCGTTCCGTTTTTTTTAAAATAACCTTTAAAATGGAAAAGAGCGCCCTCATAGCGCTACGGGACGGAATTACTAGAAAAAGCAATTTTAAAAAAAGTGAAAGGGCATTTGAAAAATAAAGTTTGGAGTTGGAATACTATATGCAATACTATTCAATGCCCAATGCTAGTTCTGGCAATATTCTGTTATAATTGGGTTAAAATTTCAACTTTTTGGTGCAAAATTCTATTTTGGGGCACTTTGACACCCCCTTTTAATTTTTTTGTAGGATAAAGTAGAGTTTATAGACTGAGGTCTTATAAAGTATCAATGAACTATCGTACCATCACTTCTGTACCATTAAAATTGATTCCCTTATATTTCGAGAAGAATTGTGATGTGTTCTTTTTTTTTCCGTCCCGTCGCATTTAGTGGGTATTTAAGGGATTTTAGGCGCGACGGGACAGAATTTTGCTTGGAAAGTACAGTCCCATGTATGTCATTTGATGTAAGTATACTTTTTCTAACCCGCACAAGTTTTTATTCATTTAATTTGAATAAACAATAGAGAATAAAAGTTTTCTTACTTGAACAATGTAGTTCTACCACATTTTTTTAGAGAAAAGAACTATTTCATGATATCAAATAAATTTCTTTTCAAAATCCCCATTTGTTTTGTACATGGTGCAAAAGTGTCCATCCTCTCTAGTGATTTTATCTCTTTAATTTGAATTAACAATAAATCTTGCCACTTCCCTGTGCCTTAACATTGTAGTTCTACCATAGTTTAAAAGAAAAAAGTACAGTTGGACAATATTTTTTTAAAAATTTGAAATCCCCATTCGTTTTGTACATGGTGCAAAAGTTTCCGTCCCGTCGCATTCCGTCCCGTCGCCCGACACCCATTCATCAATTTTCAAATTTTAAAAAATTGATTGGGCCAAAATCTTAGCTTCATGGTTGAATGTCATGTGCTCTATCATACTAATAAAAAATCAGGATACGTAGCTAGTCTTCAATTTTAACTTCGATAGAATTTTACTTTGAATCTGTCTTACAAAATTTCACCATTCTATCGTTCCGTCCCGTCGCGCTAACAAAAAATGCTGTTACCATGGAAACGGAATTACGATCATTCTTGTGTTTGTAGTGGAATTGTTCTTCAGTGTAAACTTATTACATAAGTAAAGGTATGCAGCAGGTAGCATTTCATATTTTCTTGTAAGGAGAAAAAATCCTATTGAATTCCGTCCCGTCGCGTTGACAGGACTTTGGCTCAGACCCAAGGTTATTTCGTCGCAACGAAATGTATTCCGTACCGAACGAAATCAATTTCGTGTACGGAATTGCGTTAAGTTGCACACATAATGGATTTCGTTTAACGAAAGCAATTTGTGTACACAACTGCGTTGAGTAGCACACGAAATTTATTTCGTCGCGTTATTTCGTCGCGACGAAATAATTTTCGTTCGGTCCCAAAAGTCATTTCGTTGCAACGAAATGGATTTCGTGTACGCAATTTACATTTCGTACCGCGAAACTGTATTTCGTGGTTACAAAATTAATTTTGTGAACGCAAATGACGAACCAACAAAATCTATTTCGCATGGGTCAAAAAAGTATTTCGTGTACGGAATTGCATTTTGTAAAAAATTTCGTACGAAATTGTGTAAACTTGGACAGAATACGTGGCTTTACACTTGGCGCCCCATAGTACAGTCTGTCATTTCACTTGAAATGTCAAAAATTACATATGGCAAATTTTATGGTAAATGTATCAGTAAGCATTTGAACAAAATGATATTTTCAATGCCCTCTAGATGTTCTGACTTCAGTGAATTTCTTGTGATGTGTTACATTAATCTTCTAAGCTACATGTACATTAATAAAACTTGTTCAAAGGGGTAAATACAATCTTGTAACAACTTCTACAACAATGTGTGCATTTGTCAACATCAGTGAAGTCTCCTCATAATAATCAGTATAAACTCTGGGTCACCTCTTTTCCAATACTGCAATTGGAGATTCATGTAATTTGACAAATAGATTACATTCATTACAAGAGTTAGATTTCCCCAAGAATAATTCTAACATTTTTCCAGGACACTGGTAATTTTTTTAATACACTGTACTTCTGTTTGTTTGTTGTTTCATATTAGCCCCCTAAAGAGAGCTGTCATGTATTTTTTCAAATGATGCTATCTTTTTCATTCTTACCTGAAAGACTCCAAGACAGAGCGGAAAGACGATGCAGCCCAGACCCCAGCTTACCATACATCCATACATGTGATCATTGGTACCAGACTGGAAGGATCTTGTGTAAGAGTCCTTGAGGAATACCTTGATACACTCTGTAAGATGGCTGGTGTGCGGGTGGTTATGAGCACACGTTTCCCCAACCTCTACATGGTGTCTGGTCCATGTCATTGCGCTGCAAGAGAGAGAGAAGAGGTGAGAATGTGAGAGGGAAGAAGACATGGAGGAAGAAAGGGAAGAAGGGTAGATATTGAGGGACTGAGAGAGAAAGAGAGAGAAATAGAGAGAGGGTGGGGGGATAAAGGGAGGGAAATTAGGAGGGAGTGGGTAAAGAGAATGAGAGAGAGGATGAAAAGGTGTAGGAGGTGTGTGTGTGGGGGGGGGGGGGGGGAGAAAGTTGACAGGGAGTAGACTCAGTCTAATATGACATGTACAATGCTTTGCAACGAAATGCTCACGTTTCTCTTCAAGAATCTACTCTAGACCAATACTTGTTAACACATTACCTATTGTAGGAAGTCAATCAAGTATAGTGGTGTGGAGTAAAAGTTTATAACCCTGTACATGGGTGGGTGAAGGGTGTCCTTACATGTTGGCTAAAGGGGAACTAAACCCTTTCATAGAAAATTGGCTTGGATGAAAGCAGGAAAAACCAGAGAAACATATCAGTGCAAGTCTGACATAAGTCAGAAAGAATATGGAAGTTATGAATTTTGGAAAGTTGAGATCACTAATGATTGGCAATGCAGTCAGTATGTGTGGTTTGCATGGGTCACAGTATGTGAGAAATGGTGATATTTAGATCTAGTTTTTGTTGATATCTGCCTCCACACACAGTATATGGATCTCATGTACAGCTCCGTAGGCCAGTACCAGATTGATAAGCCAAGGAGCTCGTACAGGTTTTGGCAGTCAAAAGTTGAAATTTTATACCCTGTGGACATTACCTGATCCTGATGGCTTGCTGGGGATTGAACTTCAACAAATCCATCCAAGCAATCAATTTCATGTCAGTATAACATAAAATTGGAAGTTTAACATATATTTTAAATTAATTTTCTACATTGTTTTTAGTGACATTGAGGGGTGTCGCAATGAAAGTCTATGTGTCCTTGTCAGACGCTGTGCTTTGAACGGGGTCTGGTCAGGCTAATCTTAGATGTGATTGAGGTAAAAATACTATATCCCGCTATATAGGCCTAGTGCATGACGGCAAACATTTAAGTCACAAGAGCTTCATTTTAGTTTCCAGACACACAACTAGCCAGTACTAGCTTCCTGCGTGTAAAAAAAAAAAAATGGGCTATACGCCTTTTACATCACGAAGCTAGGTGTTTTATTACGCCAATCTAACTGGGCACGGTTAGCAGGACATGGAAAATGCCCTGATATATGCCTTTCCTGATAACTCCCGCGACTGACATGCCTCCTCTTCTCATGCAGATTTAAAATGGCGGCTGCGTGCGATGGCACGTGATACAACCATAATTGAAACTATACGTCGCCGACAGCGCGCGCCGTCGCACGCAGCAGCCATTTTAAGTCTGCATGACAAGAGGAGGCATGGATACACAAACACTGGTGAGTTCTCGTAAATTTCTTACACTATATAGATTTTGCTGTTTTTTTTTAAAACTAGTGACAATAAGTAAAAAAAAAACATTCCAAAAGTTTCCCTAGGAGGAGATGCTGTGGTGAAGAACCTGTCAGTCGCGGGAGTTATCAGGAAAGGCATATTTCAGGGCATTTTCCATGTCCTGCTAACCGTGCGCAGTTAGATTATTAATAAAACACCTAGCTTCGTGATGTACGTATAGTCCATTTTTTTTTTTACACTCAGGAAGCTAATTTGAGTAATTACTAAATTTAGTCCAGGCTAACTTTACACACAACCCTAAAATCATAGTTCATAGTTTTCATATATCTCCTCCTTCTCTTCTGACTTAAGTTCTGTCTTTCCTCCTCCCCCTCTTCCTCTGAGCACTTCTTCTTCTTCTTCTCCTGAGTCCTTCTTCTACCATGTCTACTTCTCCTTCTCCTTCTATAGAGATCAAAGTCAAACTACTGTCATGACTGTGCTACGTGTGACTTAACTCCAGGGAGCTCCAACGCGCAGTGTGCCTCTTAAATTCAAGCTCGTATGTCAGAATTATGGCATGCTCATGATATAGGCCCCAGCATACCCTAACCCTAATCCAAATCCTAAACCATAACCCTAATCCTCAACCCTAATCCTAAACCCTAACCCTAATCCTAAAAAGCGGGGCCTATTTCACGATATTGCCAAAATTATACCATGAAATATGACATAACTTGATTTGAGGATACTTTAGGTACTTACAATACTTTCCGAATAACTGTCGTCTTTCTTTTCGATGACTTTTCATGTACTAAAAATTTTCGTAGGCCGATGTATGGTTTGCAATACGCATGCGCATCAGTATATTTTTTACATACGTTCGAATTCTCGCTTGCGACAGACGAGTGGGAGGATTACAATTGAGTGAAAAAAAGTGATATTTGATTGATTTTATAATTATACATTTCTGAGGAAGAGCTGATCTGCGGAAGGTCTGTTTTAGTGTTTAGCCTAAGTGGCATCACATATATTAATGATACTTTAATTTAAAAATATGTCCCTAAGATACAACTATGATTGTCATTTGCCCATGTAAATTGTGAGACCCACGGAATAGCCCCATTTACACAGAGACCGAACTCGACTTTAGTCGAACTTGAACTCGAGTTCATTTGTGTGTAAACAGGGTAGTCGCAATTTGAACTCGAGTTCAAAACTCGAATTCGAATGACGACCCGGAGCAACTTTTATCGAATTCAAACTCGACTATTATCGAATTTAAATTCGCTATTTGCAGTGTGAACGGACACGTAAATGAAAGTCGACGAGCAAATATCCAGCCAGTGACCCCGTCATACGTCACTTCCGGTATTGCTAAGCAACCCTGAGCGTCGCGTCAGTAAAACAAGCGTCATTCAACAAGTGAACCACAACGAATGACGACACATTCACCGAACTGGCTTGATTCAATCCACTCATAGGTACACGCCATTGCCGACTGTGTAGTAACGCAGCCAACACACATCCCATACCTAAACTGCATCACTGTGCATTTTTGGCTATATTTAATTGAATATCATATATTGCAGTTTACTTACATCCAAAGAATTATATTGAATAATAGATGATTAAAACTTACCAGGTTGTTTTGTGACCTTTGAAGAGGGTTTCCTGAAATTTTGGGTCCTTTTTGTCGATAACTGCTATCGAGACTGTCCCGTCAGCATCCAGTTTGTATTTTTCACGATTATGATGAAGGGAGCCCTCAGCGCTCGTAGTAGTACCGGCGCGATGGGTTCGTCGATCTCCTACGAAGACGTGAAAGGGCCAAACTGACGACGTAAAAAAATAAAAAATATTACGTACGTACGTAATAATTACTACGTACGTACGTAATATTTTTTATTTTTTTACGTCGTCAGTTTGGCCCTTCCAGGTCTTCGTAGAATAGCTTGTTTGCGTAACATTCTGCGTACGTATCTACGGTGCGTAACCATGTAGAGCGGCCTCACTAGTGCGCAACATTATTGAGAGCAGTCGTCATCCGTATGGAGGTGTGGATAACAAGTACCAAAAAGAGGGCTGTAAATGTAAGTTTTTATAACTTTCTACATTTTGTATCTTAACGAACTGATAACTTAAAATCTAAAGAATGATACTTAAGTATCAGTTTGCCCACAGAAACATCAATTTCAAACAAAATTACATCTGTATCCCCAATACCCAGTATACACACATGTATATGATTCTAATGGTCAATATGACCATTGCTTGCTGATGTGATTCAATCCACCACGCGCTCATCATATCTGCAAATATTCGTTCATAATTTTGTAATTCCGACGTAAAATCATACAAAACCAGATCAAAATGGCTGCGCTTACAATACACGGTACCGCCATTTTGAACTCACTCGCGAGGTTTTCACAAATTTAACCCGGAAGTTGTTTATCACGATATTCCCACCAAGCGAGGGCGTAATCAAGTCGAATTCACTTTCCTTCTGAATTTGAGTTCGTCCAACGCTTGGTGTAAACAGCCCACCGAAAAATAATTTATGCTAATCCAAGGTCGCAATTGAATTCGCTGTCGAATTTGAACTCCAGTTCACTCTGTGTAAACGCTGTCTTAGTACTTAGTAGTGGTTTCACTCAGGACGCTGCCACGAAGTGTCAGCGTACCGGGGGTAGGCTACGTGTGACTTAACCCCAGGGAACTCCAACGCTGCGCGTTGGAGCCCCAGGTACAAATATCCAAAGTCGTCCTCGACCACACCACGAATAGTGGTCATATTGACCACTACGAATACAAAATGCAAAAATAGTTCGTATTTTCTGTCGCGTGTAGTAAAGGTATGGGGGGAAAATAAGATAAATATTTTAAATACCTTACTTTCAAATTCCGCCCTTAAAAATCTCACTCCTACCTCAAATGGCCGTTAGGAATAACTTTTGATATTTTCAGCAAAATCCAAAGTCAAAATCTTGTCCAAAACCGGAGAAATCCCCGCCGATTTGTTTCGCGATCGCGTGTTGTTTACATACTGCCGATGTCTTAGACTAAAATCGGCCAATAAAATTTTTGTCCACGAAGAAAATCGGGATCGCAAGCGCACATCGATCTTTACGATCGCGCACACAGAAAATCGGGACTTTCCGTGTATGCCACATAGGGACCGAATTTTTAAGGACAAAACTCTTTTGGGGAGATGTCAGCGCCCGCGGCGACCAGGAAATGTACACAATGACTCCGATAGCTCGTTTCGCGAGAATCAACAGTAAATTACGGATTTGATTTTTGGAAATATCTATTCCAACATCGGTGAGTTGAATTTATTGTATTTCTTGGATATTTAGTGGTCGGTTTTTGTAAATTAAATGCCGATTTTGAGTGAATGTTTGTGACTTTTGTGCAGTGGTGTTTTAAAAAGTTGAGGTGTATGACTGCCTAAATTATACACACGAAGTATAGGAATGTAGCTATGAGTGTCCTCGACCATTTTATGGCTAATCGCATTGCTTAATTTCGGCAGGTAAGATAGAAATTTGTACTTACACTTCAAGAGAATTACTCACTGTAACTATCTAGCAGGCTCTTTGATTTTACGATTTAACGACTGTACCGTTGATTCAAATTACTCGATCGCACTGTTGGATCGAGTCAGCGACGGTATACGGTACATTACACACAGTGTGATCGAGCCATTTGAATCGATGGTACAGTACTGGGAAAAGATCGGCTCGGCAAGGAAATTCCATTTTTTTTCATCAAAACAATCGTTAAATCGTAAAATCAAAGACTGAGCCTGCTAGTGCTAGACTAGACAGCTGAAAACCGTCTGTTTCGGAGGAGTCTTTAACATTTTCTTATATTTACCTTCTCCTCCTACACAGACGGCTACCCAACCTTCCCGGTATATAAGGGGATCTTACATTACAATACATGGCCTATGACAGTATGAGTAAATCCCCCCAAAAGGGGGGATCTGATTTTCCATCCCTATAAGCCATCCCCTTTCTCTAAAAATTCACATAGATGGTGCTAGTGTTCTCATATTTCAATAAATAATAAATAAACCCGAAAAATATACAGATAATTAACAAAATTTGGGACTTACTCTGGTTTGAACTCAAGCTTCGCACTGACTGAGTATTCGCTGCTTGCTTTACTACACAACCTCTATACGTATCCGACTAGGCCTACTTCCGGGTCATGTGATTATATGGCTGTCAGCGACTCGCTACTGACGTGCAACTTTCATGCTTCAAATGATCAGATTCGTGTACCAGACGAGGGATTTGGGGTAAGAAATTTATTCAAGCCTATTATATTACCGTTGTTCTCCTTCTGAGTTGTTTATTTTAATAAAATAATGAATTATTATTGGAAAATGAAAAATTCGTTTCTAGTCCTTAGTCCCTGGTAGTACCACTCATAGCTACATTCCTATACTTCGTGTGTATAATGTAGGCAGTCATACACCTCAACTTTTTAAAACACCACTGCACAAAAGTCACAAACATTCACTCAAAATCGGCATTTAATTTACAAAAACCGACCACTAAATATCCAAGAAATACAATAAATTCAACTCACCGATGTTGGAAAAGATATTTACAAAAATCAAATCCGTAATTTACTGTTGATTCTCGCGAAACGAGCTATCGGAGTCATTGTGTACATTTCCTGGTCGCCGCGGGCGCTGACATCTCCCCAAAAGAGTTTTGTCCTTAAAAATTCGGTCCCTATGTGGCATACACGGAAAGTCCCGATTTTCTGTGTGCGCGATCGTAAAGATCGATGTGCACTTGCGATCCCGAGTTTCTTCGTGGACAAAAATTATATTGGCCGATTTTAGTCTAAGACATCGGCAGTTTGTAAACAACACGCGATCGCGAAACAAATTGGCGGGGATTTCTCCGGTTTTGGACAAGATTTTGACTTTGGATTTTGCTGTAAATATCAAAAGTTCTTTCTAACGGCCATTTGAGGTAGGAGTGAGATTTTTAAGGGCTGAATTTGAAAGCAAGTATTTAAAATATTTATCTTATTTTCCCCCCATACCTTTACTACACGCGACAGAAAATATGAACTATTTTTGCATTTTGTATTCGTAGTGGTCAATATGACCACTATTCGTGGTGTGGGTAGTACCACTCCCGGGTACATTTCTGTAAAATAGTTGGTATTTTCTGTCGCATGTACTAAAGGTATGGGGGGGGGGGGGGAAATAAGATAAATATGTGTCCCAACGGGTCGGAATCAGGCGGAAGTCGCAATCGGTCCTTGTCTAGAAACAAGGGTTTTAATGAAAATGTCATTTTGTACCAATTTTTTTTTTTTTACATATTCCGAAGCTTTGATTATTCCTCTACCACGTCCCGAAATTTAAAGCCAAAATACCATGTGTAAGTACCTCAAAATAATGTTTTAAATCACCTCTTCCAAATCGCATCGACGGGAGTTTCATCTTCGCAAAAACGACAGATCCTCAGCAGAGAGCTTTGCACACTTCTCTTTTGTTACTAGGGCCCTGAGTGACGTGACATAATGGCAGTTCGCCGACTTCGCACCCTGTGATTGGTCGGCGCTCTAATTGCCTAATGCATATTTATTTTTCTTAAAAGCTCGTGTTATTGCCAAACGGTATCTCGGCTCGCCGTCTTTGAGCGCTGTGATTGGGTACTCATAATTATTGTTATGCATATGCATATACCTGCGGGGCGGCCATGGCTTCGGGGGCGAGTGCTGGCACACGCATAAAAAGCGCACACAGAATGTGTGATGACGTCAATTCACTTTCGAACAATATTTTTTGTATATATTTCTTTCTTTCTTTACGTCTTTATTTAAAATTTTATTTCTTCCTTTCTTCCTTTATTTCTTTCTTTTCTGCAAGAGCGAACATTTTAGTCGGGAAATAACATTACTGAGATGGAGGCTCAGTGTTTTTGTTCACAAAATCACACTTCTCACACGGAAAATAGTGCCCCCCCCCCTCAAAAAAGTCTTATAGTTATGGGTCTGATAGAGACTGTATGTTGGCATAGTAACCAGCTCCGTCGCACTGGGTAAACCCTCGATCAAAGAGACTTGACATTCGCAAGCATGCCATCTAAATTCATTGTAACCACGTTTCTTTGTTTATGTATGAATAAAGCTGGGATTTTTTGGACAATGCAGAACAATACACTGTCCGAGACGGTCGTTCAACGTGCAAGTATTTTGTTACTAGGCCACCGGCGCACTGTTTGAACCTCCGCCCTATTGACCCAGTGCGACCGTGAACAGTATTGAAGAGGAAGGCGCTGGCTTTCTAACAGATCCCCATACAAAGGCGCCCATTGTTCTATGCATTGATCCGTGGGTGACTGTATGCTGGCATCAACACCTATTTGCACCACTGAATGGTTAAATCCTCAATAACTAGAATTTTACATCCACACGCAACACATAGCCACAATTTTTTTTTTAAAATCATAACATGTAACAAATTCATAGTGACGAAGCTTTTCGACCTGCACTCATCGGGTCATAACGCAGGAATGAGAGAATACAGAAAATACAAAAGTCAAGGAAGGGTGTGTATAGCGACCCGGGTATGATCCGGGCACGCTAAAATAATCGAGCGCTTGTACAAATTTCTTATGTGTGAAAAGTGCATGAACAATTGCAGGTCTAGCGAAATAACGTTATCGCATGAATATTCAACGTTAACAATTTTATCCCGTCTGAGCATTTTAATGTTGAAACGACCGAACATACACAAGTACACACAATAATAAAATAAATAAAAAAATTAATAGAACTCTAAAAAATAGATAAAATAATTCCATTATATTTTACATGACGAACACCTTTTATTCAATTTGAAAATACTCGGACGAGAATTAGTTTTTACTTTTTTATGTAGAAAAGTAATTTTAAATCTGTTGTTTTAACGGATTATGCTGCACATATAATTCACATTCCCTTTATTTTTTTGTTAACTAGACTTTCAGCAAGTGTACAGGGCCGGCGGAACGTTTTTCAGATGGGGGGGGGGGGGGGGAGGCAAATGAGGGGGAAAATTTGGCGACAATATTGGTTAACAAGTTTAGAAAAAAATACCTTTTTCATCGGCATTGTCGATATTTGAGGCTTAATTTTTATTAACAAGCCTAAAAATGTAACCACGGCAACCACCATAGCAACCATTTATAATACATTCAGTTAGCAAAACTTACGCCCCCTGCAAATATTGGGGCGGCCAATTTTTTTTTAACGCAGTTTCCTATGTCCGATCCAAAAATATGGGGGGGGGGGGGGGGGGTCCTGGCCCCACCGGTTCCGCCGGCCCTGGTGTACATTATAACTTCAAGGTCATGAGGTTGCGCTTCGGTTTTGATTGATAAAGGTAAACATTTGTAAATCTCTAATCATTTCAGGACATAGCCAGAAAAAAAAAATCAACATTCCAATATGTTAACAATTATTAAGATTAATTTGGGGTTAGTTGTCATTGTCACTGATTGCTCGCTCCATATTGTCTTGTGATTTCAAGCTTATGATGTCTCTGCGGAGATATACTAGTGAAGTTTGTCATGCTTATGTTTCTGGATATCACTTTACAAATACAAATGGGCTGGTGAGGATCAAGCCGATGAATAAGCCTGGATCATCAAGGATAAACAGGAAATACGAAATAAATAAACATCAAAGCGTGCATGATCTCACAAACAATTAGAATGGCGTTTATGGGTTGAAAATAAAATTAACTTAAGTCGGGGGGTGGGGGGACGTCGGAATTCTTCGGGAGCTAGATAATCTTGGTTGACACCAAAACTTTTGAAAAGCCCCGGGGATACTTATTGTAGCTGATATTTTTAGGGCTCAGTCAGTCTGGTGTACAATCGAAAGACTTATGCATGAGGCAGTGTTGGTTAAAACAAAGTGAGGTAGTGACTTTACCATGCCATAATGGTGAATATTATTGGTCATAAAACTCATAACGCTTGTTGCTGGGTAAATCGGCCTATGGTGTAAAATTCCCCATGATAACTGATGATTATCTGAAACGCGGGCAAGGGAGAATTTGATTATTCAAAATCGGAAATCGGGGGCGCTGGATTTTTCAGAGAACAAAACTGTTTGCTATTCTGTACCTTTTTGGAGAATTGAGGGACTGCAATCTTTATTATTTTGAAACAATTTATAATCCGAACCTAGATGGTCGTTGTCTAAGGTTTCTTGAAGGAACGATAAAGATAACGACAGAAAGGTCGGACTAAAAGAGGGGGAGAGAGAGAGAGAGCGAAAGGGATGTTGTCTTTATAATACTACTACTACTAATAATGATGATAATAATAATAATAAATGATAATTAAAAAATCTGTTTAGGTCCAAATTTAAACGGGCATTTCCAAGCGCACATTTTTCTGTGTAGAAATTAAGACTGGCTACCAAAATCAAAAAGTCCTGCTAATATAAAAATCCTTCTTACTTAACCCCAAGTAATTCAAAATGATGATGACAACAACAACAATATAGTAATGATAATAATAAAAAAATCTTTTAGGCCCTTATTTAAACGGGCATTTCCAAACGCACTGGTTTCTGTGTAGAAATTATGACTGGCTACCAAAATAAAAAGGCCTGCTAATCGTTCTAACTTAACCTCAAGTATTAATTCAAAATAACCTTACAAAGTGACGATGCAATTGGTTATACCTAGCATGTGATGAAAGAAACATGGCAGTAAAATTATTGAATCTTGCTAGTGGTTTGATGGAAGAAAAGTTATTTTGATAAAAAAAATAACTTAGAATTTCGAGACTGTCTTGGTATCCAGTGCTCTCTTTTTTCTCCTTTTTCATACTTTTTCATAATCTATTTAAATTGTCAAAGATTCTAAATGAAATTGCCCCAAGAAATTAATAAATAAATGAATGAATTGATAAATTGATTAATGATATAAATGAATCATTGCATGGGGTCTTGTCCATGTAAATTATTTTGCTTTTTGAAAATATGAGGCAAGGAGAAAAAAAGGTGATCTAAAATCCGGGATTGGGCGATTGTGTTTGTAGAGGTCTCAATGGAGCGGGGCCATCAATACCGCCGTTCAACACCCCTTACTTCCCCGTGATCCGCCTATAGCACAAAAGCATAGCTTTCAGTATTCTGCCTTCACAAACAAAGACCGAATTCTAAGCGAAATTCGCGTCCTGCGGGTGACAATTCACGCCCACGCTGGCTGGTGTACGCTCATTGTTACCTAACGTATTTTACATACAATTTACATAATGACGGGTTTTTGCACGCGGCACGCGACCTTGGCACGTGGTCGAGTTCAAGGGAGACGTTGCTAGGTAAGTGCTCAGCGGACCATAACGAGCTACGGGCAGCTTGTTTTCGTTTCGCACCAAAACTTTGAGCACCGTTTTCTCCGTTTTTTAAATTCCTTAGCGGAGCGTTTTCATGTTTTAAATCACTTTTTACAATGACTTCTGTTTTAGTAATATATCCATGTTATACATCATTTTAAAGGTTATTAACCAGGGAATCTAGAACACATGAAAACTGAAATTTGCAATTTTGCGACTTCCGCCTGAAACCGTCGCGTTTGGTCACATATTTTAAATAATTGCTTTCAAATTCAGCCCTTAAAAATCTCACTCCTACCTCAAATGGCCGTTAGGAAGAACTTTTGATATTTACAGCAAAATCCAAAGTCAAAATCTTGTCCAAAACCGGAGAAATCCCCGCCAATTTGTTTCGCGATCGCGTGTTGTTTACAAACTGCCGATGTCTTAGACTAAAATCGGCCAATATAATTTTTGTCCACGAAGAAACTCGGGATCGCAAGGGCACATCGATCTTTACGATCGCGCACACAGAAAATCGGAACTTTTCCGTGTACGCCATAGGGACCGAATTTTTGAGGACAAAACTCTTTTGGGGAGATGTCAGCGCCCGCGGCGACCAGGAAATGTACACAATGACTCCGATAGCTCGTTTCGCGAGAATCAACAGTAAATTGCGGATTTCATTTTTGTAATTTATATCTTTTCCAACATTGGTGTGTTGAATTTATTGTATTTCTTGGATATTTTGGGGTCGGTTTTTGAAAATTAAATGCCGATTTTGAGTGAATATTGGTGACTTTTGTGCAGTGGTGTTTTAAAAAGATGAGGTGTATGACTGCCTAATATACACACGAAGTATAGGAATGTACCTATGAGTGGGTAGTACAGACATGACAGAGTGAGAGACGAACTTCAGTCTAACTTATGTCTAGTGCTACAATACAAGTACAAAGTCACTGCTAGACATGCTAGATAGTTACACTTACACTTCTCTTGAAGTGTAAGTACAAATTTCTATCTTACCTGCCGAAATTAAGCGACGCGATTAGCCATAAAATGGGCGAGGACGACTTTGGATATTTGTACCTGGGGTTACGTGTGACCACTCACGGGTACATTACTGTAAAATAGTTGGTATTTTCTGTCGCATGTACTAAAGGTATGGGGGGAAAAATAAGATAAATATTTTAAATACTTGCTTTCAAATTCAGCCCTTAAAAATCTCACTCCTACATCAAATGGCAATTAGGAAGAACTCTTGATATTTTCAGCAAAATCCAAAGTCAAAATCTTGTCCAAAACCGGAGAAATCCCCGCCGATTTGTTTCGCGATCGCGTGTTGTTTACAAACTGCCGATGTCTTAGACTAAAATCGGCCAATATAATTTTTGTCCACGAAGAAACTCGGGATCGCAAGCGCACATCGATCTTTACGATCGCGCACACAGAAAATGGGAACTTTTCCGTGTACGCCATAGGGACCGAATTTTTGAGGACAAAACTCTTTTGGGGAGATGTCAGCGCCCGCGGCGACCAGGAAATGTACACAATGACTCCGATAGCTCGTTTCGCGAGAATCAACAGTAAATTGCGGATTTCATTTTTGTAAATATCTTTTCCAACATTGGTGAGTTGAATTTATTGTATTTCTTGGATATTTTGGGGTCGGTTTTTGAAAATTAAATGCCGATTTTGAGTGAATATTGGTGACTTTTGTGCAGTGGTGTTTTAAAAAGATGAGGTGTATGACTGCCTACATTATGCACCTATCAATTGTAAGACGCACCCCTCGACCCCCCGGGAAAGGTGCGTCATGGTTGGGTAATTTACCAACAAATGAATGACGCAGGGTATGGTCATGGAAGCATTTGGTCAGTCACAGCATGGAGAATGGGGTGCGTCATAGTCGGTCATTTTACATGGGTGCGTCATAATGCCTCGCTATGTTTACAAACGGGTCTGTCCGCGCAATACTCACCGCGTACCGGGCTTTTAAACATGCAAACTCCTTGAATATAAAAAAAAATATATTGACATGGAATCTATACTTTCGCACCGGGCGCCCAAAATCGAGTTTGATGACATCAAATAAAATGGAAACCCCCAAATAATAATAATTGATCTCAAATCCTCTCTCATGCTGTCTTCTGTCTGGGTTCTCAAAAAAGGGAAGAAATAAGGTATTTTTCGTTACTTTGTTTATTTTTACCCCGTTCGTTCCAGCACTGCGTTGGCTGGTTCGGTTCTTGCCGCGATGATCGCGATCGGTAGCATTTGTGCTAGGCTGGATTGAGACATGAATATTCATGTGTTGACGTCACAAGAATGTCAGCGATTGCACTGTGTGACTTCTGCACATTTTCATATGTCATCGCCGATAATCTTATCTCGAGCTCGGCCTCAATAGCGTGCAGGATGATAACGTGTGTTTGTGTCTTCAGCTAGCGTTCATGCATGCATGTCGATATCAACAATGCATGCAATACTATACTAGCGCCGCGCCGATGCATAGCGTGCCACGTGCGCGCGGAGCTTTACCATGACGGGGTGCGTCACAATGGTAAGTCAAAGTCTAGAACTGGTGCGTCATATTTTTTCGTCCAGGCACAGTCATTGTAAGAAAAGGTCCGTCATAGTCGAGACACACAGGTGCGTCATGGTATAGGAAAATCCGACTCACATCTGACAAGTGACGCACCATTCCCGGGGGTCGAGGGGTGCGTCTTACAATTGATAAGTGCATTATACACACGAAGTATAGGAATGTACCTATGAGTGCGTGTGACTGTGAGTTCACATTGCCTGTTTCAGACCTTACCACACAAATTTTCCAATGTATGGGATTGGCTTCCAGATGACGGATTTGACTCGAGCTCGAGTTGTCTCTTGACATTCCTTAGACTGAGGCTTAGTTAGACCTCACAGCTTTGAGAAGTGTCCGGCTTTATTTGATTTGCTCCTTTCAGACGGTATAAGTTGATGATAAACTCATAAGAAGTGCAATGAATGGCTGGAAATTCGGAGGACCAGACTCCAATTTTGTTTTGAAAAGATCGCTCCTTGAAACTGGCGACCAATAATAAGCCATGCGCCAGCGACCAATAAGGGAAGCCAGCGACCAATAAGAGAGTTTATAGTGACGTCAAAATCTCAAATCAAGAAGGAAAAAGAAAGTTTTGCGGATCTCGGTTGGTGATAACGTCAATGGGAATGAAAGACTAGATTAGAATGCTTTTAAAACTATCGTATAACATTTTAACTAAACAATGACTATGAGATGAAAGCTGGATAGTTGCTCTTTACTCTCATGTAGGTCACATGCCGAAACTTTTTGTCTGGGTCTTACTGTTTTAAATTGAAATCAGGGCTCAAAACGTCGTACCGGAAGTCTTATCCGCACAATATAGCGGAAATGTAAAGAATTCGTTTTTAAATTTAAAGCCTTTTAAAACTATCGTATGACATTTTAACTAAATAATGACCTATATGAGATGAAAGCTGAATAGTTGTTCTTTACTCTCATATATGGCACATGCCGAAACTTTTTGGCTGGGTCTTACTGTTTTAAAGTGAAATCAGGGCTCAAAGCAGCATACCGGAGGTCTTATCCGAACAATATAGCGGAAATGTACATAATTCGTTTTTAAATTTAAAGCCTTTTAAAGCCTTTTAAAACAAAGCTGCATAGTTGCTCTTTACTCTCATATAGGTCACATGCCGAAACTTTTTGTCTGGGTCTTACTGTTTTAAATTGAAATCAGGGCTCAAAACGTCATACCGGGGGACTTATCCGCACAGTACACACGGAAATGGACGAAATGCGTTTTTAACTTTCAGGGCTTTTAAAACTATCGTATGACATTTTAACTAAATAATGACTTATATGAGATGAAAGCTGGATAGTTGCTCTTTACTCTCATGTAGGTCACATGCAGAAACTTTTTGTCTAAGTCTTACTGTTTTAAATTGAATCCAAGGCTGTAACCGGCATACGGGAGGTCTTATCCGCACAGTACACACGGAAATGGACGAAATGCGTTTTTATATTTTAATGTTTTTTAAACTATCGTATGACATTTTAACTAAACAATGACTTATATGAGATGAAAGCTGGATAGTTGCTCTTTACTCTCATGTAGGTCACATGCCGAAACTTTTTGTCTGGGTCTTACTGTTTTAAATTGAAATCAGGGCTCAAAACGTCGTACCGGAAGTCTTATCCGCACAATATAGCGGAAATGTACAGAATTCGTTTTTAAATTTAAAGCCTTTTAAAACTATCGTAATGCATTTTAACTAAATATTGACCAATATGAGATGAAAGCTGAATAATTGCTCTTTACTCTCATATAGGTCACATGCCGAAACTTTTTGTCTGGGTCTTACTGTTTTAAATTGAAATCAGGGCTCAAAACGTCGTACCGGATGTCTTATCCGCACAATATAGCGGAAATGTACATAATTCGTTTTTAAATTTAAAGCCTTTTAAAGCCTTTTAAAACAAAGCTGCATAGTTGCTCTTTACTCTCATATATGTAACATGCCAAAACTTTTTGTCTGGGTCTTACTGTTTTAAATTGAAACGTCATACTGGAGGTCTTATCCGCGCAATATAGCGGAAATGTAAAGAATTCGTTTTTAAATTTAAAGCCTTTTAAAACTATCGTATGACATTTTAACTAAATAATGACCTATATGAGATGAAAGTTGAATAGTTGCTCTTTACTCTCATATAGGTCACATGCCGAAACTTTTTGTCTGGGTCTTACTGTTTTAAATTGAAATCAGGGCTCAAAACGTCATACCGGGCCGGGACTTATCCGCACAGTACACACGGAAATGGACGAAATGCGTTTTTAACTTTCAGGGCTTTTAAAACTATCGTATGACATTTTAACTAAATAATGACCTATATGAGATGAAAGCTGAATAGTTGCTCTTTACTCTCATATAGGTCACACGCCGAAACCTTTTGTCTGGGTCTTACTGTTTTATAGTGAAATCAGGGCTCAAAACGTCGTACCGGAAGTCTTATCCGCACAATATTAGCGGAAATGTACAGAATTCGTTTTTAAATTTAAAGCCTTTTAAAACTATCGTAATGCATTTTAACTAAATATTGACCAATATGAGATGAAAGCTGAATAGTTGCTCTTTACGCTCATATAGGTCACATGCCGAAACTTTTTGTCTGGGTCTTACTGTTTTAAATTGAAATCAGGACTCAAAACGTCATACCGGGGGACTTATCCGCACAGTACACACGGAAATGGACGAAATGCGTTTTTAACTTTCAGGGCTTTTAAAACTATCGTATGACATTTTAACTAAATAATGACCTATATGAGATGAAAGCTGAATAGTTGCTCTTTACTCTCATATAGGTCACACGCCGAAACTTTTTGTCTGGGTCTTACTGTTTTAAATTGAAATCAGGGCTCAAAACGTCATACCGGGGGACTTATCCGCACAGTACACACGGAAATGGACGAAATGCGTTTTTAACTTTCAGGGCTTTTAAAACTATCGTATGACATTTTAACTAAATAATGACCTATATGAGATGAAAGCTGAATAGTTGCTCTTTACTCTCATATAGGTCACATGCCGAAACTTTTTGTCTGGGTCTTACTGTTTTAGAGTGAAATCAGTGCTCAAAACAGCATACCGGAGGTCTTATCCGCACAGTACACACGGAAATGGACGAAATGCGTTTTTAACTTTCAGGGCTTTTAAAACTATCGTATGACATTTTAACTAAATAATGACCTATATGAGATGAAAGCTGAATAGTTGCTCTTTACTCTCATATAGGTCACACGCCGAAACCTTTTGTCTGGGTCTTACTGTTTTATAGTGAAATCAGGGCTCAAAACGTCGTACCGGAAGTCTTATCCGCACAATATTAGCGGAAATGTACAGAATTCGTTTTTAAATTTAAAGCCTTTTAAAACTATCGTAATGCATTTTAACTAAATATTGACCAATATGAGATGAAAGCTGAATAGTTGCTCTTTACGCTCATATAGGTCACATGCCGAAACTTTTTGTCTGGGTCTTACTGTTTTAAATTGAAATCAGGACTCAAAACGTCATACCGGGGGACTTATCCGCACAGTACACACGGAAATGGACGAAATGCGTTTTTAACTTTCAGGGCTTTTAAAACTATCGTATGACATTTTAACTAAATAATGACCTATATGAGATGAAAGCTGAATAGTTGCTCTTTACTCTCATATAGGTCACACGCCGAAACTTTTTGTCTGGGTCTTACTGTTTTAAATTGAAATCAGGGCTCAAAACGTCATACCGGGGGACTTATCCGCACAGTACACACGGAAATGGACGAAATGCGTTTTTAACTTTCAGGGCTTTTAAAACTATCGTATGACATTTTAACTAAATAATGACCTATATGAGATGAAAGCTGAATAGTTGCTCTTTACTCTCATATAGGTCACATGCCGAAACTTTTTGTCTGGGTCTTACTGTTTTAGAGTGAAATCAGTGCTCAAAACAGCATACCGGAGGTCTTATCCGCACAGTACACACGGAAATGGACGAAATGCGTTTTTAACTTTCAGGGCTTTTAAAACTATCGTATGACATTTTAACTAAATAATGACCTATATGAGATCAAAAGCTGAATAGTTGCTCTTTACTCTCATATATGGCACATGCCGAAACTTTTTGGCTGGGTCTTACTGTTTTAAAGTGAAATCAGGGCTCAAAGCAGCATACCGGAGGTCTTATCCGAACAATATAGCGGGAATGTACAGAATTCGTTTTTAAATTTAAAGCCTCGTAAAACTATCGTATGACATTTTAACTAAATAATGACCTATATGAGATCAAAGCTGAATAGTTGCTCTTTACTCTCATATAGGTCACATGCCGAAATTTTTTGTCTGGGTCTTACTGTTTTAAATTGAAATCAGTGCTCAAAACAGCATACTGGAGTTCTTATCCGCACAGTACACACGGAAATGGACGAAATGCGTTTTTAATTTTCAGGGCTTTTAAAACTATCGTTTGACATTTTAACTAAATAATGACTTATATGAAATTGAAGCTGAATAGTTGCTCTTTACTTTCATATAGGTCGCATGCCGAAACTTTTTGTCTTGGTCTTACTGTTTTAAAGTGAAATTAGGGCTCAAAACGTCATAACGGAGGTCTTATCCGCACAATATAGCGGAAATGTACAGAATTCGTTTTTAACTTTAAAACCTTTGAAAACTATCGTATGACATTTTAACTAAATAATGACCTATATGAGATGAAAGCTGAATAGTTGCTCTTTACTCTCATATAGGTCCCATGCCGAAACTTTTTGTCTGGGTCTAACTGTTTTAAAGTGAAATCAGGGCTGAAACCTGCGTTTTCTCCCTTTTCTTGTCATTCCTGGACACAAATCGTTTTTTGTTTGTTTGTTGAGTGTTTGATCTGGGCATGCAAGGGCTTTGCAGGAATGCAACGATTTTGTAGGGGGATGTCAAATCTTCTTTTGAGGGGAATATGCCCCCATCGATCGTTACGTCGGATCACTACGTTCCCTGGGGACAAGAAACGCCACTCTAGCATTAGCCCTTTATTTTTGCCCCCAGATGTCAGGAATATCGAGAACATGATTCCCACTATATGGCATTTTGCGTAAGGCGTTTTCCGTAAAGAATCAATAATTAAAATACTTAATATGTCATATATCTGATGATGAATGATTGACATGAAACTCAACAGTTGTGAAAAGTACCTCGTATTTGTTTATTTATCAATTTGTAAAAAAAAATAATTACGATATTAATAATATTCTTCTCTTAAACTTGACAATTCTTTGAGAATGTCATTCCATAACGCTTGGAATTACCCTATACAGCAAAATAAAACGGGGGTCATACCTATAGCTAGAAGGTCCGATAGTTAGCGGGTCCGATAGACCGACACCCAATAGATAGAAGGTTCTATAGACCGAATCGACAGGAGGGTCCAATAGTCCGAAGGTTCTATAGATCGAATGACCAACGGGTCCGATATTCAGAAGGTCCGATAGATATAAGGTTCGATAGTTCGAATGTACATGCGGGTCCAATAGACAGAAGGTTCTATAGACCGAATCGGCAAAAGGGTCCGAAGATTCAGTAGGGGTCCAATAGTGAGAAGGTCCGATAGACCGACAATAAATACGTAAAAATGGTAAAATAGTGAATAAAATGATAAGTGGGTAAAAAATAAGTGGTTAAAATAAGTGGGGGCGTTATGTTTTCAAATCGTCAGTCCGTACCGTCCGTCCGTCCCCTATTTGCGTTCTCGGGATAACTTGGGAAACATTCGACGGATCAACTTCAAAATTGGCTCATCTAGAGGAATGACTATTATCTGATTTATATTTTGGGGTCACAGGGTCAAAGGTAACAAAGGTTTTTGTGTTCATAATGTCATGAGAAGCTTTGGAGATCACTTTAAACACAGCCCATGTACGTGTATGCACAGAGAAGTGACAATGCTTTTATTAATTTAATAGGACCCGGACCCTCAGTAATTTCAGATAATAATTGCAGTGACAAAAATATTTTTTTAGCTCATTACATAGAGTGATATAAATTGTAAAATATCAGGGGCGTATCCAGGATTTCATAATGGGGGCGCCAGGCATTATTGATCGCCGTCCTGGGGGAGGGGTCTAAGGGGAGGGGGTGCCCCCTCCCCTTTGGAAAATGTTTGCTTCTGAAGGGCTGAGATGCAAAATAATCCTTTATGTGACCAATTTTGAAGCCTATTTAATGAACAACTTTTTTTGCTAGTCTTTTTTTTTTTACGACGGCCAATAGGGGGGGGGGGGGGCCTGTTGCGCCACCCCCTGGATACGCCACTGAATATGAATATGCGATTTGTTTATTATATGTATAAACTTATTTTGTTATTGCCAATCGGTCTCGTTGGCTGCCCATCTGGGGCCTGGTGGCCTTAAGTGCTAGAGCTCCTGCATGCGAGTGATGTGCCGACTGGGCTTGTCCCTTAAATTGTCGGTGAACGGAGCAGCAAGCGGGTACCAGGCCTAACTGGGTGAGCTAAGTATTCCAACTGGGTGATGCGAAATGGAATTTGATTTAGGTAATAAACCTCCATTAAAATCATCACAATTATCAGCATTATGCAGCAAAGGCATTTAAGAGCTTTTTAACTCAGTGGAATATATAGAAATAGTTTCTGCGCTTATAAAAGTAATGATTTATTATTATTATCAGTCCATGCTCACTCTATCTCATCATCTTTTTAGGTTGTCCGCTTGGGGAGGACCTTATCCGTTTGTGTGACTCTCTGGGCGTAGGCCTGTTAGTGCCTGACGTCAACAAATATTATACACATATTTTTTTTACAAAATGTATTCTTTCTTTCATGGTCATGTTACCTCACACCTCTCACTACCCCCCCCCCCCTCTCTCTCTCTCTCTCTCTCTCTCTCTCGTTCGCTCTCTTTGCTCGTTCATACAATCAAGAAACTAGGCCTAGATTGTTTCTTGCAGCAAGCACCTCTTATGTCCTGCAGCAACAAGAAGCCCGAATATCATAATATTCGGGCAGTGAGGTATCCGACTATTCTCGAATTCCCCATCCCCCCCAAAAGTCCACAGACTAAAATTTGCTAAAATGTAGTAGTATGGGTGTAGTCGATGAACATTCAAAAGAGTATAAAAGCTGACATCATAGCTAGTAGGAAAATATCACCTGACAACCCTCCAAAAAAATGGAAACGCCCCCTCCCAAGAAGGTGGTAGGGCCTAATTGAAACAATTTCATTTTTATCCGTCAGAATCTTTTGTTGTCAGAATCTTATCTTTTGTTACTTTTAATGAAAATTCAACTATAAAGTGTGCACCCCATAAGATTTCTTTGTTTAAAAAATAACACTTGTGTTAGAAAGGGACGCCCTTTCCTCAGCTTGCTCCACTAGAAAAAAAAGTGCTTCAGGCATGATGGGCCTCGGGGTTTAGTGTGCACCATATAATTAGATTTCCACGTTTCAAAAAATGGTCAGCGTTCCCCATTGCCAATACATCGGTTTAGTGGCAAAATTAACCGGGGGGGGGGGGGGGGGGCTGAGCTGCATGGATGGACCACCCCCGCCCCATGGTGATGATGATGATGCTCTGATTAAAAGTTCCCCATTTTTGTATATATTTTTTTTTGGGGGGGGGGGGGGGGGTAGGCGTACAGACCTAGTGCATCGGTTTATTACAATACACATAGAAGAAGATAAGGCATTACCCTTTTCCTTTTATGAGATAAAACTATTAAAAGCTTATTGTATCCACTTATTTTACCTTTTTTACGTTATTGTCGGTCTATCGGACCTTCTAACTATCGGACCCCTACTGAACCTTCGGACTATCGGACCCTCTCGTACATTCGGTCTATCGAACCTTCTATCTATTAGGTGTCGGTCTATCGGCCCGCTACTGGCTATCGGACCTTCCAGCTATATGGATGTAACCAATAAAACGTTGTGAGAAGGGCGGGGTGCCCCCCCCCCCGACTCCTTTGTAGCCCAAAAATCTTGCCCCTCCCCCTCCCCGGTGTCCGGTGATATGCCTTGAAGGTTAAACTTTCTTTCTCTTTTCATTTTACTCGCGCCCACCCTCTTCCCAGATTACCCCCCCCCCCTCCCCTCACACGTAAAACAAGATTTGAAAGGAAAAAAAAACTGTCCTCTCTTTTATACTTTAAGCATTGGCAGATCCAGGGGCACTTCCGGCCCCCCGGAAGAAAAGTATGCATTTTGACCATAGAGGATCCGCCCTTTTGTCGATTGTGCCCCCTACTAAATCCTGGATCCGCCCCTAATTTAAGCCCCCTGTGGTTGCGTCCTTTCTCCTTTTGCTCCCACTGAATTCTGATTTGGATTTTGAAAATTCAAATCCCTTTCTTATCATTTCGATTTACCTCAACTTCTAAGATTTTTAGGATTTATCTACTCAGCACAAAACTGCCAATATGCTATAGTTTAAAGCAAAAAAAATCCTTCGGTACCTGACACATAATTATGCATCGGCCGCGGAACCGGGGGCTGCAGCCCCCCTCCCCCCCCCCCCCCCCCTCCTCCCCCACTTTTTGGAGTAAACAAGATTCATAAAACCTCGGCAAAAAGATTCGAAAATTGTCATTAATGAGTGAAATCAAATCAGCTCCCCCCCCCCCCCCCCACTTTCAAAAGCCGCTCCGCGGCCCCTGATTTTTGAGGGTGTAAGAGGTTAAATTAATTTTGTTCATGTTCTGAGTACATGAAGTTGTAAAGAGAAATTCTTCAAAATTTACCTTAATATGTATGCCATTACTTATTTCTAATTTCATACAATGCTCTTCACGACAATCAAAGTTATAAAACAATTTATGTCCAACTTGATTTTACTTTCGATTCAACACTGTGCGGAAAACAGCGGGTATGCCGGTTACTGCCCTGAATTCAATTTAAAACAGTAAGGCCTAGACAAAAAGTTTCGGCATGTGACATATATGAGAGTAAAGAACAACTCTTCAGCTTTAACCTCATACGAATCATTCTTGAGTTGAAATGTCAAACGATAGTTTTAAAAGGCTTTAAAGTTAAAGACCTGGTCCGAACCGAGAAATCAAATAGGTGAATTATATATCAATCTGAAGCTTAGGGGACACAGAAGAGGAAAATCACCACTATTTATCCAGAAATTGCCATGCGGATGAGAAATAGTGGTTTGAAATCTGGAATTCAAGTGCTTCAAAACCCTGAAGTTACATCGCGAATAAGAGCCTTCGAGCGGATGACGTCATTATTATGTAGCGATTGATCGCGAGCCTGTGATCTTTCTGCACACAGTAGGCGATGTCAATACGGAATGGTACGTAACTCCATGAGACTGTGTGTCTTATTTTACTTAATTAAAATGATTATTTTAATTAAAACTGAATAGAATAGATATGAATGGGGATTAATCGTTGTTCCATCAAGCCATTTATATCCGCCAGATCAAGTGAAAATTTAGTCAAGTTTCTTGCTTTATTTTGTGATAGTAGGCCTAGTACTGAACGTCGATCAAATTTAGTCTAGCTGTAGGTGAGCATGGTGAGAGAGTTTGCTGATTCTAAACATTCTGCTTTAGTTTCAGATCATTATTGAAATCATCAACAAGAAATCACAAAACTCACGAATCTTCTACATTTCCATGCATTCTGTTGTCACGGTTTTGCAAATCTCTATCTCAGTCCTACATTTTCTCCCGGTCCTCCTCTTGGCAGTGGCTCATACTCCCACGCTACTACCCCTAACCTTGCCTCTTCACATGCGGCAGCATCGCCGTCTTCATCACTGGCCAGATCACTATTGTCCTCGTCACTGTCACTACTGCCGGTGCCAGAACTCGATTCACTTTCATAGTTTCCCTCATCTTCTCCACTTGTATATTTCCTCACCATCCTCTACCTCCTCGTATTCACAGTCCATCAGCAAATCATCCTTATCTTCCTCGATCACAACTGACGCCATGACAACTCAAAACTTTTGTAAAAAAACTTTATTATGCAGCGTTCAATGGACTTCTCCCCGCTCAACTTGTGTTGTTTATGTACAAATACTAAGTTCAAGTTCTAGCGGGTCTTCATAACATGACGTCATAGCGCTTGCGATTTATTTCGGACCGGCTCACCCGTAAATGGCGGGGAGGCTGAAAATTATTTTTTGTTTTGCTTATTATGCAATTACAAAATGTCTCATTGGTCTTAATCATATATTTTTGTATTCTACGTCCAATAAGCTTTCCATTGATATATAGTTGTTCAGTCACCGGACCAGGTCTTTAAAAACGCATTTCGTCCATTTCCGTGTGTACTGTGCGGATAAGACCTCCGGTATGCTGTTTTGAGCACTGATTTCACTCTAAAACAGTAAGACCCAGACAAAAAGTTTCGGCATGTGAGCTATATGAGAGTAAAGAGCAACTATTCAGCTTTCATCTCATGTAGGTCATTATTTAGTTAAAATGTCATACGATAGTTTTAAAAGGCTTTAAAGTTAAAAACGAATTCTGTACATTTCCGCTATATTGTGCGGATAAGACCTCCGGTATGACGTTTCGAGCCCTAATTTCACTTTAAAACAGTAAGACCCAGACAAAAAGTTTCGGCATATGACCTATATGAAAGTAAAGAGCAACTATTCAGCTTCAATTTCATATAAGTCATTATTTAGTTAAAATGTCAAACGATAGTTTTAAAAGCCCTGAAAATTAAAAACGCATTTCGTCCATTTCCGTGTGTACTGTGCGGATAAGAACTCCAGTATGCTGTTTTGAGCACTGATTTCAATTTAAAACAGTAAGACTCAGACAAAAAATTTCGGCATGTGACCTATATGAGAGTAAAGAGCAACTATTCAGCTTTGATCTCATATAGGTCATTATTTAGTTAAAATGTCATACGATAGTTTTACGAGGCTTTAAATTTAAAAACGAATTCTGTACATTCCCGCTATATTGTTCGGATAAGACCTCCGGTATGCTGCTTTGAGCCCTGATTTCACTTTAAAACAGTAAGACCCAGCCAAAAAGTTTCGGCATGTGCCATATATGAGAGTAAAGAGCAACTATTCAGCTTTTGATCTCATATAGGTCATTATTTAGTTAAAATGTCATACGATAGTTTTAAAAGCCCTGAAAGTTAAAAACGCATTTCGTCCATTTCCGTGTGTACTGTGCGGATAAGACCTCCGGTATGCTGTTTTAAGCACTGATTTCACTCTAAAACAGTAAGACCCAGACAAAAAGTTTCGGCATGTGACCTATATGAGAGTAAAGAGCAACTATTCAGCTTCAATTTCATATAAGTCATTATTTAGTTAAAATGTCAAACGATAGTTTTAAAAGGTTTTAAATTTAAAAACGAATTCTTTACATTTCCGCTATATTGTGCGGATAAGACCTCCAGTATGACGTTTCAATTTAAAACAGTAAGACCCAGACAAAAAGTTTCGGCATGTGACCTATATGAGAGTAAAGAGCAACTATGCAGCTTTGTTTTAAAAGGCTTTAAAAGGCTTTAAATTCAAAAACGAATTATGTACATTTCCGCTATATTGTTCGGATAAGACCTCCGGTATGCTGCTTTGAGCCCTGATTTCACTTTAAAACAGTAAGACCCAGCCAAAAAGTTTCGGCATGTGCCATATATGAGAGTAAAGAACAACTATTCAGCTTTTGATCTCATATAGGTCATTATTTAGTTAAAATGTCATACGATAGTTTTAAAAGGCTTTAAATTTAAAAACGAATTCTTTACATTTCCGCTATATTGTGCGGATAAGACCTCCGGTATGCTGATTTGAGCCCTGATTTCACTTTAAAACAGTAAGACCCAGACAAAAAGTTTCGGCATGTGGCATATATGTGAGTAAAGAGCAATTATTCAGCTTTAATCTCATATAATTATTTAGTTAAAATGTCAAACGACAGTTTTTTAAAGGCTTCAAAGTTAAAACAATTTGCGTGCATTTGGGATGTATCAATCCAAAAAACAATCTCAACTTAAAAATTGAAATCGAAAGTTTTCAGCTCTGAAATTATATCATATTATAGGAAATGTTTTCTGCTTTAATATGACTTAGCTTACCTTCACATCAAAGTGTCGAGTAATATTTTTTATGTCAATTTTATCATCTCTATCACCCATGTTACACTTTGATTTTTGATTGGAACTTTTGAAGACACCATACCGCCAAATCCTATTGTTTTCCGCGCTAGCAGACGCCGGAAGTCTTATTGGTCGCGGACCGGAAGTCTTATTGGTCGCTAAAAGTAGCCCAATTGAAAAGATGCACAAGTTGTACGCATGCGCACCATGTACCATATACAAGCGCAAGTACGATGTATGTATACAGTTGCACTGTAATAGTCTGGAACGTCTGGAACACACAGACACAACTCTATGGGGGTGTTGCAAGAAAGTTGCAAATCCCCCAATCAGTCGTAATAGTCCGGGAGCCAGGGGGGGGGGGGGGGGGGGGGTCAACCTAGCTGGAAAGGAAACAATTTTCATGTGCATGAATGTAAAGCTCGCATAGTCCGATATAACGAATTGACCGTCTGGGATGTTCTATGTGGTGGGTGTGGCCAGGGGGTTGTCACCAAAGAGATTCGATCATACACAGTATGCCCTCCGAATGTGACCTTTGATTTGACCTTTCTTAATGCGCATGCGTGACACTGATCCACATTTATATTTTACCTGTGTGTAAAGCATATACACTGTAGGGGAGCATCGTACAAAATGAATAATGCATCGGGGGCTTCGAGCGCGTTCAAATCGTGCCCAAATGTTACAGCATAATGGCGGCCGCTTTAGGGGCTTGTCTGGAACACACAGACACAACTCTATGGGGGTGTTGCAAGAAAGTTGCAAATCCCCCAATCAGTCGTAATAGTCCGGGAGCCAGGGGGAGGGGGGGGGGGGGGGGGTCAACCTAGCTGGAAAGGAAACAATTTTCATGTGCATGAATGTAAAGCTCGCATAGTCCGATATAACGAATTGACCGTCTGGGATGTTCTATGTGGTGGGTGTGGCTAGGGGGTTGTCACCAAAGAGATTCGATCATACACACTATGCCCTCCGAAGGAGATCAGCTGGAAAGGAAACCCTTAGAAACCTATATCAAAAGATTCGCCATAGTCCCAAGGTACATGAATGGACAATGCCAGACGTTTTAAGTGGTGGAGCGTGCCTGCCAGACGCCCCCAAAGGGGGTCCAAAAATTGAGCTAGATCAGCTGGAAACGCAAGCCTTAGGAACCTATGCCAAAAGATTCGCCATTGTCCCAAGATACATGAATGGACAATGCCAGACGTTTTAAATGGTGGGGAGTGCTTGCCAGACGCCCCCAAAGTGCCCCAACCCCCAATATTGAGCTAGATCAGCTGGAAAGGAAACCCTTAGAAACCTATATCAAAAGATTCGCCATAGTCCCAAGGTACATGAATGAGCAATGCCAGACATTTTAGGTGGTGGGGGCGCCCGCCAGAAGCCCCCAAAGGGGGTCCAAAAATTGAGCTAGATCAGCTGGAAAGGAAACCCTTAGAAACCTATATCAAAAGATTCGCCATAGTCCCAAGGTACATGAATGGACAATGCCAGACGTTTTAAGTGGTGGGGCGTGTCTGCCAGACGCCCCCAAAGGGGGTCCAAAAATCGAGCTAGATCAGCTGGAAACGCAACCCTTAGGAACCTATGCCAAAAGATTCGTCATAGTCCCAAGATACATGAATGGACAATGCCAGACGTTTTAAATGGTGGGGAGTGCTTGTCAGACGCCCTTAAAGGTCCCCAACCCCCAATATTGAGCTAGATCAGCTGGAAAGGAAACCCTAAGAAACCTATATCAAACGATTCGCCATAGTCCAAAGATGCAGAAATGACCACTGCCAGACGATTTAAGTGGTGGAGAGTGACTGTTAGACGTTACTAATATACACCCCCTATATTTTGAGCGAGATCAGACCTGTGCAAACGAAAGTTCGTGGGAACAAAGAAAAAAAAAAAAAAAAAAAACAAAGGAATTAGCTTTGCCTAGACTTACATAGATACTGCCAGAAATTATCATGATTATATATTGTGAGATCTACCTGCCAGACGTGCCCCCCCCCCCCCAATCTTCCATGTAAAGAATGACACTCAAGGTGTGCAAATCAACACTCATTATTGTTTTTCTTATTCCTTTTTTTTTTTACATATAAATGGGATATCTAGACGTCAAACGCTGTAAAACCAGCAAAATATGATTGATTTAACGCACTTAAGGTATTTACTCCTATATGTACCTTTTAACAATGTGGATTATGGTTTGTGTGATTGTTAATGATTATAGTATGGTATAATTATAATTGACATTAGTTCTTGACTGCAGTGGAAAAACTCCGTTTGCCAAGTATTGTCGTTATAAATATATAATTCATATTAGACTTATAATTATTTTATATGTTTATAGCAAGCACCAGCAAATGAAAACAATAAAACGATCGATCAACCAAGATGCACGTGCACACATCTCTACACTTATGCACTCATGTGTACACACTTTTACTTTTACTTCCATACGCCCGAAACTTTTTTTCCCTTTTTTTCCTCTTTTTTCCCCTTTTTTTCCTCTTTTTTTCCCTTTCCTTTTTGTTTAATTATTAAACCGTTACAATGTCCAAAAATCGTATAAAATCTTCTCGAGGCTCCCATCCCAGTCAAGCTATATGCTTATGATGGAAACCTCCTGCATTTTTTGTCCTCATCAAACCTTTGTTTTGTTTGCGTTCTATAATTTGTTATGTCAAAGTATATATTATTTGTATTGATGATTATATTGGCATGTATTGTGTTACTATGTTCCGTTCACTTATTGTATATCAATTATACTTTGTATATTTGGAAAAATGCAGAAATAAATCAAATCAAATCAAATGTTTTATTACTGATATAAGCTGTATATTATCAAATTCATTAAAAAAATTGACTCTTTTTAAAGGGCTAGCACAAGCTTTATAGTCAAATTTGGGCCGGCTCGCTGATTACACTATCTACAGTAGATAGTAGACCATTCTGGGGCCAGTTTCTGTGATTTTTTTGTGCGAATGGAGAGAGGAGTTTTATATTAACACAGTATAATATTTGTGTATATGACATATTGGTATAGTTTGAAGTTTGAATTTTGAATTTTTATTTGTTCCACTTTCACATAAAAAACAATTCAGTTATTACTAGCATATAAGCGTCAATTTCAAAACGTACGAGTAAAGAACTCAAATCAACTATAAAGTGCGGGAAATAGGTGGAAAGTTTAGAGCGATATACATGTAGGAACGATTGGAGGAAAAGATATTTGTAAACGACGAGGAGCTTGAATAAAAAGCTTGTAAATGATTAGGCCCCCGTTTACAGTACTTAATATTATAAGTAATTGTGATTAATATGCAATAAAAAGCGAAACGGAATAGAAATATCAGATTTACTTTACGATCCCAAACAAGGAGAGCAATGCTCATAACGTGCAGGAAAGAAAAGAAAATGACGAAAGAGACTAAAGAAAAGAAGAAAAAGAAGAAGAAAGAAGCGAAAGTAAAATTGTAAAGGCAGGACAGTGTAACAAGAAGAAAGGCTATGTGACCATATGTAAGATCCAGCATGACAGAATTGTTGGAGGAGCTATCAACCAGTTCGTTTTTCAGGCTATTACAGAATTTGGGTCAAGTAAAGGTCATTAGTAGTTATGGGATAGACCTCAGGCAGATTGACCTTTTGACCTTTGACCTCTGGTGACCCTTGACCTTTGACCTCATGACGTCATCGTGTCATTGCACCACCATGATGCAATACGGTGACGTCATCATTGCGCAACAATCCCATGACGTCAGTATGGTGCAATACGGTTACGCCATCATGACGCAACATTACCCATGACGTCAGTATGGTGCAATACGGTTACGTCATCATGGCGCAACATTACCCATGACGTCAGTATGGTGCAATACGGTTACGCCATCATGGCTCAACATTACCCATGTCTATCGACTGATTACCAGTCGATAGTGCCATTGTCATACAATACGTCATATTCTATTTCAAGACCATGATGTCATCAATTGCGATATCCGTTGCAATCCGATTCGAAAAATAAATCTGTCTCTGCCTACCAGCAGATTTGACAAGAGGATTATCAACACTTTTTATCACATCATGACATCATGAGTTCGTTTTGTCGAATGACATCATCGCGACGTATCGTTTACGTTGATTTCCAGTTCTAACCGGTAATGCGGCGACATTGCATCACGCGTTATTTTTAGCATTGCATCATAGGTATGTATACTGCGGATGAAAAGCTCGCTCATTCACCGGGAGGTGACACAGTCCCAGATTTGGATGTGTAAGGGGATCGGTGTTCGCCTATGGACAAGATCGGTGTCAGAGGTCATAGGTCGTCGTAACCCGGGTGAGTGATGAGAAGGCCAAGTTTCTTGATATCTCTTGATAGAGGGGTATGATGCGGGGCCTAGACAAGAAAACTCGTTTCGGTAATATTCTGCATGAGAAATAGGAATGCTAAAATGGTTGGGTGTGGGGATGAAAGGGTGAAATGGAATTTCATATAAAAAAAAATAGGAGAAAAAGCAGTATAAAATTGAATCTCAGTCGGAATAATTATTTAACATTTTCTAGGATCGACGGGCGTGTTTGCAATTCTCCTAGTAGCAATGGCGTCTTTTTGCCTATTTTTCCAAAGAATAATTTTTTGTATTAGCGATGTTAGTATTAGTGGCTTTAATTTTTCAAGGACTAAAAGAAACTCTATTACTTGCGCTAACTGAATGGGACAGACAGGAGTTGGATGAGAAGGAAGAGGATTCTGAAGAAGAAGAAAAAGAAGAAGAAGAAGAGGAGGAGGAGGAAGACGACGACGCCGAAGGGGAGTGGGGGCTGAAATAGACTGGTATGATTGAAGCTGCGAAATTTGGAAGACGGAAGACGAGGAAGAGGGAGTGGGGAGAAGAAGAAGAGGAAGTTATGGTGGATGAGGTCTGGGATGAGGTCCGGGTGCAAGACCCAGACAATGGTGACTACGAAATGGACTCATCAGACTGGGATATGGAAATTGATGAAGAATGTAAACGAAGGAAAATTGACGAGTGGGCGATCTGGTTGGGACGCGGGTCAAGTGATAACCGACATGGGATGGTGAATGACGCACGACGGATCGCGCCAAAATCCCAAAATGAATATCCTATTGGGGGTACACCAATTGCTTTGAGGGTGTATCGTTGAGGGGTCAAGTTCAGAGTTTTCTAAGACTATAACTTCATGTCAACGATAGCAAATTGTTTTTCGAGGCGATGTCTTTGGCGCATTTTTTGATCTATCCAAAGCGGTTAAATAGCAGACGGGTGTTGGAGAAGAAATAAGTTATTACAAAAAACAGATATCTTAATTTTACAAGATGAATTGGAGAATCTTGAGCCTAGGCATATAAATATCGTGAAAGAAAAAGTAAGAAATCCTTGACATAATACTTTTAAAATCACATTATAATTTGACATAAGAAAGATTAAGCCATTTCGAAGTTCTTTCTTAATCAATTTGTTCTTATTTTTTAGGAAAAAAGTATAAGCTTACAAAAGTAAATTTCAAAAACGCTTTGACAAAAGGGAAGATAGAAGCAGGCTTATTAAATGACGGTATCGTTCTGCGTTTCCATGTCTCGATCTCCCAAACACTATTCATACCAAATGAAAGAGAACATTTTCGCCATGACCAGTCACACCTCGGGGAAATTATGCGCTATTTTTTAACGACATCTTTACTTCACAGACCATAATATAAATTGAGTAAATGTATTATATGGAGGTAATGACAGTAGGGAAATTGATAAAGAGCATTTTAAAAAGCAGCAACGGAATACAGTCACTGTACATAATAACTACAGAAACATTACAGAATAGCATAGCAGTATGATTTGCGGGGCAAACCATTTCAATACTAAGATATTTAAAAACTTGAAAATATATGTTAAGCCATCATCATGCTGGACCTACATCCAGCTGGTTTAAATCGTGCATAGGCTAAGTTTAAGCAGGAAAGCACAGGAAGTAGATACAGATTTACCCAATGATTCTGATGAAGAATACTGATGTGATATAGTAACATAAGTAAATATATCTTTTTCTTATAATAGGCCTAAAGTTATACCTATGACGTCCAAATAAAATTAAAAACGCACATTACAAGCGAACATTCGTTAGAAACACGTCACTAAAAACATCAAGAAAACGGGATAACATAAATATCCTAACAATGTCACATGACATACTCGCCGACAAGAGAGGACAAACAGAAAATTTGAAGTAGCTGGTATATGAAGGGAATCAGTGGCAGTACATGAGAGATGATCAGTGTACTCAGGCCTAAGGTTCCGAGCGAGATGAGGTTTTCCGAAGTGTGAAACTAACTTTATATCATGTCGTTTCCCCCACCACTCTACCCAACTCTAAGCCAGTTATAGGCGAGGTGTTACGTAACCGTGAATCAAAAGAAATGGTCTTATACCACGCACGCGCAAGCAATCCTGTCTGTGAGTTAGTCTCTGTGATCAGACCAAGTTTATCGATGTTAGTTTTAGGGTTAATATAAAACTCACAGATTGGATTAAAAAACTTGATAAATAGGTATTACGATCTCAATGCCATGTGCAACCCCGGAGGGGAAAACTTTAAAGGACAGAGAAAGATAGAGAGAGCGAAAGAGAGAGAGAGAGAGAGAACGAGAGATAGGGGGGAGAGAAAGAAATGGGAGAATTAAATCATCCCTATCGATATCGTACATGTCGTCACACGTCTAGCGACCCCCTGCAATTTCCTCTCTTGTTGCGCAATAGGGAGGGGGCGGACCAAAAAAAATTATCTTTTTTATTTTTTATGGATAAACGGAGACGAAAATTTATGAATACCCAGGGTAATTATATTCTCTGTTTACTAAGCTTTACGTCAATATATGGTTGTTTTGGGTCAGGCTGAGGTCTTTAAGTTTACGTTTGAAGATGTATAGGGGACGAGGGGGTATTGCACCATTGCGAGGCAACGCACCGATTTCAAGAACTCGGATTTTTTTTCACTATACACACATTTTTATTTTTATAACCTCGTCTGTGGAAATCATATTCGAAAAATAAAACTGAAAAGCTATCTCTCTCTGCCTACCAGCAGATGTGTCAAGTGGATCGCTTTGCGGCCGGTAATGCGGAGGCTTAAATTTTGATCAAAAGTTTTTTATTAGAGAATGGGGATGGTGCAATCGGCGTGGAAGGTTATAAAGGATAGGAGATAAAAGGCTCATGTATTTACAATAGACATGTGTAGTAAATTAATCTGGGTAAAAAACAGTATTTTCATAAAAACCTGCAGTATTTATTTTAAAAAAAACCAGTACAATACTGCAAAAAAAGGAACATTTGGCATCTCTGCTACTGGATTAACAAAAAAAAAATAGAAAAATAGGAATGCTCTTGTGTGACATACCTGTATTTCACTAAGATGCATAAATGAATATTTTCAAGTTTGGACCTGTACTTCGTCGATGTAGAAATGTAATCTCAAGGTAGGAAAGTTTGTTGCATTACTAGAAAAAAAATCTGACACTTTGATTAGCCGGCCATCACAAAAGTCTGACACAGCATCACTGTCATTTTCATGACGTTAATCCATTTGCAAAATATGGGTAATTATGTCGTCATTCTTAAGTATCTATCTTATTGTTTTCAATACTGGAACATTGTTACGGGTCCTGCTCACACCATTATTACCATCATCCAGCCGATGAACAAGGTACAAAAGGTTTAGAAAAACTCTATTCTTGCTCTCCGACGTCCATTTTACAACTCGTCCAACATCAACTCGTCCCTCGTCACACTCCCCTCCATAAAAACATACTTCTGAGTGTAACGAAGGAAGTATGTACATAATTAAATCATCCCTATCGATATCGTACATGCAAAATAAAATGCCTTCTTTCATAATACATATACAGTAATACTTTCATACTGCGAAAAACTAGTATCGATTCACTTAGTCTCGATCGATTTGTTGGTACCTAAAAATAGCCCATGCTCATTATAAATGCACGAACTGTGTTCTTGTAAAACATAGTATAAACACAATTTCTTGGCTTACAACCAATATAAAAAACATGTTCATTTGCAAGGAGACATAAACAAGCAAGCAATTTGATATGCAACTGCAGTAAATTGCTCATAATTCTCTGTGATGCAAACAAACATCTTAAACATCTTCACATGTACATACTATACATAACAGGAGTACATCTGTGTCTCACAAAAAATGACAAAGGATGAATTTTGTCCAACAAAATATATCATCACAAAACATGAATTATTTTATGCAATAGGCTATGCTGCGCTGCTTTTAGCTGCAATGTCACTTTTGTTTCTGACACTGTCAAAAATACACCAATCATCAAATGCTGATAAATATGAAAACTATCTGTACCCTCACATAAGTTTAGAAGTCTGAGAAAACAATTTAACTCGCGAAAATCTGAGTAGTAGCAACATGCAGATGGTATCACAGCTTGTATACTGAACTCAAGTTTGACTAGTGGTTATGGTATTCATGTGTAAGATGAAAATAATAACTTTCATAAGTTTCAACACAAAAAATTATTCCACTATCCTGCTCCTTTACATTTATCACTTAATGCGTGCATAAATCAGAAGTTGTATTTATCCAATTACTTCTATTTAAAATTAAGTAAGAAAGTGTTTCTCAACAAACAACAAAACATGTTAAAATCACTGACATGTTATACTACATGAAATGAGTCATCTCTGTCATGTAATTGCTTCTTGGCAATTCAACAAAAATAGCTTTCGCAAAGATGTAAATTTTTTCTTCCAATGTCTCAAAGATAAAACAACATATCTTCAAAATATAACGATGCGGTAAAATTTTTCACCGTTAATGCAATGTTATGCATTTTCATAACAATGACATTTATCTTTCATCTTCAAGCGACCAAAATACAAGAGACTATCTTTTCTCTTTGGTTCCAATAATACAATTGTCAACAAACAACATATTTTAAATGAAACATGAAAAAAAATCAAATCTTATTTTCTGTTTTGAAAGTGACACACATGCATAACCAAAACAAGAACTAACTTCTCTTTTTTTTTTGTAAAATCGAAAAGGGAATTTAACACCAGAATGTTGTCATGCATGTTAAACTCTTCCCAACAGAAAATACTAATCATTTCACTTTCAAAAATACATAAAGATATGCAATATATAAACAAAAAACTCCGAAAAAGCAAACACAAGAAGAAAATTGCTTCACCGAATCCAGTCAGTCTCTGATTATCAAGTTCAAATTTCTGTTTTTCTTCTCCACATTGAATTCCAGTTCATATCAATGAACTGCTCAAATGTTCACGAAGTATCTCCCATAAGGTAAGCCCACTTTCCATGTAATTGCACAGAGATTAAGTTCAAGTTCACGCACGAGATAGAGCATCTGCAATAACATTGTTCTTTCCTGCAATGTGCTCAATGTTCAAGTTTATCTTGCAGCAACAAGCTCCAACGTGTCAATCTCTGGTTTTGCGTTTCATTTTACTAAGAAATGTCAGTGGGTTATGATCCGTCAATACTCTGACTGGGTACTGCGATCCATGAACATACACGCTGACATGTTCAAGTGCTAGGATCATTGATAGAGTCTCTTTCTCAGCAGTCGAATAGTTCTTCTGACTAGGGGAAAACTTCTTAGAAAAGAAGGATATAGGTCTGTCGACTCCTTCTGCGTCCTTCTGAGATAGCACAGCACCAGCGCCAACATCACTAGCATCCACCGTCAGGCTGAACGGCTGGTTGAAGTCTGGAGCCATCAACACAGGATTGGTAGATAAGAGAGCTTTCACCCGGTCGAAAACACTCTTACAGTCACTGGACCAGACGAACTTCACTTCTTTGCGTAGTACATTGGTTAGCGGAGCCACGACGTCGGAGAAGTTATGGCAGAACCGTCTATAGTAGCCTGCCATGCCCAGAAACCCAAACCCAAAATTATTCCAAACAGTCAGCTATTCAATGTAACTTCAGATGAAAAGTTTAGGCATGATCCTTTTTTTAGGAAATTTGAAAATAAGACAAATCAAATTTTATTTAGCCAAATAACAACGGTAGATCGAGATAACCCGATATTAAATACAGAAAAACAACAATCACTCAATAGCTGACTGTTTGGAATAATTTCTGTCTATTATACATTTTGAAGGCATTCATATGATTTGGAGTAATTT